>UESW01001399.1:80295-104592 GCA_900491605.1 Calamus simplicifolius
AAAAAATTATTACAGTTTGGGGGGGTTTTCCCCACCCCCCCTTCGTCTTCTCCGGCCACGGCCGCTGCCGTGGCCTGTGGCCTGGCCACGGTGGCCAGGCCACCGAAAAAAAAAGTTATGGGGGGAACCCCCCCCCTCCCGTTCGTCTTCTCCGGCCACGGTGGCCACAAAAAAAAAAAAACAGCTAGGGGGCTTTTCCCCACCCCCGGCCCCTTCAATTAAAAAAAATTAACACTCATAAAAAATTAACAAAAAAATTAGATTCTATCATATTTTATTATTTTTAAAAATATTTTCAAATAATTTGATGACAAATATAAAAAATATAAATATATTTTTAAAACATGGGCAACTTAATTTTTTTAAAAAAAGTAACAGCTAGGGGGGTTTTCCCACCCCCCGGCCCCTTCAAAAAAAAAATTTTAACACTCATGAAAAAAATTAACACAAAAAATTTATTCTATTATATTTTATTATTTTTAAAAATATTTTCAAATAATTTGATGACAAATATTAAATAAATGTGACTACTAATCTAATTTTTTATTAGATTAGTTATAAATTAATTAATTTATGTCATTAGTCGTAGCTCTTTGGATAGACTGATTTAGCTCATCAATCATGACTCTTTAAATCAACTGATTAAACTCATAAATCGTAGCTATTTAGGTCAATTAATTTAGCTTATCAGTTTTAACTTCTCAAGTAAGCTGATTTTAGACCATCAACCTTATCTCTTTAGATCATCAATCAAAACTCTTTAGATAGGTCGAGCTGAATTAGCTTAGCTATTTAGGTCAACTAATTTAGCTCATTAACCATAACTCTTTAGATTAGCTAATTTCAAAATTGCAGTCGTAGCTTTTCATTTCTTTATAGCTGTTTATGCAATAATATTTGTGCATTTGTAGTTATTTACAATTGTTATGTCTTGATTATTTACATTCTGCTTCAAATTGAATGATGCATTAAATTATGTAATGCTAGATAGAAAGTCTTGTTGTATTATTTATTTTTTCAGCAACAAATTAGTAGTTTCAATGATTTATATTTTAGTCTTCACAAACATTTATATTCGACATAATAATCTTAAGAAGTCAGTGACTATATATATAGAACACTATTCCTATATATGTATAATTGACAAGAAGTTAAGAATAACAAGCATAAGTTCGATTGTCTTCGGATTTCCATATTATTAATCACAGCACTATAACCTTTAGACCCGTTTGAGAATTTGTAAGACTTAGTCTTGCAAATTCTCAAATTGTCCTGGTGGACAGTTTGAGAATATTTTTTGCGATATGTTAGTCTGCTATTAATCATCGTTGGGTGAGATTGCGGTTTGTATTTGCTCATACGTTCTCCTAGTGTGGCATATATGCCACACATTTAGGAGAACATATGGGGAAATGCTGCTGAAATTTCAACGTAACCGATCGATGATAATTAATAGCAGAATAACATATCACAAAAAATATTCTTGAATGGGATAGGGCCTTACCTTTTAGACATGGAGTGAAGGTAGAATTAATTTAGGACACTTGAATGCTTGTGAAGTCTCATGATTAAACGGACCGCCTTGCGGCCCGACCCGAACTCAAGCCCTAGCATTAGCCTGGCATGAACCTGTGCCTCGGTCCTTGCTAGCACGCCAAGGATCGTAGCCGTGGCCGGGCCTTGCAGGGTAGGGACCTTAGTTGTCTAAAAAAATTTTTTAGTTATAAATTATTTAAATGGTTGTTATTAACCTAAGTTGTGTAAAAGAAATAATTTAGTTATATATTTAGTAATGCTAATATAGTTTTATAATGTGGTTTCCTTTAATGGTTTACCAGAAATTGTATAAGTCGGTCAAAAATGAGCGGGGCTCGCTCGTGGATGTATGCAAGGATAAAAGATGGCTTGCTTAATCCAGATTTTCTGAATGGATTGGAAGAATTTATCGCATTTGCATGTAGCCAACCTGAATGGATGGATGGGCCTAGGATTAGGTGCCCATGCAACTATCACAGGTGTCAGAATAAAGCCTACAGAGATGTCGAAACTGTTAAGGTGCATCTGTGTAAAAAGGGGTTTGTTCCTGATTACGATGTTTGGTACTGTCATGGTGAACCAGAGGAATTCCAGCAGTTGTTACAAGCCAACAAGTGTCAATTCCCGTTGATGAACCATTTGTGAATTTAAACACATATGAAGAAATGGTGATGAATGCATCGGGTAATGAATTCAATCAGAATACATTTATGGAAGAACCAAATCCAGATGCACAACAATTTTATGATATGTTGCGTGCTGCAAATCAAGAATTGTATCCTGGTTGTGAGGGTCATTCCCAGTTGTCTACGGCTGCTCGGTTGTTGAATATTAAGGCAGAACATCGATTATCAGAAAAGGCGTTCAATTCTGTAGCTGGGTTAATCAAGGAAATTTTGCCAAATGATAATGTTGTAGCAGACAGTTTTTACTCAACGAAGAAGTTGTTGCGTGGGCTTGGGCTCCCAGTTAATAAGATCGATTGTTGCTTGAACAATTGTATGATATATTGGGGTGAAGACTCAGAGCTGAGATGGTGTAAGATTTGTGGGCAATCGAGGTACAAAAATGGCGAAGGGGGAGCTAGTACAAGTAGGAGGAAAAGTGTGCCTTACAAGAGGATGCATTACTTTCCTCTTACTCCACGCCTGCAGAGATTATACAGATCTGAGGCTACAGCTGCTGATATGAGATGGCATGCCGAACATGAATCTAAAGAGGATGAAATGCGGCATCCATCAGATTCAAAAGCTTGGAAGCATTTCAATGAAAATCATCCTGATTTCGCTGAAGATATAAGGAATGTGAGATTAGGTCTTTGTACCGATGGCTTCCAACCATTTGGTCAAGCGGGGCAACAGTATTCATGTTGGCCTGTGATACTGACTGTATATAACCTTCCTCCATGGAAGTGCATGAAAGATACTGCAATGTTTTTGACAGTTTTGGTTCCAGGACCATCAAATCCAAAGGAAAAGATTGATGTCTTCCTGCAACCGTTGGTGGCCGAATTGAAAATGTTGTGGGAAACAGGAGTCGTAGCCTACGACATTTCTATGAAACAGAATTTCATCATGAGAGTTGCTTTGATGTGGACAATAAGTGACTTCCGGCATATGCAATGTTGTCTGGTTGGAGCACTGCTGGACGTCTGGCATGCCCTCATTGCATGTATGATTCGGATGCATTTACATTGCAGAAGAGTGGTAAGCAGTCATGGTTTGATAATCATAGGAAGTTCTTGCCCCCAAATCATCCTTACAGGCGTAACTTGATCGCCTTCCGGAAGAACAAAGCAGTCACAAAATTTGCCGAACCGGTTAGGTCCGGCACGGATATATTTGATACTATAGAGCATTTGGGGTTGAGGTATGCTTGGGAACCAGATGCAGATAGAATAAATGGCCGTATATGTAAAGAACATAACTGGAAGAAGCGGAGTATATTTTGGGATTTGCCTTATTGGAGCACAAATCTCATCCGGCACAACTTGGATGTTATGCATATCGAGAAAAATTTTTTGATAACATATTTAACACGGTGCTAAACATCCCGGGAAAAACAAAAGACACTGCAAAGTCAAGAGAAGAACTTAATCAGTATTGCAGAAGAGGTGATTTGAGGAGGAGTACCGACGGGACCTATCCTAAAGCCTGTTACACTCTTGACAGAAATTCACGAGAAGTTTTATGTAACTGGCTTAGAGGGTTAAAATTTCCAGATGGTTATGCCTCAAATATCGGTAGGTGTGTGGACATGCATAAGCTCAAGTTGTTCGGCATGAAGAGTCACGACTGTCATGTTTTCATGCAACGGTTATTGCCTATAGCTTTTCGTGAGTTGCTTCCGCAACATGTCTGGAAGGCATTGACAGAGCTCAGCTTGTTCTTCAAGGAGTTGTCTGCCGCAGTCATTACTTCTGCATCCATGGCAAGGCTTGAGGAGGAAATTCCAATTATTTTATGCAAGCTGGAGCGAATATTTCCTCCCAGTTTTTTTGACTCAATGGAGCATTTACCGGTTCACTTGCCATACGAAGCGAGCATAGCTGGTCCCGTGCAGTATCGCTGGATGTATCCTTTCGAGAGGTAAATATATACATCATTAAGACATATTGACATTTCAAATATTATTTCATTGCGAGAAAATTGGTTAATTTTTTGTCTCAACTTTACATATAGGTACCTTAAGAAGTTAAAAAATAATGTGCGTAATAAGGCAAGGGTTGAAGGTTCTATATGCAATGCACACTTGGTCGAAGAAGTTTCAGCTTTTGCCTCGCATTACTTTGAGGGTCACGTCCACACGAGGAGCCGAAATCTTGGTCGTAACGATGACGTATGTGTGGACGAAGGAGAACCTAATGACGGTAGAATATCAATTTTTAAAGGTATCGGCCGTTCATTTGGGGGGCAGAAGTCAAGAAATCTTAGCGATATGGAGTATAATGCAGCACATTATTACATCCTAATGAACTGTAGAGAAGTCGATCCATATATTGAGTAAGTGTATACTTCAATGCTTAATTGGAACTTCTAATTTAAATTACAATATACCACAATATTTAATTGCTAACATCAGTTTTAATCCTTATCATCCCATAAGGATGTATTGTGATAGACAACGACAGATGAATCCCGACATCAGTCAAGTTGCAATTGGACAGAAGTTAGAAACGGAGTTCGCTTACTGGTTTTATGAATTTGTGAGTAGTATCACTCAATCAATTTCAGTAATGGCTTTAATTTTTTGAATTGGTTGTGAATAGCTTATTAATTTATAGGTAAACGGTCCATGGTCCCCAACCGATAATATTTTCATTAAATGTCTATCGCAATGGCCATTGAAGACCGTAACAACCTCTACTGGCTATTTTGTTAATGGGTACAAATTTCAGATTGAACGATTAGCAGCTTCAAGAGGCACGCAGAACTGGGGCGTGTGTGTTAAAGGAGAAAGTGTTGGAGCAAATATGCAGGATTAGGAAAGTTAGTAGAGTGGTTGAAGTTGAATATCCCGGTTGGCCTATGAAACGAACCGTATTGTTTCGTTGCGATTGGTTCGATCCGACAGTTCCTGTGGGCAAAAGGGTTCATAACGACTACAATTTGGTTGAAGTGAACCATCGACGAAGATTGCAGAAATATGACCCATTCATCCTTGCATCCCAAGCTCAGCAAGTGTTTTACTGCGGATATCCAAGTTTGCGCAACGACAAGCGAGATTGGTGGGCTGTTTCTAAAATCGTCCCACGTTCAACAATCTTATTAGAGGAGAGTTCATCAAGTCAATCAGCCGAGTGCCCTGCATTTCAAGAGGATGAGATGGAAATGCATGCAATTGAGGACGACACAAGGGCTCCTGAAACATCACTTAGAGATCCAAATGGTGATGTCCAAGAAATTGCGGATGCAAATGTTCGGTTTCCTTCCGATGATAATGAAACTGAATCGCAGTCCGATACGGCATCGGATGTTGAACCAACATTTCACGAAACAAATGACACCGATTAAACATAGAGGTTTTTTTAAATTCAACTTTATTTTATAAGTGTAAATTTTTACATAGTCAATCATTAATCGTAATTTAATTGCATGAATCTTTAGTATTTTCAGTATGACGGGCAGAGGTAGATCTACCGACGACATACGGAGTGAGCAGGGACGTAGCTCTGCTGCATCAGATCACATGAGCTTTGGAGATGGAGAGTTCGGATCTCCACACATCGCACAGCCTTCGATCTCTCCAGCAGTCGGCAGTGATCCTGCATTGGTATTACCATCCAGCCGATCGGCACATACCTCCGAGAGTTCTTCCACCATCGGCCGCACCGTACTTCGACTTGATGCTCATGGGTGTAAGTATATACTAATTAAAAATATATGTTTATGTTTTTAAGTCAATTACTTATAAACATGCATTTTTTTAACAGATTTATTGAGCAGCATCATGTATCCAGCCACATCAGCGCCGTATTTCAGAGGCGTGCAGATCCCAGTGGCTACGATTGGCGCCACGTATCTCCAGCCACGAGGGAGTTTTATTTTTCTGAGTTTCAGGTAAACTTATTAAATTCAATTTATCACTGATATAAAATTTCTTAATCTTAATAAATTCTGAAACTAACTGTTTATTTTAATGCAGAAAAAGTTTACGTGGGACCCTGCCAGCCATGATGCCATTAGGGCAGCATGGGAGGCTATTATGAGACGCCGATACTCCGACATGCTTCATCGTTGGAGGTCATCAGGTCAGCGTCCTGCATGTGCCATAGGGTATTTGGCACGAGTGGCAGCAGGCCTGGCAGTCCGATGGCTGGCGCAGGAGGTCCGCATCAGCCAGCACGAACCGCTGATCCGAGAAGGGCGGTCCTGGCACGGGTCTCTCCCGCCATACTTCGGGCTCTATTTCGATTCAGGAGCACAGACGTCGTATGGTAAGAAAACATAAATAATTTAATTACTAATTTAGTTATTTATAAATATTTGTATTAATATCAATTTTTTTATTATTATAGTCTGAGCAGGAGGGCGGAGATCCTGGTGAGTTTCGTCTATTTAAGGCGACACACACCAGGAGGGACGGTTCCTGGGTCGACACGCGATCACGGGAGGTTGCGGTAAGAAATTAGCTTTATGTAGTATCTATTTAATTTCTAAAATTTTATTTTGAGAAATTTATTAACTCATTTATTTGATTTTATAATTCAAAGACACGAGTCGAGGAGCTTCGCTCCCAGGCATCGCAGGTCGACTCTACTGATGGGGAGACGCCCATCGAACTCTCAGCAGAGGAGAGTCGGCGTGTGTTTTTGGAGGCTGTTGGTGCCCAGCTGCGAGACTGCAGGGTCTATGGTCTGGGCACTAGAGCTTCTGCATATTTTCTCCATCAGGCCTTCAGCTCACGATTTTCTGGTGATATTCCTGCCGAGCATTTAGACGACATTCGGAGATCTATTACGGAGGAGGTTCGGCAGGAGGTTCGGCAGGAGGTCGAGCACAAGTTCGAGCAGCGTATGCGAGGCCGGGATCAGGAGCTTGCAGACGTGCGAGATCAGATGCGTCATTTGCAGGATATGGTTAGCTGCTTGTCGCAGGGTCTCCAGCCTCCACGTGATCGCTCAGATTCTTGATGTATTTTTTTTTTCTTTTTATATGTTGTACATAAAAACTTCAAAATTTTAATATATTAATTATTTTTAAAATTGAATGATTATTGTTTGGATCAATATGAGTGAAGAATGTTTCTATCAATATTTAAATGTAATGAAATTGTATTAACCGTTTTAATTTATAATATTATTTTTTTAAAAAAAAATTAATTAGCGACGCATTAGTGACTGAAATTGCATCGCTAATATTTTTAAAATTTTATTATTAAATATTGCGACGCAATGACCTGGCATCGCAATAATTTAAAAAAAATTTAATAGCGACGCATTAGCGACTCAAATTGCGTCGCTATTATATCTAAAATATTTTTATTAAATATTACGACGCAATGACCTTGCGTCGCAATATTTTAAAAAAAAATTTCTTGGCGATGCATTAGCGACTCAAATTGCATCGCTATTATATCAAAAATATTATTATTAAATATTGCGACGCAACTTAATGCGTCGCAATATTGCGACGCAATTGAATGCATCGCAATATTTAATAATTTTTAAATATTAAAAATTAGTTTTAAATTTAGCGACGCATTTGGATGCGTCGCAATATTGCGATGCATTGTTGCGTCGCAGAGAGTCGCAATATTGACGCAATTGCGACAAATGGAGATTACGACGGACATCTGAGCGACGCCGTCATTGCATCGCTATTGCGTCGCAATAGCATGTTTAGCGACGCATTTGGGCGTCGCAATTTTTTTTCCCCTTGTAGTGAGAATTTTGAGATGAAATATATGGGAGAGGCATCTTATGTTGTTGGAATTTCAATATTCAGAAAGAGATCATATGGACTGATAGGATTGTCTCAGAAATTTTTGAGAAATTTAATATGAACAATTGTTCAGTAGGTGTTGTCCCAATATAAAAAGGAGATAAATTTAGTCTTATGCAATGTCCAAAGAATGATGTAGAACGTAAGCAAATGGAATTTATTCTATATGCTTATATTGTAGGTAGCTTGATGTATTTGCAAACTTGCACAATACTAGATATTAGCTTCGTGGTTGGGATATTGGGCCGATATCAGAGTAACCCTGGTATTAATCATTGAAAAGCTGCAAGGAAAGTGATGAGATACCTTCAAGGAACTAAGGATTATATGCTCACATTTAGAAGGTCTGATCAGTTGGAAGTGATTAGATATTCAGATTCAGATTTTGCTGGTTGTGTTGATAGTAGAAAGTCAACATTTGGCTATTTGTTTCTATTGGGATAAGAGTTAATTTCATAGAAAAGTGCCAAATAATCTATCATTGCCTCATCCACTATGAAAGCAGAGTTTGTAGCCTGTTATGAAGCTACAATTCACACATTATGGCTATGGAACTTTATTTCAGGACTTGAGATTGTCGATACTATTACCAAGCCGCTAAAAATTTATTGTGATAATTTTGTGGTAGTTTTCTTCTTCAAAAAATGACAAATATTTGATATGTGCTAAACATATGGAATTAAAGTACTTTTATGTTAAGAAAATGTTCAGAAACAAAGAGTATGCATTGAACATATTAGAATAGATCTTATGATTGCAGATCCTTTAACTAAAGGTTTACAACCAAAGACATTTAAAAACATGTACATAGAATGGGTCTTGGTTGTATTGAAGATGATTATGATTATGTTATGACACTCTTGAGCTCATTAATATGATATGTTTCTAGTTTTATTGAATTATTTCTTGTTCCTTATGCTTGTATACTCTTAATATTTTGAACACAAAAATTAATATGTTTTTAAGATAATTAAGTGGATAAGTTATATAAATTATATGACCTAACGTGATAGGTTGCTAATACAATAGTATATGGAAGGGAGTATGCAATTGAAAAGCGTATGACCACCATAACTCTTATTATGTAATTTATTGTGTTAAAGTCAACCATGATAAAAGCATAGCATTATGAAATTTAATTATGCGTACCTAATGTTTTCATTATTAAAAATTAATATCATAAATTATTGGACCAAATAGGAGAATGTTAGATATATTTGGGGAAGAGTCGCTACCCTTTTTCCAAACAGTACGAGTCACCCTTGCATCCAACTAGCGCCTCATGTGCGGAAGGCAAAGGGTCACCGTCCTTTCATCTAATCGGATGTTAGTTATGGTCCAAAAGTTTAAGCTATCAAGTTTGGTATTTGATGGAAGTACTAAATTGAAAGTTATATATATATATATATATATATATATATATATATATATATATATATATGATTCTCTCTCCACCTGAGAAAGATAGCAATTTAAAATCCATCAAGTTATCTGCTACAAAAGAGATAAGGTTAAGGAGAGAAACTAGTTTTTTAACAGAAGAGGCTATCGGATTTAAGTCGATTATGATGCGGAATAAGTATTTTATATTTAATTTTTATGTAACAAATTATTTATTAAAGATCCAATACTCTTGCATTTTAAAAGCCAAGGCAAAATGCAAGCATTCTATCGCTCTTCTCCATTAACGGAGCATCATTTTATGAACCTAGCATCTCGATTCTAGCCAGAATTTTGTGCTCAGTGCCTCCAGAAATAATATTAAGCCAACAAAGCAAGCTTTCATCCGGCGGGAAATGAGGGTTCCGGCAAGCATGCACCACTGAACTCATAAACGCCTTCTTCGCCAGAGGAACCAAGAACTGTCTTCCCTGACCAGAATCCGAAACTATAATCCCCAACCTAAACCATTTCATGGAATACAACAATGGTAGCGATCAAGAAACTCTCGATGAAGGGCTCAATTGCGGATGCTGAATCGATAGCCGGTGACCAGGATGACAACAGGCACGGCGGACCTCGAAATCTTCAAGCTGAGGCCGAATTCTCTCACTGGTCATTTGGCCGAATTCTCTCACTGGTCTGTGCCTCCTCACTGCTACGATTCTCCTCCATTCGATCAAGATCAGTGGCCGACGAAGTATTCGCGTCTTCACTCTTCTCCCGTGCTCCAGTGCAGCGTGAGACAAAAAGCTCATGTTGGACTCACAATTAAGTTTGAGAATAATTTTCGAGCATCAATCCGATGCAAAATTCAAAAAAAAAAAAAAATCAGGACTTTCAACCCTACTTTTGCCTTTTTTGGTCCTGAAACTTTGGCTCAAAATTCATTTTGATCATGCAACTTTCAGTTGTTACAATTTGATCTTTTATTATTTAAAAATATTGCATTTAAGATATTTCATTCTGACGTGGCTGATCAAGTTATGTTACAGTCAACGAATGAGGTTGGCTAACGGAGGTAGAATCAGACAACTAAAGCTCTTCATTACGATCCAACATGTCACCCCCAGCCTCAGCCTCAATACCGACTCCCGAGTAGGCGACGTGTCACCTCAGCCTCAATACCGACTCCTGAGTCGGCCTCAACACCATGTGGCCCGCTACCACCTGCGATCCTACATGGCCCACTGCAGCCTACGGTCCCACATGGTCCACCTACCACCTGCAATCCCACGTGGTAAACAACCTCCGAGGCATACATATTTTAAAATTTTGATAATAATTATCAATGCGGAAACTTAAAGATTACATATTAATCTATCTAACATGCATCAAGATCATATCTTTCCCTTATACTATAGGATCGTTTGATCTAAATTATGGATATAAATAAATTCATCAAGATCATATCTTGATCTTTAAGATAACAAGTCATACTACTTGTCTTGAAGCCTGCCTTAAGATATAGGGATCATATCACTTACCTTAAGAACAGTAGGTAAATCCTTTATGCTCTGCAACCATTCAATCGTCCGGCCTCTAGTATTGTCCATGCGAAGTCCCCAAATGATCGATTCCCGGGAGTGCTAACTCGCGAAAAAATAACTTTGCTGATCTTGAATCCTCTTACTTGAATCTTCCTTCAAGATCCACCAAACTTTTTCTAACACCAGAATCACACACAAGGATTTTCTGTTCTAACTCTTTAGAATTTCAATCCACAACATATCGTTGTTGTTATCTAGTGAAGAATATCTTCTAATTTATAGGCTCAATTCAGCCTTTAGCATATTAAATTCTAACACTTAGAATTCTGTCGTTCGGTGAAAACCAAAGAGACGCAACGTTTGGTTAATTTCGATGTTCGGTGAAAACCTATGAATTCTAACACTTAGAATTCCAACGTTTTGTTAATTCCAACACGTTCCGTGAAAACCAAAGAGATGTGAATTCTAACACTTAAAATTCGATCGTTGGTTAATTCAAAGAGGTACATGAATTCTAACACTTAGAATTCCAACGGAACCGTTTGGAGAAGATTAATGTTATACACTAAATTCTACATGAGAATTTAGTCTCTCATGAGATGAGATTTCAGCCATCTCATCATGTGAGATCCTTATGCAAAAAAACTCTTTTAACACATGGGATTTGGGTTTGGGTTTTGGTTTAAGCTGATTTGAATTTATTGGATTGAACCTACATAGATCATGGTCCTAGCCCAAATCAAATTTGGCTAGTCCTGAATCTATTTAAATCCAAATCAAGTCTAATTTCAAATCAATATTTGAAATTGATTAGTCCTTCTAATAGACTTAAATCTAATTGAATCTGATTCACTTATACTTAATCCAATTGAGATAATTCAATCAATCAAATTGATTGATTAAATCATATACGATTCTCAATCGTTGATCAGTAAATAGATTATCCTAGAAAACTTTTATGCGTGTGACTCTCTAGGTTCGAACCTAAGCCGCTAGCATAAAAATAACTTTCTATACTAATCGATGTGCCCATCTAGCAATGGAACCCGACGTCCGGATAGGTCGAAGAGTTACCGAGCAAACTCCAAAAACCCTAAGAAATAGTTACCGTATAATTCATCCTTTTGACCACAAATGTTAAGGATGGCTAAGAGCCTGTCAACTCTAAACAACAAATCCATAAAGTGATTTCAACTTTAGTGATCATGTGACCTTCACATAAAGTGCCTTGGCCAAGGTCTTGCTAAATTGAAACACAAGCATTTCTCCTTTTAACAGGATAGGTCAAATTTCATCTTGATCCACAACTAACTACCACAAGTATTTGACTGCACCCAGCAACCTTTCATAGCTAGATTAAAATCCAGGTGGTCCGACACCTAAGTACAATAAGTTACTTGCAATTCACCGGTTGTGATCTTCTGGTCTAAAGGATACTTATACCCATATCTTCTCGGATTAACTCTTGACAGCAGAGTATCCGAAAATGAGTCACGTTCGGTGAAATGTACTCCTACACTTTTACCTGTATGTCATAACATTATCTCTACACTCCTTGGTTAAGAGGACAACCAATAAATATGATATACAATGTCCTATAATCGATAGTACTATGGCCCTGTCATAGTATATCATTTGGTCGCAAACTTTTTTAAGGACCTTCAAAGATAAATCCTCCTTTATCGTGAAGGAAGATCCTGAGGGCTTTATTACTTTTAGGAGTTTTAAGAAGATGTTCTTATAATGAATAAACTACCAAATAACTTTTATTAATATATCAATTTATATGCTATTTACATTAGCACAATCATCAAACAATTGGCTTTAGGATATAATTCCCAACACCTACCACCAGCGGTCCCACGTGGCCCACCTACCGGCCGCAGCGTACGCTCGACAAAACCTAGCCTACCAATCGTCTGCAGTGCCATACCTAACAAGACGTGGCCCACCAACTGGCTATAATCACCCATATCAGACAAAGAGGTGGCCTACCAGTTCTAACAGGCCATGAGGCGGACACCACCTGTCGCTGCTAGCCTCACCGCTTGTTCCATATCAGAACATGGTGTCTCAAAATCAACAACTATCCAAAAAGGGGTAAGAGGGATTTCTGACCAGGTATAAGAACCTTCGCTCATGACGAGAGAAAGACTCAACTTCTTGAACTTCAACTTCTTCAAGTTCTAAGCTAACTCCCAAAAAGGGAGAGATACATTACTATTTCCCAGACCACTTACTTGAGCGTCAGAGGGTCCCCATCGGAACAATCGGCCCTCGAGGACTTTTTTGCAGGATCCTAGTCCGAGGTGGAGGCTTCAAAAGTCTCACAGGCCCATCCTCACCGGATACCGAGTTCTGGATCTTACCTGACGTTCGAAGAAGGTGATTTGGTGATAACAGATTGACGTGCCAGGAAGGGGTAGAGGAGAAGTGAAAATATCCGCGACGGCTAGTAGTAGATCTCCATTGCCCTCCAAGAAAAAAATGGTGGTTACACATGCTCGAGAGGCCTCCGCCAGCCATGCTGGGGGGCATCCTCTGCAGGCTGAGCAGCCAAAGGTTAACCTCCCTGCTCCGCCTCCACCACCGCTGTTGGCCACTCAACTCGACCAATTCACTACCCTTGCCCAACAAATCTAGGATATGGTGGCTGTGGTCCGGGAGCTGCAGGAGCAACATTTTGTAGCCACACAACTACAACCTTAGCCTTCTTCACCTCATGCGGCGGGCCCCTAGGCCAACCAGCAGTCCACCCACGGTAGACTCCCTTTGTGGGAGCCCTACCATCGTGCTTCACCAAAGCCTTATCGCCGGGAGGCCCCCAATAGGCCACGATCTCCCTTCCGCCATTCTAACAGCCCCCCTAAACGGTGGCATGGGAAGGAGCCCGAACGGGGATATCACCACCAGCGCTACCCCTCTCCCTACTCATCCACTAAATCTTTAAGAGAGGGGTCTTTCAACAATTGGATCGGCTGCCAGGCGGAGCGATGGCTCGATGAATACAATCAGTGGTTAGAGGAGCTCAACCGCAGGATCACAAGTCAACCGAAGGCAAACTACGACAGCTGCCCCCCGTTGACTCACTGAGGAACCGATCTCGACCCGGTTCTATCTTCCCCAGTTGGATTCCTACGATGGCATCACCGATCCGCTGGACCATCTGAAAGCTACAAGGTACTCATGCAAGTCCAGAGGGTGACCGATGCCCTCCTCTGCATCGCCATCCCGACTGCCCTTTGGAAGGCTGCTCATGCCTAATACTCTCACCTATCATCGCGCAGCATCAACTCCTTTGGCAACTAGAAAGGGCCTTTCTGGCGCACTTCGATACTTGTCGAAGGATCCCTCAGGTGGCCGACAGCTTATTCTTCATCCGGCAGAAGGATGGTGAGTCACTTAAGGACTTTGTGACTCGTTTCAAGACGGCCGCCCTTGAGGTCTACCACCTCAACGACTCCGTGGCCACCTTGGCCCTAAAGCGAGGGCTCCATCCTCTCGCTTCACCTATTATTCTCTCGACAAGAAAGCCCCCAATTCATACACCAAACTCATGGGTCACGCGCAGAAGTACATCCGCACCAACGAGGCCAATTCTATACAGAGAAAAGCCGATGGAGGATCCAGCAAAAGGCAGGTCCGCGCAGAGCTAAGCGAACCTCGCCCTAAGAAGCCCGAGCCTCCACGACGACCGAAGAATCAGCCCCGAAACTTTGCCCCCAAGGAGGAGCACATCACCCCTCTGCTCACCCCGAGATCCCATATCCTAATGGAGATCGAGGGTGAATCGTACCTTCAGCATCCTACTTTTCTGAAGCCAGGAGCCCCCTCAACAAGAACCTCTACTACCTCTTCCACTAGGGCCATAGCCATGACACAGAGGACTGTCGTCATCTGAAGCAGGAAATCAAGGATCTCATCCGGCGAGGCTACCTCGAAAAGTTTGCCCAAAAGGGAAACCTGACTGCTCCAGGCTAGGTGGCGCCTTTGGCTACCCCGGCCAACATCGACAATGCCCCAACCAAGAAGACAATGGCCATGATTTCCTAAGGGCGGGCGGTACTTCTAAAAGGCCATGGGGAGATGAAGGAATAGAGACTGTAATCCCCTTTTCTAAAGGGAATCTAATGGGAGTGGATAATCCTAATAATGATAGTGTTGTCGTGTCTATGACAATCGCTAAATACCCTATAAAGAGGATTCTCATCGATAGTGAAAGTTCGACCGATATTCTCACTTACGATGCTTTTGTTCGGATAAACCTGTCTTCCAACTTCCTTCGACCTATGACTACGCCCTTGGTTGGTTTTATCGGAGATTCTGTAAGGGTAGAAGGAGAGATCACCTTTCTGGTCACAGCAGGGATGCCATCATGTTAGAGCACGGTTCTGATAAGATTTTTGGTCATCCGAGTGACCCTGGCCTATAATGCCATTCTCGGACAACCCGATCTAAACCTTTTGAACGCCATCATCTCCACCAAGCGTTTGTTCATAAGATTCACCACTAGTGAAGGAATCAGGGAGATGCGCAGGGAGCGAAACCTGGTGCCACTCTATTACTACACGGCTCCTAGTCCCCAAGAGGCGATTACTTTGCCAGTTCCATAGCTGCTCGACCCCAGAGAATTCGAGAGGAGGGGAGAGCCGGCCGAGCACCTGCTAGCCTTCCCGCTAGGGGGGAACCCAACAAAGATGGTTCAAATTGGTGCACTCCTTCCCGTAGAAGCAAGGGACCAGCTTCTCGCCTTCCTACAAGCTAATTTAGATATCTTTGCCTGGTCAGCATCAGATATACTAAGCATACCATCAAAGGTGATCACCCATAAGCTCAACATTGATCCAAAATGTTGGCTTGTTTGGCAGAAGAAAAAGAGTTTTGCCTCCGAGCAATAGAAGGCCATCAATAAGGAGGTCCACAAGCTGATCGCCACCAGCCACATTCGAGAAGCACATTACCCGGACTGGTTGGCCAACGTGGTAATGGTCTGTAAGGCTAATGAAAGCTGAAGAATTTGCATCAACTTCACCGACCATAATAAGGCGTGCCCTAAAGATAGCTTCTCGCTGCCCAGAATGGACCAGTTGGTGGACACCACATCTGGCCATGAGCTTCTTAGTTTCATGGATGCCTTCTCAAGGTACAACCAGATAAAGATGGACCCGAGGGACAAGGAGGCTACTTTCTTGTGAATGAGAAGGGCATCTACTGCTATAAGGTAATGCCCTTTGGACTAAAAAATATAGAGGCCATGTACCAGAGGCTGATGAACAAGGTTTTTGAAAATCAAATCGGGCATAACATGAAGGTGTATGTGGACGACATGTTGATCAAAAGCGTCCGCACCGCCAACCATATTGCTGACTTAAGTGAGACCTTCAACAACCTTCGTCGCTACCAGATGAGAGTAAACCCCCACAAATGTGCATTCGGGGTCACGGCGGGTAAGTTCCTAGGATTCTTGATAACCCAGCGAGGTATCAAGGTAAATCTAGAGAATTTTGGGCCATCCTCGATATGAGACCATTAGCCAACAAGAAAGAGGTACAACGGCTCACCGGAAGGATGGCTGTCCTAAGCCGGTTTCTATCGAAGTTAGTTGAGCGATGCATGCCCTTCTTCAAGGCATTGCAGAAGGTAAATGGCTTCGAGTTGACAGGGGAGTGTCAAAAAGCTTTCGAGGGGCTAAAAGAGTTTTTGTCTACCCTG
Organism: Calamus simplicifolius; assembly: GCA_900491605.1. Lineage (NCBI taxonomy): Eukaryota > Viridiplantae > Streptophyta > Magnoliopsida > Arecales > Arecaceae > Calamus > Calamus simplicifolius. The sequence continues at coordinate 96,917 of UESW01001399.1, forward strand.
CCACTACTGTCGAAGTTGATGGAAGGAGAGGATCTCTTTCTCTATCTCGCTGTCTCTCCGAAGGCGGTCAGCTTCATCCTCGTCCATGTGGATCTTAATGGAGCGCAAAGGTCAATCTACTACACCAGTAAAGTGCTTCATGATGCGAAGACCAGGTATTCTAAAATTGAAAAGATTATATTTGCACTAATAGTCTCCGTTCAACGTCTCAGGCCTTACTTCCAAGCCCATCCGATCGTAGTATTCACAGACCAACCTCTAAAGGCAATCTTGTCCAATCCTGATACCTCCAATCAGCTAGCTAAGTGAGAGGTTAAGCTAGAGGAGTTTGATCTATCGTTTCGATCAAGATCGGCCATGAAGTCCCAATTCTTGGCAGATTTTCTGATCGAGTGCACTTGGATCGGAAAACAATTAGGAGAGCCCTACACGGGCCCTCAAACGCTATGCCCGAAGAGGCAGAAGAGGACTAGATTCTCCATATGGATGGTGCATCAAACTCTCAAGGAAGCAGAGTAGGTCTCATCTTCGCAAGCCCGAAGGGGACGATGATGGAGTACGCCCTTCGGTTTCTCTTTAGAACCACTAACAACCAAGCTGAGTACGAGGCCTTGCTGGCAGTAATGAAACTCGCGAGGGAGCTTAAAGTCAAGCACCTCAGAGCCTTCACCGACTCCCAGCTCATCTCCGAATAAATCACCAGAGAGCACAAAGCTGAGATCCCATCATGTCCCGATACCTGAGTAAGGTCCAATCACATAGCTCATTCTTTTTTCACTTTAGCATCAGCTACATCCCCAGGGGCAAAAATGCTAGGGCCGATGCTTTATCTCGGTTAGACACCTTAGTAGATGGGGCCCTAGGAAGAACCTACGTGGAGCATCTGGAGGTCCCGAGCATCAACGCAGTAGAAGAAATTCTATCGATCACTCAGGAACCCACGTGGATGGATGCCTACCTCTACTACCTCACTGACGGCACCCTTTCTGCTGATCATATGAAGGCCAAACTGCTCAAGTATAGAGCCCCCAAATTTCTGGTGATGGATGGGCGACTATATCAGAGGTCCTTTTCTTACCCTCTTCTCAAGTGCATCAATCCTACGGATGCCAACTATATTCTCGTGAGATTCATGAAAGCGTCTGCGAGAACCACCTGGGGGGCATAGCGTTGGCGTACAAAGTCCTACGCCAGGGGTATTACTAGCTTACTATGCAGGAGGATACCGCCGAGTTGGACCAGAAGTGCGATAGCTACTAAAGACATGCTCAGATCCAGTGGTAGCCAACCTTCCAGCTAAGTCCTCTCTCGGATCCATGGCCCTTCGCCCAATGGGAAATGAATATTCTGGGACCATTCCTTTTGGCTTTCGATCAACGAAAGTTTCTACTCGTCGCCATCGATCACTTTACTAAGTGGGTTAAAGCTGAAGCATTGGCAAAGATCACCGAGAGTAAAGTAAGATCTTTCTTCTGGAAGTCCATCATCAGCCAGTTTGGGCTACCTCACACCCTCATCACCGACAACGGCCGTAGTTCAACAATGCCCCTTTCAAGGAATTCTATGCCGAGTTGGGTATCTGTTAGCGGCTCACTTCCATCGGCCACCCACAGACAAATGGGGCAGCCAAGGTCACGAACTAGACCATCCTTCAGGGGCTTAGGATCCGGTTGGATGAGTTCAAAGGTAGATGGGTGGAGGAGCTCCCGAACGTACTATGGGCGTATCACACGACACGAGGAACTCCACTGGAGAGACTTCGTTCAGCCTCATATTTGGGTCAGATGGTTATCCTCATGGAAATCAGCATTCCTAGCCCTCTGGTGGAGTCATATGATGTGAAGAATAACCCTGCTCAGCTAAGGGCCAACCTCGACTTCATCGAGGAGGCATGTGACCAGGCATGACTTAAGATGGCTTCCTATTGCCAAAAAGCTGCAAAGTATTACAACGCACGTGTCTGCTCCAAGGCATTCCTTCCTGGGGACTTGGTCCTCAGGCGAGCCGAAGTATTCAAGCCAACGGAGGGGGGCAAACTATCCTCAAACTGAAAGGGCCCTAACGGGTCACCGAGGCACTTCATTGCGGAGCATACCGGATCAAAGGACTAGATGAAAAGTCACTCCCCCACACCTGGAATATGGACAACCTCTACCGGTACTATCAGTGATGTACACATTCAACCAATTGAAATAAAAATAAGTCCGAGTGTCCCTTCCTCTCATCCGATCAACTCTGCAAGATAGATTTCAAAAGGCTCTCGGGCTTGGTCTCATCTCAACAACTCCAATGTCACCCTCCAGGGTTCAAAAGGCTCTCGAACTTGGTCTCAATGACTCTCGAGTCATCCTTCGGGGTTTAAAAGGCTTTTGGGTTTGGTCTCAATGACTCCCGAGTCACCCTCTAGGCTCCAAAAGGCTCTCGGGCTTGGTCTCAACGACTCCCGAGTTATCCTCGGGGTTCAAAAGGCTCTCAGGCTTGGTCTCAATGACTCTCAAATCACCCTTATGGGTTTCAAAAGGCCCGCAACACCAACCCTAGAGTCGGCCTTAAGATCGACTTCAGCATCGGCATTGGCTCCCATGTGGCTCCCTACCGAATCCAGAGTCGGCCTTAAGACTGACTTTAGTGTCGGCATCGGCTCCCATGTGGCTCCCTACCAACTCCAGCGTTAGCCTTGGCTCCCACGTGGCTCCCTACCGACTCTAGCATTGGCCTCATTACCAACTCTAGCATCGGCCTTAGCACCGACTCCGAAGTCGGCCAGAGCACCGACCCCAAAGTCGGTCTTAGTACTGACCTAGAGCCCATGGCCAACAACTGTTAAGCGGCATCCCCTCAGCCAACAAAAGGGACTTAAGACCACCGATCGAGTAAGTCTTTGCTCCAAATTCATTAAACCAAGTTGACAAGTACTCCAATCTAGCCGAGGGCAGTAAGGCCCCGTCGCAGATTTGCACAAGTGCAAGGTGCAAAACAATGGAATGCGTTATAGAAAGCTAAGTAAAGCTAAGTACTCCATATTTGAAAAGAAAGTTCACTTTTCATTAACTGTCAAAAAGTTTACAAAATGACCGACTCAAGTCGGACTTCGGTACAAAGATGAAACAAAAAAGAAAAGGTAAGGCCTTCAAGGCTCAGCAGGTGTCGGTCCATCATCGGCCAGGGCTGATCCATCGTCGGTTGGTCTCCCCGAGGCCGATGACCCCTTCGGCTCCTCATCGTCATAAGGCTTAAGGTCGTCAAGGCCCGTGACGCCAAAAACCCTGGCCACTTTCTCCTTGCAATCTTTGAAGCCCTATAAGTAGACCCCGACAGAGGCCTCCGCCAGCTCATCCTCAAAATCGGCAGAGCCCCGGTAGTGCTCCACCACCTCCATGGCCTTCCTCTTGGCCGCTACGGCCCTCTCCTCGATAGCTCTCACCGTTGCCTCCAGCTTCATTGCCTTCGCCATCGCCATGTGCATATCTGCCCCACCATCGGCCGCCCTAGCATTGGCCATTCGAGCAATCAACTCGACATCATCGGCCCGCTCCTCGGCTGCCCTCACTTGTAGGGTGATGGTGTGGTGCTGAAGGTCGCACACCTCCAGCCTAGCTACAACGTCCCCAACTTGCTTCGGTGACCCGGGCACGCTCGAGCTCCATGGCTGCCTGACGCTTCACCTCCTCGAGTTCCTCTGCCCGCTTGGCATGGACCAACTCCAGCACATTCTCAGCCTTCTCGGCTCAGACTTGAGCAGCGGAGGCATCCCGCCGGGCGCGGGTGAGGACTGCATCGGCTCAGAGGGCGATATCCCGAGCGGCGAACATGGAGTTCACCGACTGCACAAAGACAACCCCTGTCAATATACAGTGTGGCGAGAAAACTTTGTGAGGGGATGAAGAGATGCTTGCCCAAAGCAGAGCCATGAACGCATCCCCGAAGACATCAGTAGCCCATTGGCGGCAAAGCTCCTCTTGAAACTATGGCAGACACGTCCGGGCCAGTAGCATCTCCGCCACACAGTGATGGTTCATCAGGGACGGTCGCGATGGGATTGCCACCAGCTCACCCACTGCAGGTCTGGCTGCCCTCGAAGTCGTGGGTGTAGGGCCGAAAACGGGCGGTGCCTCCTCACGATCGGCTACTCGGGTGGCGGCCTCCTCCGCCGCCGGCTCTATCGCTGTCAGGACTCCCTTACTTGCTTCCTCCCCCATCGGTGGACCTCCTTTCGGAGTTAGTCCCGTCTCTGATGGGGTCGGCCTCGTCTCTATGGGAGCTGCTCCCATCTCCAGGGCCACTTCGCCCTCGGTTCCTCCTGGTCTGACTAAGCGACGAGATCAATCGGCGAAGTAGGCTCCTCCGAGGCTGTCTAGTGCTCGTGTGGAGAAGGGACCGGCGACTAGGGATAAGACCTTTTCCCCGGCCTCTCAGCATCACCCCCGACGGTCTGTCTCCTCTTCAAGACCACCCTTTTCACTACATTTGTGAATATCCTCATATGCACGTGCCAGGAGTTAGTCGGAAAAAAAAGAGAAAGAGAAAGGAAGGAGGAAGAAGGACGTAGTTGCTCACCATCATCTGGAGCCAGACCAGCATATCGAAGATTCTCAGATAGGACCTCTTGGCAAAGGGGCACCCGGGAGGATAAGAGCTATTCATAGACCTCCCGGTCCCCCGGAATCACCGTCAAGTTCTTATTTGGCTCCAGAGTCGGATCCCCCCAACTCCTTCTCACCCCTCCAATGTGTGCAAAAAAGAATCAAATTTTTCATCCTTTAATGAAGGAGGGGAGGTTAAGTTTGATGGCTTGGCCAGGTCTGAGTGTGAATAGCCACCACCCGGCATCAGATTGATGACGAAGGGTGTACAAGCTGCGGAATAGAGACACTCGGCCTACTATGCCAAGGTAACCGCACAACACCATGAAGGCACAGATGATCCGAACAAAATTTGGAACCAACTGCACCAGCGTCTGTGCGTACCTATGAAGGAGGCTAATGATGAAGTTGTGAAGAGGAAGCCGAAGGCCTGCCTTAAGGAACTCCTCGTACAGGGCGATCCCTCTAGAAGGACCGGAGGTCACTCTATCATTGGGTTCAGAGACAGACAATCGGACCTCCCTAGGGATCCTATATGTTGCTCTAAAGGATTCTATGTCTGCAGAGGTAATGGTAGAAGCGATCCTCTTCGACCTGCCAAGTGGGAGCAACGACCGGAGAGGATGCCCTACTAGCCCTAAGTGGCGACTAAGCTACAGGTGGTGATGGTAGAGCCGCGGCTGCCGGATAGTCTCGGATCAAGATCCTGCCTGCAGCCCACAGTTGTGTCAATGGAACCTTGTCTTCGGAGGAGGACGAGGAAGAAGAGGATACTACGGGTTTCTTGCCTTTCCTATTGGGGCCCATGAGAAAGAAAACAAAGATATATCAGAAAGAACTAACCTGGAGCAAGGAAGTTGACAACAGACACAGGGTTTCGAAGGAAGGGATGGCCCCCCTTTTATGCTTGATGTTCAAATCGTCCCGCCCGATTCGATCCGCCACATGGACGTCCCCAATTTAAGGCGCAAAAAAGCATGATCTGCGGCCAATGATGAGATGTCGATAATGTCATCACAATGATGGCTACCACTTTATCCGATGAAAGCAGCCTCAATTCTGAGAAAAATCTTTTCGATTTTGAAGAAATAATCTTCTACATGGTGGCGGTACAATGTCACATACTCCTTTAAATGGGAGGGATTTGACCTCCTCCCGAGGCATGGGCCTACAATCAATCATGGGCAAGGATTGATGGTGTAAGTCTACACTCCTTTCACTCAACAGAGATATGACCGCACGAGCTCAGGAGCGGGGGCATCTGATGTGGCTGATCAAGCCATGTTACAGTTAACGGATGAGACTGACTGACGAAGGTAGAATCAGACAACTAAAGTCCTTCATTGCGGTCCGACGTGTCACCCCCAGCCTCAGCATCGACCCCAGAGTCAGCTTAGCACCGACTCCAGAGTTGGCCCCAGCACCCGCCTACGGTCCCACGTGGCCCGCTACCTCCTGCAGCCCACATGGCCCGCTACCGCCTACAGTCCAACGTGGCCCACTGTCGCATACGGTCCCACATGGTCCACCTACCATCTGCAATCCCACGTGGCCCACCTACTGGTACGGTGCATGCCCGACAAGATATAGCCTACCAACCGTCTACAGCGTCGCACATGACAAGACGTGGCCTATCAACTGACTGTAGCTGCCCATATTAGAAAAAGAGATGATCTGCCAGTTTTGACATGCCATAAGGCGGACACCACCTATCGCTGCTAGCCTCACCACTTGTTCCATGTCAGAACACAGTGTCTGGGAATCAACAACCGTCCAAAAAGGGATAAGAGGAACTCCCAACCAGGTATAAGAACTTTCACTCATGACGAGAGAGGGATCTCAACTTCTTGAACTTCAACTTCTTCAAGTTCTAAGCTAACTCTCAAAAAGGGAGAGATAGATTACTGTTTTCAATACCACTTACTTGAGCGTTGGAGGGTCTCCATCAGAACAACCTGCCCTCGAGGACTTTTTTACAAGATTCCAGTTCGAGGTGGAGGCTTCGGAAGTCTCATAGGCCCATCCTCACCAAATATCGGGTTCCGAATCTTACCTGGCATTCAAAAAAGGTGATTTGGCAACAACACATTATATGGGATTAAGTAAAAGTAATGAAATAACTACCATATCACCTATCAATCAGTTCAGTTTAATCGGTAATAAATTAACTATTTCATTAATTTTCATAAACCTTATACAACAAAATGTCAATAGTACATATGTTGACATGCTATTCTATCAATTTTAACAAATCTCATGCCACAAATGTCAATTAGTTCATGAGTTAACATCAAATAATATATTAGCTATTTCATCATGACGTTATTTTTAAAATATTAAGGGGGTGTTTGGTAGCAGAAATCTATTCAGATTATCGGTAATTTAAAAGGAACCCACCAGATAACTATGTTTCGTATGTATTTTAAATGGAAATCTATCCTTCATTTGTAATCTAGATTATCTCATGACAGGTAATCCAGATTACCTCAACAGGAGGTGGCTATCCACATTACTGGATATGTTATAATCTAATAAATTTTTCTTTTGATAAAATTGATCTTGCCTCTTTTGTAAAAATAAATTATCCCTTTCTCCAAACAAAATTATTTTTCTTTTTTCTAATGTCTAGCCGCTGTTATCTCTTTTTCATATCTCCAAAAAAAAAAGTCGTGATATTATTCGTCCATAGAAAGAAAAATATCGAATAAAAAAATTAAAAATAAAAATAAAAACTAAAAATATAGTTATAAGAAAAGTCTAATTCAAAAATAAAAATTTAAAAATTTTATTACAATTTTTTAAAATTTATTAAAAAACAAATTAAATTTAAAATTTTTTTATTTTTTAAGTAAATTTTTGATTTTTTTAATTAAATTTTTTAATTTTATTTTAGAAATTATTAAAAAAAAAATTAATAAAAAATAAAATTTTAATTAATTTAATATTTAAAAATTAATTAAATTTTATTTTAAAAAAAATTAATTTAAAATATAAAAATAAATTAATTAGTTTAAAATTAATTTAATATATAGAAATAAAATTAAAAATAAATTATTTTTAAAATTTTTAAAAATAAATTAAATATTTTATTAA
>UESW01001399.1:106815-178618 GCA_900491605.1 Calamus simplicifolius
ACTCCAGCGTCGGCACCAAAGACCAACTCCGCATTGACACCAAGGACCGACGCCCAGCGTCGGCCTCCAGCATCGGCCCTCAGCGCCGGCTTCCAGTGCTGAGGCTTTGGCTCCGGCCTCCGGCACCGGCCCCCCGCGTCGGCCCCCAGGGTCGGCCTTCCGTATCTCCCACATACACAATGGCTAGTCTCATGCAACCGATCTCGTGATCTAAGGCCTACAGCCAAGCACCTCGCTTACCAAAATCATGGGCAAGTGTTAGCCTGATCGATAGTTACCGCTATAAGCGGCCCTTATCCAGCTACAGCCCAACGGCTTACCGTTCGAAGAAACATCACAACGGGGCAGATTCGACGGTTCCAACAGACCAAGGTAACGGGATCCCCGACAGGTATAAAAAGAGGACCCGAGCTCCATGCAAGGGGACTCTCTCTGGAACTTCCTCTAAAACAATTCTATCAAGAATCTTATCCCTGTTCGACGATTCACTAACTTGGGTGTCGGAGGGTCCCCGCCGGAACCACCGGTCCGAGACTTTTTGCAGGCTCCAGAAGGAAGACGGCGGTCCCTCTGCGCACAGCAATCCTAGCCTGCCCGGCGTTCATCGCATGTAATTTGGCCGCAACAGATTGGCGCGCCAGGTAGGGGGACCAGACCAGGCCGAAAATTCTCCCTGGAACCCCTCCAATTTTGCAAAAGAAGCGATGGTGACTACGCGAGCACAAGAAGCTTCCTCCAGCCAGGCAGCCGGGCGCATCCCACGAGCTGAGCATTCGGAGGCCAATCTCCATGCTCCGCCCCTTGCACCGACAAGCCAACCCGATCGGCTTGATGTTCTAGCCCACCAGGTCCAGGATCTGATGACGATGGTCCAGGGGCTGCAAGAACATTATTTGGCTGCTGTAACTCAACCCCCTGTGCTGGACGAAGGGGTGCGAGGAACAGTCCAGTCTCACCAAGGAGGGACACCGCATGAGGTCTCCACCGCTCACCCCCCGAACCTCATCACCAAGGGACCTCGAAGCGACAACGGTCTCCCTCCCGCCGCTCCGGTCATTCCCGCCATCGACTGGAGGAAAAAGAGTCCAAGCGGGCACGTTCTTTGCGCCGGCGATCTTCTTCAGCTCCTTCTTCCGATTCATCCCGAGGTGGCACTCCCCGAAAAACCACCCGTCGGGCTGAGCAAAGGCTTGACGAGTATCATCGACGGTTGGACGAGCTCAGCCGCCGGATCGCCGATCCTTACGCGGCCGAGTATGAGCATCGCCCCCCGCTTTCTCGCCGTATCATGGAGGAACCGGTTCCACCCCGGTTCCGTCTCCTCATTGGATCCATATGATGGAACGACGGACCCCCTGGACCATCTGGAAAGCTACAAGGTCCTCATGCAGGTCCAGGGAGCGACGGACTCCCTTCTATGCGTCGCCTTCCCGGCCACGCTCCGCAAGGCGGCACGTGCGTGGTACTCCCGTCTGCCCCCACGCAGCATCAACTCGTTTCGACAACTTGAGCGATCTTTCCTGGCTCATTTTGATGCCTATCGAAAGATCCCACGAGTCGCAGATAGCCTCTTTGCTGTCCAGCAGAAGAGTGGCGAGACCTTAAAGGATTTCGTCGCTCGATTTAAGGAAGCAGCGTTGGAGGTGTACAACCTGGAAGACTCTGTGGCCACCTTGGCCCTGAAGCGGGGACTTCGCCCCTCCAGATTCGCTTACTCCCTGGATAAGAAGCCTCCGCGTTCCTACGCCGAGCTTCTGAGCCGGGCACAGAAGTACATCCGCGCTGACGAAGCAGATTCTTCCAGGAGAGAAGTTGACAAGAACCCCGGTAATAAACCGCGCCTACTGATCACGCCGGTGCACGACCTCGAAAGCCCGAGCCTCCACGACGCTCGGACGCCGACCACAGGCGCTGGTCCCTAAAGAGCAGTTCACTCCCTCATGGCTCCCATCTCTCACATCCTACTGGAGATCGAGGAGGAACCTTATTTTAAGCGTCCGGCTCCCTTGAAGTCCGGGGCCCCCTGCAACAAGGAGTTTTACTGCCGGTATCACCGAGACTACGGTCACGACACCGAGGACTGCCGCCACCTAAAAAAGGCCATCGAGGAGCTGGTTCAGCAAGGTCACTTGGGCAAATTTGTTCGACGGAGAAATCTCCCCGCGTCGGGCCCCCCGGTGCCTCCAGGTCGCCCGGCTGGCGTGGATAATACCCCAACTGAAAAGACCATAGCTATGATCTCCTGGGGAGCGGATGGTGGTTCGAAGAGGCCGCGAGAGGGAATAGACTCTGTAATACCTTTCTTCGGAAAGGATCTAGATGGGGTAGTTAATAAACATGACGACAGCGTCGTGGTGTCCATGACTATAGCCAAACACCCTGTAAAAAGAATTTTAATTGATAGTGGGAGCTCTGTAGATGTCTTGAGTTATGAGGCTTTTGTTCGGATGAACTTATCAAGGTCTTTACTCCGACCCGTTGCCACACCGCTAATGGGCTTCACGGGAGACTCAGTGAGCGTCGAAGGCGAAATTGCTCTCCCGGTCACGGCTGGAACTCCTCCATGTCAGAGCACCGTGGTCATTAACTTCTTGGTAGTCCGGGTCCCGCTGGCTTATAACGCCATCTTGGGAAGACCGGGGTTGAATCTGCTGGATGCCGTGATCTCCACTAAGAGATTATTGGTAAGGTTCCCCACCAATGAAGGGATCGGAGAAATGAAGGGGGAGCAAAGCCCACTTCCGCCTTGCTACCATCTGTCTCCCAGCCCGCTGAACACGGAGTCAGCAACAGCCTCTGAGTCACTCGATCCTAGGGAGTTGGGAAGAAGGGGAGAGCCGCAGAGCACCTTCTAACCCTCCCCTTGGGTGATGACCCGGCAAGGACTGTTCAGCTGGGGGCATTGCTCCCAGAGGAAGTACGCCATCAACTTCTTACTTTCCTGCGTGCCAACACTGACGTGTTCGCATGGTCATCCTCAGACATGCCAGGCGTCCCTGAAGAAGTAATCACCCACCAACTTAACCTCAAGCCAGGGTGTCGGCCGGTCCGACAGAAAAGAGAAACTTTGCTCCAGACAGACAGAAAGCTATCGATGAGGAGATCCGCAAGTTAATGGCTGCGGGCCATATTCGGGAGGTCCACTACCCCGAATGGTTGGCTAATGTGGTTCTGGTCCGCAAGGCCAATGGAAGCTGGAGAATGTGCGTAGATTTCACCGACCTCAACAAGGCATGCCCCAAAGACAGCTTTCCTCTGCCTCGAATCGATCAACTGGTGGACGCTACATCCGGCCATGAGGTCCTTAGCTTCATGGATGCTTTCTCTGGATACAACCAGATCCGGATGAACCCAGCGGATGAAGAAGCTACCTCCTTCATAACTGAAAAGGGGCTGTATTGCTACAAGGTAATGCCTTTCGGGTTAAAGAATGCGGGAGCTACTTACCAGAGGCTGATGAACAAGGTCTTTGAAGGTCAGATAGGGCGTAACATGGAAGTGTACATGGATGACATGCTGACAAAAAGCGTTCATACCGGTGACCACATTGCGGACCTAGCAGAAACTTTTGACAGCCTTCGTCGGTACCAGATGAAGCTGAACCCTCGCAAGTGTGCATTTGGGGTGACCGCTGGGAAGTTTTTGGGTTTCATGGTGACCCGGAGGGGGATCGAAGCAAACCCAGACAAAGTCCAAGCCATCTTGGACATGAGGCCTCCTGCCAATAAGAAAGAAGTACAGCGCTTGACAGGAAGAGTAGCCGCCCTAAGCCGCTTCCTATCCAAGTCCGCTGAGAGGTGTCTGCCTTTCTTCAAGGCGCTTCGCAGAATCAACGAGTTCGAATGGACGAAAGAATGCCAGGAGGCGTTCGAAGGGTTAAAGGAATTCTTATCTACCCCGCCACTGCTAGCCAAGCCGACGGGTGGAGAAGAACTCCTTCTATACCTTGCGGCCTCTCCTGAGGCTGTTAGTTCTGTGCTAGTCCGTGTGGACGCTAATGGCACACAAAGGCCAGTATATTATACGAGCAAGGTGCTCCATGATGCAGAGACCCGATATTCAAACATGGAAAAAATCATTTTCGCATTGATCGTATCTGCCCAGCGACTGCGGCCGTATTTCCAAGCCCACCCGATCGCGGTGATCACAGACCAGCCTCTGAAGGCAGTTCTGGCTCGTCCAGATACCTCCGGCCGGTTGGCAAGGTGGGCCCTCAAGCTGGGGGAGTTCGATCTATCTTTCCGCCCCCGGTCGGCCATGAAGTCCCAAGTCCTGGCAGATTTTTTGGTTGAATGTACTTGGGGGATTGAGCCACCTGAAGAACCTCCTGCGGACATTCAGCCCCTCGGAACCAGTGAGGATGAGTGGGTTCTCCATGTGGATGGGGCATCAAACTCTCAAGGGAGCGGAGCAGGCCTCATCTTGGCCAACTCGGATGGGGTTGTGACCGAATGTGCACTTCGCTTCCTCTTTCCAGCCACTAACAATCAGGCGGAATATGAAGCTTTGCTATCCGGCGTGAGGTTGGCTCGAGAGCTTGGGGTGAAACGCCTTAGGGCATTCACCGACTCCCAACTGGTTGCCGGCCAAATTACAAAGGAATACGAGGCAAGGGATCCCATCATGGCCCGCTACTTAGAAATGGTGCACTCGCTAATTTCCCCCTTCACACATTTCAGCGTCAGCTACATTCCTCGACAGGAGAATGCTAGAGCCGACGCCTTATCCCGTCTTGCCGCCTCAGCTGATGGGATGTTGGGAAAGGCTTATGTGGAGCACTTAGAAGCCCCGAGTATTGAAGTACCAAGAGAAATTGCACCGGTGGAGCAGGAGCCCTCCTGGATGGACGCCTATGTCCGGTACTTTACTGAAGGCACCCTTCCAGAAGACCCTGCCGAAGCTAGGAAACTGAAAAGACGGGCCCCAAAGTTTTTATTATGGAGGGAAAGCTCTATCGAAGGTCGTTCTCATACCCTGTTCTCAGATGTGTCGGTCCTACCGACGCCATTATATACTGCGGGAGATACACGAAGGGATATGCGGAAACCACCTGGGGGGCAGGGCTCTTGCATATAAAGCTTTACGTCAAGGGTATTATTGGCTGACAATGAAGGAGGATGCCTCCGAGCTCGTTAAGAGATGTGACAGCTGCCAGCGGCATGCCAACATTCAACATCAACCGGCGTCTCAACTGACCCCTCTAGCTGCACCATGGCCCTTCGCACAGTGGGGCATGGATATTCTGGACCATTCCCTCCTGCCTCCGGACAACGCAAGTTCCTAGTGGTGGCAGTCGACCATTTTACTAAGTGGATCGAGGCGGAAGCTCTTGCTAAGATCACGGAAGCCAAAGTAAGGAATTTCTTCTGGAAATCCGTAGTATGCCGGTTCGGGCTACCGCACACCCTCGTTACGGACAATGGCCGACAGTTTGATAATGCTGCCTTCCGGAATTCTGTGATGGCCTGGGCATCCACCATCGATTCACCTCAGTAGGGCATCCCCAAACCAACGGCGCTGCAGAAGTAACTAATCGCATCATCCTCCAAGGACTCAGGGCTCGGCTAGATAGCTGCAAAGGGCGCTGGGTGGAAGAACTTTCCAGTGTGCTGTGGGCCTACCACACGACGCCACGAGCACCTACAGGGGAAACCCCTTTCAGCTTGGTCTTTGGGACCGAGGCGGTAATCCCCGTGGAAATAGGAGCTCCTAGTCCCCGAACGGAATTATACCATGAAGAAAGCAACTCAAACCAGCTAAGGGCTGATCTGGATTTGATGGAAGAACTGCGAGATCAGGCGCAGCTTCGCATGGCAGCATTCCGTCAGCGAGTGGCCAAGCACTACAACTCTCGGTGCGACCCAAGACGTTCCAGCCGGGAGACCTTGTCCTACGAAGAGCTGAAGTATCAAAGCCGACGGAGGGGGCAAGCTGGCACCAAAATGGGAAGGACCATACCGTGTTAAGGAAGTACTCCACCATGGGGCGTACAAAGTCGAAGAACTAGACGGGAAACCGCTCCCTCACACTTGGAATGCCGACAACTTGCGCCGGTACTATCAATAGACTCTATCGTCATTAATTTGAATTGATTTGATACATGAATAATCAGCATGGTCTTGTTCTTAAATGAGTATGCTTAACATCAAAGACCAACTCCGCGTTGGCACTAAGACTGGTTCCCAGCATCGGCGCAAAGACCAACTCCGCGTTGGCGAAAGACCAGCTCCACATTGGCAACAAAGACCGGCGTCCAGCGTCGGCATCAAAGACCAACTCCGCATTGGCAAAAGACCAACTCCGCGTTGGCACCAAAGACCGGCGCCCAGCGTCGGCGCAAAGACCAACTCCGCGTTGGCGCTAAAGACCGGCGCCCAGCGTCGGCACCAAAGACCAACTCCGCGTTGGCGAAAGACCAGCTCCACGTTGGCAACCAAGACCGGCCTCCAGCGTCGGCATCAAAGACCAACTCCGCGTTGGCAAAAGACCAACTCCACGTTGGCGAAAGACCAGCGTTGGCAACCAAGACCGGCCTCCAGCGTCGGCACAAAGACCAACTCCGCGTTGGCAAAAGACCGGCGCCCAGCGTTGGCAACAAAGACCAGCGTCCAGCGTCGGCAAAAGACCAACTCCGCGTTGGCACCAAAGACCGGCGCCCAGCGTCGGCACCAAAGACCAACTCCGCGTTGGCGAAAGACCAGCTCCACGTTGGCAACCAAGACCGGCCTCCAGCGTCGGCATCAAAGACCAACTCCGCGTTAGCAAAAGATCGGCGCCCAGCGTTGGCACCAAAGACCGGCGCCCAACGTCGGCGCAAAGACCAACTCCGCGTTGGCAAAAGACCAACTCTGCGTTGGAGCTAAGACCGGCGCCCAGCATCGGCACCAAAGACCAACTCCGCGTTGGCGAAAGACCAACTCCGCATTGGTGCTAAGACCGGCGCCCAGCGTCGGCGCAAAGAACAACTCCGCGTTGGCAAAAGACAAACTCCAGCGCCGGCCTCCGTGCCGGCCCTCAGCGTCAGCCTCCAGCGTCGGCGCACCAAAGACCACTCCGCGTTGGCATACAACTCTGCGTTGGCAACAAAGACCGGCGCCCATTGTTGGCACACTAAAGACCCACTCCGTGTTGGCACTAAGACCGGAGTCTAGCGTCGGCAACGAAAGCCGGACCTGCTCCAGCACCCAAAGACCAGCGCCCAGCGACTAACGCCCGCGTCGCTACCAAATGTTGGCCTTGTGCCAACACTTGGGACAATGTCACGACTCACGATCCTATTTCACGTAACCTACTCTACATAGCCCTATTGGTGGGTGATTCATGACAGCTTGAATAAATAAAGCTAATAATAACCAAAGGGGCAAAATAGGGATCAAAGACATTCATTGATGGTTGCAAGGTTACAAAAGTGCCGACCCAGGTCAGGCATATATCGATACAAAAAGAGAAACCAAAAGGTTGTTACTGGTCACCCGAAGCCGGGGCATCATCCTCAGGGACATCATCAGGCTTCAGTCCCTCAATATCCTCCAGGTCGTAGAGCTCCTGGATTTTATCTTTGCAATCTTGAAATCCGGCGTCATAGGCAAGCGCCGCTGCCTCGGCCACCTCCTTGTCGAAGGCTTTGGATCTTCTAAAATCTTCTACGGCCTCGGCCCCTTCTTTTCAGCTTCGATGGCCCTCTCCTGGGCCTCTGCCACCGCTGCCTTCAGATCTGCAATTTCGGCTATGTACTGGCGGGTGGCTTCTTGGGCTGCGCTTGTCTCAGCGGCGGTAGAACTAATTGGGTCTTCAAGACGCACACCTCCAATTCTGCCGCCTCCAGCTTCTCTTCGGCCGCTTTCTGTTTCTCCTCGGCCACCTGAGCATTATCTAGCTCATTGGCGGCGCGGCGCTGAGCAACCTCTAACGCATACTCTGCCTTTTCGGCTCGTAGCCGGGCGACATCAATTTCACCCTTCAGGGTGGCCCGAGTGTCCTCCAGAGCCATTGCCGACTTCTCCGCCTTGATCTGGAGGGACAACATCTCCTCGTGTGCTTGTTCGATGGCGGTATCGCTTAGGGTCCAAAGGTTTTTAAGAGCGACAAGAGAATTCAAGGCCTGGAGGAAATGTCAAGATGAGAAAAAGAAAGGAGAAGGGAAAGAGGTGATAATGGCGCGGAAGCTCACCCAGAGATGCGCCACCGATGCTTCGCGGAAGAAGGCGACTCTCCCCTGACCCCGGAGATATTCTTGCACTTCGACCACCGCGGCTTCCTCCACGGTCCGTGCAGCCCAGCGGCCGTGGTTTGCCAACAATGACTGGAAGGAGGGATCGACGCCCCTCTCTTCCCTGGGCGTCGGGCCTACAGAGGCTGGTTCCGCCCCTGAGCCTGCCGCCTCCGACTCCTTGGCTGGCGGAGGCACTTCAACTGCTGCCTCCATGGGGGGCAGAGTAGCGGCTGGAGTCGTCGCCATTGCCGCCGGAATTTTATCCGTCTCTAAGGCCTTGGGCAAGGGCGACGGCGCCTCCCCTCGGGAGAAAGGTCGAGTAGGATAATGGGGGGAGCTGAAGCTGGAGATCTTCTCTCCGGTTGACTCCGTTCCACCTCCCCGGTATCGGCCCTTCCTGCGTCTGCCGGGACAGGTTCATCGGCCTGAGCTTGGGCTGCCTCGCCTGCATACAAGGATTCCACAGTCCTGGCCCTCTTGGCCTCGGTCTCTCCAGCGTCGGCCCCTTTAGGGCCGCCCTTCTTCAAAACTTTTGTACGCAGGGACTTCACGACTTTAGCCCCACCGGTGTCGGCCCTCCCCGCGTCGGCCTTCCCGGCACCAACCCTCTCCGTGTCGGCCCTTCTTGGAACTTTAACAATGGCCCTCCTTTCGGCAAGGGGCGTGTTCCCTGCGGCCTTCCTCTTCCTGGTGGCCGCCTGTTTAAGCTCATGAAGTGTCGGCGCCATCCCTGCACAGGCAAAGGATAGTTTAAAAAAAAAAAAAGAGAGAGAAAAGGAGCAGAGGAGAAGAGAGGCGAGTGATCAAGTGCTCACCCCTCGCGGGAATTAAACCGGCGCGATGAAGATTCTCCTCAGCTAAGCATATTACACCGAGGGATGTCGGCAGTTAGAAGCTGCCCAAACGCCATCCGGTCTCGTGGAAGGATGGAGGGATCCCTATTGGCGTCAATGTTGGGTATCCCCCAGCTTCCACGAACCCCACTGATGTCCGCAAAGAAAAACTTGTCCTTCCACCCTTTAACGGAAGAAGGAAGGCACAATTTCATAATCCTATTAGACCTAGGAGTGAAGGACCACCAACCCGACTGTTTGCGAAGGGTATAAAAGCTGCAGAACAAAGAAATACTGGCCTCAATGCCTTGCAAATGGCAGAGTACCAAAAAACCTACAATGGTTCGGATGGAGTTGGGAACTAATTGGGAAGGAGTCAAGGAGTACCGGTCTAGAAGATTGAGAATAAAAGGATGGATCGGCAACCGGAGCCCGGCCTTAAAAAAGGCTCCGTACAAAGCAACTCTTCCGGAACGGGAAGAGGTTACCCTGTCATTAGGAGTAGGGAAGAACAGATGAAGGTCTGAAGGAAAGCTATACTTGGCCCTTAGGTTCACCATGTCTTTAGCAGACACGGAGGACGCAGTCCCTTCGGGGGACTCCTTGGCAACCCTAGAGGGACCGGCAGCCATTGACTGGCTCCGGACGGAAATCCGCCCGCCGGCTGGACGAGTCCCGGTTAGGGGACGATTGGTTGGTCGCTGCTCCGGTGAAGAATGGTTAGAAGAAGGGGTGGACCATTGGCTGGATAGGGAGTCGGAAGTCTGTGAAGGATTGTGGGAACCCCCCCAGGAACCAGAGATGGAACAAGAAGATGAGGAAGCCATGGGAACTAACCTGGAAACTCAAGCCGAAAAATAGAACACAGGAAACAGAAGAACGCTGGCGGACTCGAAAGGGGGCAGCAGCGGAAGAAATGGGGAAGATGGGAAGATGAGGGCTATTTGTCCTTATAACACCCTCTCTAGACACCCCACAATCGTCCGATTCAACCACGCGTCCGTCGTCAATTGGGAGGCGTTTCGATGGCTGCCAATGCGAAGAACCCGAAAAGACCACCGACGAAAAGGGAGGCATTAACCTTATCGCAATGATACCGCTCGCCTTTTCGTAACACTGCCCGAGGGAAATCCTCCCTAATCCCAACAAAGGCGAGATAATGACGTGAAAACCGGCCGCCTAGAAGATATTGCCACCCCTTTTGCGGGTAGGTAAACGCTCACCCATCTCAGGGGTGGGGGGGCATCTGATACGGCTGGCCGTTTCGCCTGGGTAGTATTATCTTTTGCGCGGTTTTCGAAGGTAATGATGTGACAACAAAACCCAAGACCTCCAGCACCGACTCCCAGTGCCGGCCTCCAGTGCCGGCCCCCAGCGTCAGCCCCCAGTGCCAGCCTCCAGTGCCGGCCCCCAGCGTCAACTCCAGTGCCGGCCTCCAGTGCCGGCCCCCAGCGTCAGCCCCCAGTGCCGGCCTCCAGTGCCGGCCCCCAGCGTCAACTCCCAGTGCCGGCCTCCAGTGCCGGCCCCCAGCGTCAGCCCCCAGTGCCGGCCTCCAGTGCCGGCCTCCAGTGCCGACCCCCAGCGTCAACTCCCAGTGCCGGCCTCCAGTGCCGGCCCCCAGCGTCAGCTTCCAGCGTCGGCTTCCAGTGCCGGCCTCCAGCGTCGGCACCAAAGACCAACTCGCGTTGGCACCAAGGACTGGCGCCCAGCGTCGGCCTCCAGTGACGGCACTAAAGACCGGCGCCCAGCATCGGCACCGAAGACCTACTCCGCGTTGGCACCAAGGACCGACGCCCAGCGTCGGCCTCCAGCATCGGCCCTCAGCGCCGGCTTCCAGTGCTGAGGCTTTGGCTCCGGCCTCCGGCACCGGCCCCCCGCGTCGGCCCCCAGGGTCGACCTTCAGTATCTCCCACATACACAATGACTAGTCTCATGCAACCGATCCCGTGATCTAAGGCCTACAGCCAAGCACCTCGCTCACCAAAATCACGGGCAAGTGTTAGCCTGATCGACAGTTACCGCTATAAGCGGCCCTTATCCAGCTACAGCCCAACGGCTTACCGTTCGAAGAAACATCACAACGGGGCAGATTCGACGGTTCTAATAGACCAAGGTAAACGGGATCCCCGACAGGTATAAAAAGAGGACCCGAGCTCCATGCAAGGGGACTCTCTCTGGAATTTCCTCTAAAAACAATTCTATAAAGAATCTTATCCCTGTTCGACGATTCACTAACTTGGGCATCGGAGGGTCCCCGCCGGAACCACCGGTCCGAGACTTTTTGCAGGCTCCAGAAGGAAGACGGCGGTCCCTCTGCGCATAGCAATCCTAGCCTGCCCGGCGTTCATCGCATGTGATTTGGCCGCAACAATATGTATGTATGCATATGTATATATATATGCATATGTATGCATATGTATATATGTATGCATATGTATGTATGTATGCATATATATATATATATGTGTGTGTGTGGTGTGTGTGTGTGGGGTATATATATATATGTATGTATATATGTATGTATGTATGTATATGTATATACATACATATATACATATACATATAGCATATACATATGTATATATAAACATATACATATATATATACATATACATATACATATACATACATATATACATATATATATACATACATATACATATACATATATATAAACATATATATATATATATTGATGTGGCTGATCCAACGTCGTTAGAGAACCATGAAGGAAGGAAACCGACGGAGCCCCCCTTTGGCCTCCAAAGGGCCCTTCGGCCACTGTGGCGTTTATGGCCTCATAAAGCCACGCGCACCCAATTGCTCTAATCTCAAAGGCCGACGGCCCCATGGCCGATGGCTCCAAGGCCGATGGCCCCATGGCCGACGGCTCCAAGGCCGATGGCTCCATGACTGGCAGCTCCAAGGCCGACGACCCCATGGCCGACAGCACCTTTGCCGACGCCGTTAGAGAACCGTGAAGGAAATTGACGGAGCCCTGCTTTGGCCTCTGATGTCCCTTCGGCTGATACGACTGATCAAACCACATGACCCACGAGATGAAGGGATCACGAACTCAATGTCACACGGTCCGGCGCACTTCGCTCTTCTCGGCCTTGGGCTCATCTTAGCAGCGGCCCATCTCAATCTTAGCGTCGGTCGCGGCCCACTTCGACCACGGCGTCGGTCTCGGCAATGGCGTCGGCAACGACCTATTTCCTCCGCGGCCCACCTCGATCTTGGCATCGGCCGCGGCCCACTTCGATCACGACATCGGTCTCGGCAATGGCGTCGGCGACGGTCTCGGCAACGGCCTATCTTCTCCGCGGCCCACCTCGATCTTGGCATCGGCCGCGGCCCACTTCGACTACGGCGTCGGTCTCGGCAACGGCGTCGGCTCCGACCCATCTTGACCTTCACGTCGGCCTTGGCATCGGTTTCGGCAACGGCTACCCACGTTCAAGCTACGTGACCCACTTTCCTCGAGAATGGCAGATAACTTCACTATGAACGTGCTCGGCGACGTGGGCAACAAACGTGCCTTCCCTTGGCGCCACTAACGGCAGGCATGACCCCCCACGTTCGACCCTACTGCCCGTCCTTTGCGGCACGTCAAAGGACCAAAAACTGCCAACCATCCGGAAGGATTCAACTGTTGCGAACAAAGGGTAAGAGGAACCCCCGAACAGGTATATAGAGACCCCGACTCACAACGAGGGAGAGGGGACTCAATCTCTACTCTTTCATTAAAAAATTCCTATTCTCCAGATCGCTGACTTGAGCGTCTGAGGGTCCTCGCCGGAACCACCAGTCCGGGACTTTTCTTGCAGGCCCCAGAAGGAAAACGGTGACCTCTCTACACTCTCGAAGGCCCGCAGAGATCTCAGCTTACCCGGCGCTCATCGCAAGTGATTTGGCAGCAACATATATATATATATATGTATATATGTATATATATGTATATATATATATATGTATAATACATATATATATATATATATACATATATACATATATATATATATACATATATATATTATATATATATATATGTTATATATTGG
This sequence comes from Calamus simplicifolius, assembly GCA_900491605.1. Taxonomy (NCBI): domain Eukaryota; kingdom Viridiplantae; phylum Streptophyta; class Magnoliopsida; order Arecales; family Arecaceae; genus Calamus; species Calamus simplicifolius. The sequence goes on from UESW01001399.1 coordinate 119,925, forward strand.
GAGAGATCTTGTTAACATTGGCCAGCTAAACCTACCACCTTGAGCGTTGGATATTCTATTTTCTCATTCCATCGATCCGACGAATCATGCAAAGATAATTCTTATACACTACTTTTCTTATTTACTTTCTTATTTACTCGCGACACATTAGCAACTGCCTATGATAATTAGGCTATGTTTGAAATAGAAAATAAGAAAGGATATCCCCTGGATATCTATCTCCTCTTATTCCCAAAAGTCATAACTATAAAGAATAACTGGAAATAAAGTTAACGAGAAGGATAACCCATGATTAACCCTGATTAATCATGGATTATCCCCTTAATTTATTCCCTAGGAAATACATAAATAGCTGATAATCCCTTCAAATAAGAATGAAAAAAAAAAAAGTTATCTCATGAATTTACCTTTTTGCTATGATCAATGGGATAGCCAAGGAATATCCCTACGAATAATCAAAGAATAAACTCTATCCCATACACCTATCTATAATATTTTTTCTATCAAACACTACCTTAAGAAATTGAAGCCATATCGATTCCGTATCTGTTCTTCCACAACCCCCTTCTCTCCCTCGCCGACAGCCCTCTCCACTTGTCATCCGTGCCCACAAGCGGCAATAATATCACCAGATGCTGCTCCCTCTCATTTGTAACTGCTGTCCAGGTCGCCATCAGCGGGACACACAAACTAGTGGTTTTCGCTCGACTTCATTTTGCTCCGCTTCACCTTTACAAGCCGCCTACAATGTTGATCATTCTTTGACTCCTGTGCTCAAAATCCTTATCGGCCATATCATGTAATTGAACACTGCTCTCACCGCCTCACCACCTCTCCTTAGTTAGCAGGCAGCCTAATCAAGTTAAACTTGAGCGGCTCCGATTAGTTATTTTGACACAACCAATCAGCTCATAAAATTCACCAGCCTCATAAGACTACCATAAGAGAACAGATATTAAATTGAAATTTCATAATTTTGGAACCAAGAACTCATACGATGAGCATATCACTCGCCACATCAGCTGCCCACAGAGTTCCAGATCTGCGCCATGGTAAAACTGCCCAGAACATAAGGTATGTAAAGAATCACGAAACATAAATTCATATTAAGGCATCAATCCAGCTTGGTCATACCCAGTGACATCAATATAACTATCTGAATGTGTACAGCATTTGAAATTCAATTCACTGTCAACAACATATATGAAAGATCCCTGACAGAAAACAGAAGTTAGTTTCTCAGAATGGTGAGAACCTATACTGCTAACATCATATCCTTGAAAAGAAAGAATCACCATAGAACTCTCCATGCGCACACATTAAATAAACAATGAGACTCTAAAGAAGGGCACCAACAAGATTGCAGCCGTCCACTTGAAAGAAAACACCAGGCTGTCTGATGACTAGTGCCTCCCAAGAGAGAAGATTGAAGTGATTTTTCCTAGAATTGATGGGATCTGGCTGACATCCAGCTTCTGAAAAAGGACTAGAATGCCATACGACCAGCAAGCCTGCTTTCAGATATCCTTCTGTCTATGGCTGCATCAACGGAGTTCATCTGCAAAAACAGTAGCACCAAAAAAACAATAAGATGGTGACTCTGATCAGTGCTTATTAGCCAGATTAGAAGGATTTTTCAAACATATTATCTAACTAATGCAAGAGGTACCAAACTTGCTGGCTGAATGAAAGCTGACCTGTACCAAACTTTCGTCGCACACTGATCAAAAACAGATAACAAGATATGCTACGAATTGACAAAAGCCTGCCGGCATATGTTCTTGGGCCACCCAAACCCCATGTTTTGTTAAGAAGCAATAGGGAAAATGAATACACCATAGTAAGTAACAAAAATTGCAATTAAAGCACAATACATACGCATTTTTGCATGGGGCTGTTGCTAGGTTCCGAACCCTGAGTCATTTGCAGCACAAGCTTCAGATTTGTAATACTAACTAGAAGCAAGAATAATGTGAAATACCTACTTGAACCTTTGGTGCCCCTATAAATGGCAGTATTGCAAGCAATGCAGAGGATGGGAATAAAAGATCAAACAAAATCCCCATCAATCGCATGGTTTAAGCAAGAACATGAAAAGATTATATGGCCGATATTCATAAACTTAAAACGGCTACTACTCATTTTACAAAGTCAATGCTTTAATTAATTGGTTATACTGCCAAGAATGGTATAATCAAATGACAAAAGTACCTTAAAGTGCTACCACAGAAAACCCTGGAACAAAATAACAATTGCCTACCCATCCATTTGCAACTGCAAACCAGTTTGCACATCCATCAGAATGAATAAACAAAAGGCAGTTATAACTTACCTGGCTAGTTTCATCATGCACCTGATACTTTGGCAGAGACATTCTTCTTTCCTCCTGTACATTGTGCATGCATTAAAAACAACTATAGAATAATACAGATATTATAAAACATTGAAATGACAAGAATAAAAACAAGTCAACCAGAAACCATAAGTGAAGAAACTAACCATGGACATTGCCTCATCATCCCAAACCAAGTAGACTTCATTGGTTGCTGGTTGGGTGGTAGGGGTTTTGTTAGATATAACAGGTGGAGGGCCAATTGAGGGTCCCCCTGTGTTAGGACCAGAAGCATACATATGTGAATTTGTGTAGAGTGCACCACCTAAAATAAGGGAAGCCAAAACAGATTTAGCTACATCAATAAGGATGGAAACTAGTTTCACATATCTGAAGAATTCTGTAGTGTAAGAGTTACATAGCATCACCCTTTTTGTATAACAGAGATTAAGAATCCCTGATGCAATAAACAATGATTCACTAATTTTCTAGAACATCAGATATTAAAATGATTCACCAACTTTCTAGAACATAACTGTGATATTTGCAGGCATGATGATGGTACATGCTTTGGAAGCATTAGACGTGCAGTTAACAGGATTCTGACTTGCATACAGACCTATGCTGGCATACATCGGCTATAGCATTTTTTACATCCAATAAATTGTTAGAGAAACATTTCAAGAATATGAATGAAAGAATGAGAATAATTTTTTGATACATCAGCTGGGAAAAACCAAACATGTTGACGTCAATGCACAAGTCTAGATCATGTGCCGAGCTATTTAATTGTAACATCAATACTTCAATGAAGAAAAGAGGAACAAGAATAACAATGCAGAGAGAACAGTTTAGGGTAGAACCATTCCATCAACAATTCTTTACGTTTCTCTTTCAAAAGTCACTCCTCTATCTCATACAGTGAGAAAACCAGTTCATCTTCAAAAAGTGTATAAGAAATAATAATGCAATCCTCTATCGACCAAGTGGAATCAGATGAACCACAAAATACTCTCTAAGGATTTATGGAAAAAGTACAATCACTTGGTAATAAAATAAAACGTTACACTCATTGGATTCCATCAAACATAGATACCACTTCAAACAGATTTATTTTTGGTCAAACAAAAGTTCAAAACATCATGAACTAAACACATGTAGTTGGCCAATATATGAAAGTTCATCATCTTTCCATGCCTACAAACTGTTCCATACCATATAGCCACAAGTTTTTATCAATCCTTCCTCACAACTTCTATTGTCACAGCATATTTGAAATAACTTTGCATGGGAATTAATGCATCTCTTTATATGCTGTTCATAATTAGCTAGGGCAACCCTTTTTCCACAATAAAAAATACTCAATAGAAGTGTTCTTTGGTGGGGGGTGATGGTGACCTCTCTCTGGTACTCATTGCAGGTCACAACTTGTGTCTTGTTATTCCTCAGCTTGTCATCATTGAATGGCCTACAGAAAAGCAAGCAATAGAATCGCCAGAGCTAAGAAATCACAACTAAACTACATCAACACTGTTTGGAACCAAGATTAAATTCTAGATCTCAAAAATTACACCATAGGTCCAGCCCTAGATCGGGGAAGGAGGAAAAACCTTAATCCTAATAGAAGATCCCAAAAAGTCCTTTTTTTTTTTTAGTGTTACCTGCAACAAAAGACCTGAACGTTCACAGCCTTATCTTTCTGGTTTGGATCCGGGTTTGTTCAGGGCCAGGCTCAAGGCAGACCACGGCTTTACCCTTGCATGATTCAAAATTGATATGGATCTCAGTTTTGAGTCTAAGCTTGACCCAAATATATGGAAACCCAGCCCACGGCCGGGTCTGAAGCTAGCCCAGCCTAGGCCTACTTTCAACCCTAGTCACAAACCTAGCAAAAACTTCAACTAAAAGGACTTCTTCAAGCAGCATATGCTCATAGTGTCACCATCATGAATTTAAGTGGGGCTATGTGTGCGAAAATAGGACCTCACTCCTCCCTGTGACACATCCCAATAATGCATCAAATGTGAATGAAGCATGTCAATTTCTACATACTCCCATCTCCAAGCAACAAATATGTCTTTTACATTGAAGGTATATTTGTTTCATTGCCAATGCATACATGATCAAAAACCTCTCATGAGAAGTTGAATTACAAGACACATATCCATAAAGCACTCGCCATTCCCTTCGGTATAGAATAATTCATGACAACTAAGGAACAATACTCCCCTAATAAGGTGATTTCAAACATTGACAAAATGTAGAGAATATTACCCTTGATGGAGCCATGATCTTCCGTGTAATAGATTGATAGTAGTTCTGACCCTTCAATATAAAGTGATTTATGACTGTTTTATATCCAATTCTTGCAACAAGGCAACCATATGCCAAAATTTCAGTTTGCAAATCCTACTATGGTATGTATAGTTGCTTGAAGAAGACTTTGCAAAACAAATTTTTTTGGGAAATCGAGTTTTCAAACAATATGGATGATGGAAAAACTGTGTTATCAAAGGTACACCTAAGGTGCGCTTAAGGCATAAGTAAGGCTGAAAATGGATGGGGTCGGATCGGACCATGCTTGATTCTAATCAGACCTGGTTTTATATTCGGGTCTTGATTTTGGATCCGGTCCCAACCCATTTGCTAAGCGAGTCAAGTCAAGTTGGGTCTATGAAAGAAATTTTAGACCCAATAAGTCATTCAAGTATACTGGGGTCCAACCTAAAATATTATATTTGAGTCAAGCATCTAACCATTTTTTATTACTAAAATATAATAATTGATAATTAAATATAGATCCATTAAATAATTTGAATGACTAAAAAGAATCAACTTAAACTTAAATTTTATGTAAAAACTCTTAAGTATCAAATAAATGACTATATTTATGTTTATAAATTATAATATTTAAAATATTCATTAACATACTTAAAGACATTATAAATAAGAATCCACCAAAATAAATAATAATATATAAATATTTAGATATAATTAGAGAAAAAGTATGGAATTAAATCTAGTTGTTAGGATGAAAAAGAGAATTAGTTTAAATTAAATTTCATTCAATGAACTTATAAAGATAATTGAAGGAAAGTAAGAGTTATATAATCAAACCAAAAAAATAAGACCCAAACCCGATCCAAAATTTAAATCAGATCTAATTTTCAAACCTAACCAAACCTATAAGTCTCTAAATATAGATCGGATTGAGTCTAACTGAGTCGTGCCTTGGTCACGTCATGGGTTGACTCACCCATTTGCAACCTTTGGCACAAGGCGCAAGACACCAAGGTTAGGCGTCTCTTATACCCTAAGGTATGCCTAAGACATGACGCGCAAAGCACTAAGGGTTAAGATGCTTCTTATTCTCTAAGCATGACACCATCTAAGCACATATGAGATTAAAAAAAAAGCATGTGCTTTAGAAAAGCACGCCTTTCTTTATAAGATATATCTTTGATATTCTTTTAACTTCGTTATATATATTAAACTATAATGACTTTATGATACATCATGCCATAACAATTATTTTTCTTACTTTATAAAAAGCTAAAAATTGGAAGATAAGAGATGGAATACCAAAAATTATGCTATTATTTGAGAAAGAGGAGGAAAGACATTAAGAAACTACAAATTTTGGTTGAGAAAGAGGAGGCTTTCTATTGAGCTAATAGACTAAATATATTACCATTATAACTATTTTAGCTTTTTCTATTGCATTATAAATCTTGCTTATATAAATTATTTTACCATGTATTTCAAAATTATGTATCTCACTTCGCTCAAGCATGCACCTATGCTTTAAGCCTTGTCCAAGAGCCTTTTGTGATTAAGTATGCCAAACACTTTTAACAGTGCTAGAAAAATTAAAGTAATAAGCTAATTTGGAGGAAGAATAATTAAGGATAAAAGAGGCCAAGGTCATCACAATGGAACAACCGGAATGTTGGAAGGAGGTTAATTGAACCCATTTGGCCCTTCGGCTGGTTAGGCTCTAGCTAAACTAAGATCTAGCCATCTAGGGAGATTTTGTACCTAGGCCCATCATGAAATTGAATAAAACATTTTAGGCTTAGGGCATGTTTGATGTTGCTTAAAATGCATCTATTATGTAGACTTTAGAGTTAAAAATAGGAATTTCCAAGCAAAAAGTTCTTGGTAATATTATTTGGCAATATTATTTATTAAGTGCTTTTTATTTATTAAGTGCTTCCACAGACAATAGAAGTTGAAGCACCCATAAGAGAAGCTAGAAACACTAAATGAATGTGATTTTAGAGAATTACATTTTAGAAAGTAGAAGCAACACCAAAAAGCATGCCCTTAGTCCTGGGCAAAGAGTAGATTGGCCAAACTCTCCCATTTCCAGCCCTATAAGATACCTTGGTGAGGCATTAATCAGATTATTTTCTCTATCATGAATACTTAGGTATTATTTATATGAGAATCAGATGACTGGTGCAGATAGATGCTTCAGATTTATAGGGGCACTTTTTAAAACTCACTTCATTGTCTTAGATAATTGACTGAAAACTAAAATTCCAGATGCATGTCCTTCAAAATATAACCACAAGGGATGGCATTAGGTGACTCATATGGCTATGAGCTACATATGTAGCCCATAAGATGGTGACAAACTTTCTCATTTGCTTGAGTAGAGACTTCATATACTTGAACATCATAAATCCATCAATAGACTGACCTAGTAGATTTGATTAAAATCACACAAACAGCATAGCCTATGTCTCCATCATACAATAATTGATGCCTCTTGACTTGAGGGTTCCACATGGAGCAAATATAAGCCATGGTCACTTTAATGATCAGGTGGCATAGGCCAACATAGGAATTTATTTATAAGAGAAAAAATGAGCGTCTCCACTATATGATCAGGAGAAAAATTAATCTGGGCAAACGAGTTTAGACAATAGAATCAAGCAAGTGGCATGGCTGGATAGTTTGATAAATTATTTTAACAAAATGTATCCTTGGAGAAAGAGCTCCTTAGATGCCTAAAGAAACCATGGACCCTGATGAATGATTGTGTCAATTATGGTTAGACAGCGTTACTGATTTTTATCTTGAAGACAGCTACAAGTAATTGGATATAGTGGAGTAGAACTTGTACTACCACTTAGTAATTGGATATAGTGGAGTAGATGCCAAAAGAAACCATGGACCCTGATCAATGACTGTATCAATTATGGGTTAGACAGTGTTACTGATTTTTATCTTGAAGACAGCTGCAAGTAATTGGATATAGTGGAGCATGTGCAGATGTTTGAACCACCACATGGAATTCATAATGTCCTTGTTTCTTGTTTCTCAGGGCTTGATTTTTTTCTCAACTTAAGGCTTACATAAGATGTGATAGCTTTGGTCAAATAAATAACAGTTGACAGCACACATTACCAACCTTCCATTTGAATCATAATTCTAACCTATTTGTGTTACATTATGATTACAGTTGATTTGGCTTATTATGAAACTTGCTCTCCACTTAGGTCAAAGCCTAGATTGGCATGCACAAAGTCAAACCGTTGCACTAGACCTAGGAGGGCTGTAGAGCTCACAGGCTTTGGTTATTGGGCCTTAAATCATGAAATTTAATTGGCCTTTATTTAAAGCTCCTTATTTGTGTCAAAAGTGTTATGGAGCTTCCCATCTCGATTGTAATCGCATCCCTTCTCTTGATCCTAACTAGAATAGAAAGGGGAATGCACCGACAACTTAAATATTGACTTCCCCACTTCTAATAAAATTAGAAGGGGAGCTAGATTGTAAGGTTCTAACCTCCTCATTCCTCTATTCTCCATCTAGTTCTCTCCTCTCTCTCATTCTCTTTGGAAACTCTTCTTTAGTTCTAGGGCTCAGTGAAAGCCTAAAAGGCAGTTGCCTTGGTGAAGCAAATCCAAGCAAGAATCCAAGCATACCTTTAGTTAATTTTGTTTATGAAGAAACTAGCATACCACTTAGGTTGCATACTAGAATGACATACACAAGTTCAAACTCATTGCTCGGAGGTTGTAGAGCTTATAGGATTTGACTATCAGGCCATAGAACATGAGAATTGATTGAGCCCTTATTTGAAGCTACTCGCTAGCGTAAAATGCTATGGGGAAGCCCATCTCAATCCTAGTAGCATCCCTTCCTTGATCCCACCTAGATTAGAAAAGGGAACATAGTTGACAACTTAAATATTGCCTTCCTCACTCCTAATGTAATTAGAAGGGGAGCTAGCTGTAGGGCTCTAACCTCCTCACTCCTCTAGTGCCCCATTTAGTTCTCCTTCTCTTTTGTTCTCTTTTCAAATTCTTCTTTAGTTCTAGGGCTTAGTGGTAGCCTAAAAGGCTGTTGCATGGGATAAGCAAATCGAAGAAGAAATCTAATGCAACTACAGGACGTGGACATCATGCCCCTTCACCTACATGATTTTCTGTGGGAAAAACTTTTGCATGCATTCCTTGACCCTCGTCACGTGATCTCTTAGGTTCCGTTTGGTTGCCACAGCCTTCCCAAGAAAAACGCTTTTCCTGGAAAGACCCCACACCCATTATGTTTGGTTGCCGGATCCATCCTGATCATCGGTAATGGCACAGTAAAAAAATTTGCGACTTCCTAGGAAGTCACAACCCAAGCGGAAGATGGGAAGGTATCTTCCAATAGGTCGCACTTCCCAGGAGCCATCTGACGGGACTGCCAAACGAGGCCTTAGTTTTCCCTAGTGTTTCAGACTCGAGAATTTGTGAAATTGCTCTTACAAAAGTCAATGTTACCAAAGAGTTATGTGAAAAAAAGAAAGATAAATAGAATTTACATGTCTGCCTACAAAAAAGACTCTCAGCAAGTAATCCTGAGTGGACCATAACCATGTCTCTGCCCTTCTCTGCTATACTACAAACATGGTACATGTGATGCACGTGGCAGACGACAGACAAATCCTGAGGTGGAGCTTCAAGCATCAGTTGGAAGTTTTCTTTTAACCGTAGTTGTACAACCTCTTTTTAAGAATCACAAAACTGTATATTTACTTTAAAAAAGAAACCAAAGACTAAAGAGAAAAGCACATAAGAATAAATGTGGGGTATACCTAACTATCATGTCTACTCCAAATGATTTTGATTGGCGAGATTATAGCCATCCATCAAATACTCTTTTCTCTTGACTAACCGTTAATTGCCCATGCCAAATATTAGTACGAATATAACTACTTAGACAATGTATATCAAGAGAAGGATATTTCATAAACATCCAAAAGATTACCTTCACATATTTCCATCACAATATCACAATAAAATGGTAAAATTGGTTGAAAATATTCATAATCTTATAGTTGCATTTTTATAAACAAAGAATATGCATGTATTTATCAAGTTATTTGTTTAATACTTCTTGGTCTTTTATCATTTTTCAAAATCCCCCAAAAAATAATGGTCTCAGTGCCTCATGACTGCTTACAAAATTGCAAGTTCTTGGCTTGAAACTTACAAAAGCATCATGAATATATGTTCCACAATTGTCTGATATGAGCTTTAAAAGAAAAGAAATTAAAAAAGATATGGCATCCATGATCCATATGGAAAATCATATAATTTTACTATAACTTTAGTAAATAAACTCTCAAATGATGGCATTAGAGTTAACCAAGGATACGGCTCCTTCTTCGAAGGTCCAGCATGCTGCGGCTGCGGCTGATGGCTGGCAGTCTCCGAAGAAGATTGCCCGTCGGTGACGGTGCAGGGGTCTGGTATTGCAGGGTGTTGTGGCTCAGAGGGGGGGGGGGTCTATTGCTGTGCCGATGCCCCTGTTGGCTGAATCGGTTGTGAAGGAAGATCTGTGTGCCGTGCCGGTTTCCTTTGAGACCTTATCAAAGTCTGAAATCGATCTGAAGCAACCCTCTGTGATCTCAGTGGCTAACCCTTTTGCTCCACTGGGCTCCCACAATTCGGCTGGTAGGCCGAGGGGCAGCAAAGAAGCTAATCCGGGCCCACTCAAGCAGGCCCGTCCAGTCGAATCTCAGGCCCCAAGGGTAGTATCCAAAACTTTGAAAGGGAAAAGAAAAATCCCTGGGAAAAGTGCGGTGCATTCCTCCTTTGCCTTCTCAGCACCCATGGTTGGGCTGAATGGGCCTGTGACCTTCCTGGGTAATGGGTCTAAGGTTACTCGGGCTACGGAGGTGCATGCCATTGATAGTTCCTCTGAGGCCTCCCAGCTGATGCAAGTCGAGAGTCGGTCCCACGACTCCGTTGTTTCTCTACTTAAGAAGGCCATTCAACTGAAGGCCTCAGAAGAGGTTATGGATAGTCTGGATCAGCGTCCATTGGAGGGAGTGATTCCTGTTAGTTGTTCACCTATGGCTGAGATGTCAGGGGATGTGGAGGACCCCCCTTCTGAATGAAGATCCTTATATGGAATGTTAGAGGAGCCCTGAAACCTTCGTTTCGCTCTTCTTTTAGAAGGCTGATGCAGCTTCATAGTTGTGATATTTGTTTCTTGTTGGAGGCCCTGAAACCTTCGTTTCGCTCCTCTTTTGGAAGGCTGATGCAGCTTCATACTTGTGAATTTGTGTCTTGTTGGAGACCCGCTTGTCTGGCGATAGTCTGGCTTTTGTTAGAAGACAGATATCTAGAACCTGGTCTTCTTATGCTATAGAGTCTGAGGGCTTATCTGGCGGCATCATGGTGTTGTGGAGGTCTGCTAATATTAGAGTGGATGCTTTTCATCTCTGTGGCCAGCAGGTTGCCCTTGTTATTTCTGAAGGCTCGTCGACCTCGTGGCTCTTTTTGGGTGTTTATGCTAGCACTAATTTCCGGACTCGCCGGATTCTTTGGAACGAGATCCTGACTTTGCTTTCTCAGGGTATTCCTGCCCTGTGTGCTAGAGATTTTAATTGTATTGTGGAGGCTAATGAAAAGAGAGGGGGCAGGCAGTTCATGGAGACTACTGCTATTTCTGAGTTTCGGACTTTCATAGCCTCTGCTAATCTTCTGGATTTAGGGTTATAGGGTGCCCAATTCACCTGGTGCAATAATCGTCATGGCTCTGCTAGAGTGTCGGAGCGGTTGGACAAGGTCTTGGCCATGGGCAATTGGATTCAGTCCTTTCCTTCTACCACTGTCACACATCTTTCGAGGATTGCCTCTGATCATTGCCTTATCCTTATAACCACTGATGTTGTTGTTCAAAGAAAGGGTCAGTTTAAATTTGAGAAATTTTGGCCTTCTTATTCTGCTACCCACTCTTAATTCTCAGGTCTGGCGTATTCCAGTTAGAGAGTGTACTACTTACAGATTATCTCGGCGTCTTGAGTTGGCAAGGCGTCGACTGTCCAAATGGAATAGAGAAGAGGTCGATGACATTGTTAGGCAAATTGAGCAGATTGAGAACACTATTGCTTCGCTCCATGACAAGGAAGATCGGTATGGTGGTCTTCTTGACTCTGACCTTACTTCGCTTCGATCCAGCCTTGCTCTCCACCACTCCCTCCTCCGATAGCAGGAGATTTATTGGAGGCAGAGGTCCCGTGTTCAGTGGATCAAGGAGGGTGATCAAAACACTAGATTTTTCCATCAGGCTACCTTAAAGTACCGAGCGGTGAATCAGATTCGACGGCTTGTTGATGAGGGTAATATCCAGGAGAACATTGAGATTATTGAGGACCAGCTTATTCAGTTCTTTCGCTCTCGGTGGACTGAGATCTCGGGGGTCGGGCTCCCTGTGTGTTCTGTTCCTACCCCCTTTATGATCACTAAGGCGGAGAACGTCTATCTCACTAGGCCTGTTTCTTCTGAGGAGATTCAGGAGGCATTATGGAACCTTGGTCCTGATAAGGCCCCGGGACCTGATGGGTTTCCCCCTTCTTCTTTCGTCACTATTGAGCTATTGTGAGACGGGATGTTCTACAGGCCATCCAGCTTGTCTTTCGAACCAGCTCCATTCCCCCTGACTGGAATTGGACTCTTATAGCCCTGGTTCCGAAGCGGCCGAATGCTTCCAAGCCTCAGCATTTCCGTCCTATCAGCCTCTGCACCACCTATATAAGATTTGCGCTCACCTTCTGGCTTCTCGGCTGAGAGTGGTTATTCCTCACATTATTTCTCTTGAGCAGAGGGCTTTTCTCAGGGGTCGGTGCATCTCTGATAATGTCCTCTTAGCTCAAGAGGTGATGCATGACCTCCACAGAGCTCCTTCCTGTCACTGCTTGATGGCTATTAAGATGGACATGGAAAGAGCTTATGACAGAGTGAGTTGGAAGTTCCTATACAGAGCTCTTCAGAAGTTTGGGTTTGCTGAGCCTTTTATTGCCTGAATTAGGGCCTGTATTCAGCGGCCATCCTTTTCTATCATTATTAATGGCGGCCAAACGGACTACTTCCATTCTACTGTTGGTCTCAGGCAGGGCTGTCCCCTCTCACCTTTTCTGTTCATTCTTTCAGCTGATACTCTATCTAGGGCTCTACATCAGGCTCATCAGGCCTCTGCTATTGTTCCCTATAGTGTGGGTCCCCAAGGGTCCTCGCTATCTCACCTACTATTTGCTGGCGATTGTATCCTGCTGGGAAGGGCCACTGTTAGCAATGCTACAGATTTTGCTTCAGTGATTCAGTCTTACTGCAGGGCTTCTGGACAAAAAGTTAATCTAGATAAATCCATGATTTGCTTCAGTCCGAAGACCAGCCCTTCTTTAAGGCAAACTATTAAGCGAATATTAGGGATTTCTGCTCAGCTGATCGGCTATCTTATCTGGGTATTCCTATCACGGGGCGATGGCCGCGATGTTCTGATTTCCTTGATCTTGAGCGCCGAGTCCGTGCTCGTTTGGATGGGTGGCAGGTCACAGGGTTATCTATGATGGCCAGACTTACCCTTATTCGCTCTGTGCTCACTTCTCTTCCCCTCTACATTCTATCTAATGCAACCATTCCAGTGACTTGCTTGAGGCGGATGGAGAGATGGTTTAGAGACTTCCTTTGGGGTTCTATGCAGGATGGTTGCGATATTCACCTGATGGCATGGAACATTGTTTGTATGCCAATTTTGGAGGGAGGGCTTGGGATCCAGTCTCACTGTGAGAAGGGAGGCATTGACTGTTAGGCACACAACAAGATTCTTGCTTGATCCAGACTGTTTGTGGAGCTCATTTATGCGTGCAAAGTATGATGATTGGACCACTTATATGCCTCCCCAACCTACTCGTGCTTACTCTTTCTTCTGGAAAGAGGTGTATCATCATGCTCCGACTATGCTATCTCGTGTCTCTTGGATGATTGGAGATGGTGCTTCTGTTGATGTGCTTAGGGATGCGTGGTTGGCTGATCTTCTATTATCCCGTTGGCCTACCTTTGTGAGCACTAACATTACTAGTGGCATGAGAGTTACTGACTTAATTGCTCAGGATCGCACAGTCTAGCATACCTCCCGTGTTGCTACTCTCTTCGGGGTGGAGCTATCCCGGCGTATTCTTTCCATCCCTCTTATATCGGACTATGCTTCGGACATCAGACTATGGATGAGATCCTTCATGACTCGTGCTCCAATTAGGGATCTTATACAGGAGTATAGGCCACAGTCTAGGCAAATGCTGGATGTCTTTTGGATTTGGAAGCTTTCCATTCACCATAAAGTGTGGCTGTTCATTTGGAAGCTGGCTTGGGAATGCCTTCCTACTTGCTCACTGCTCTCGGATAGGGGTATGACGATCCAGCCTACGTGCCCTTTATGCGGGCTAGAGGAGGAGACTATGGATCATGCTATTTTTACTTGTGTCAAAGTTAGAATGGTCTGGCAGATAGCAGGTTATCATTTCTGGGGTGATAGCAGCGGCCCATGACGTACTTCTTTTATGAGGGTGATTCGGCAGGATGAGCGGAGGGGCACCCGTCGGTTGAGCTCTACGGCTGCTTATATTGCTCATCAGATTTGGCTGTCCCGGAATAGGCATTTTTTTCTGATATGAGTGACCCTCGTGAGAAGCATCAACCGCTGGGTGCCGTCGGATGCGATCATTCGGGAGTTCAGGCGTGGTGGAGTTCCCGGCAAGGTGGAAGCAGTTTCTCTAGCTCAGATGCATAATTTTTCGCTTCTCTGACCTCAATGCCATGGCCATGATTCTGGGTCGCCCATGGGTTGTAAATGGACAACTCATTGCCACTGAGGTCTAGCGCCCTAAATTTGTACCGACAGTGAACTCTGTTCCCTCTGCTCTGCTGTAGGTTCGCTTGCCCCAACTGCCGATGGACTTTTGGACAGATCAAATCCTCCGATCCATCGTCCTTCCGGCCGGGGAATTTCAGTTCTCTGATGCATCAACTATGGCGAAGAGTAGGGGTGGATTCGCCAGAGTCTGTGTGCGAATCGATCTCAGCAAACCACTCCACCAGGCGCCAAAATCAAAGGAAGACATTCACCGTTCTGGCAGCAATTTTCATATGAGCATTTGGAAGGAATTTGTGCTAACTATAGATCCTTGCATTACTTCGATCCTTGCTCGCCATTACCGGATGCAAACTCCTCGGTGGGCTCCAAATTCGGGCCATGAATGGCTGCTGTTAGGCAGCGCAGACCTTCCCCTGTTTTTGAAACTGACCTGAGGAGGAAGACGAAGGCGTCGGTTCACTCTGTCGGGGCTGCTTCTCAGTCGTCAGTTGGGAAGCCAGTGGCTTCCTCTACCAGGCCAATCTCGGCGGAGGGCTGGCAAGCTCCGTCCAAGCTCGCCCAAAGACGTCCGCTGAAGCCTGGAGTGCTCGTCTCCTCTGCTGCACCTGGGACCAAAGGAATTCCAGTCTCTGCTTGCGTGCCAGGGGAAGCAGCGCGTGCCGATTTGACTGTGTCTAACACCGAGAGCCCAGTGATTCAGTTTGGTCTGAATCCTAAGCTGCAGTCAGTGAATCCATTCTCTCTACTTGGCTCAGCCAAGTGGGCCGGGCCCCCCAAGGCCAGTATGGATGTATGCCCAGGTCCATCAAAGAGGGCTAGGTAGGAGGAGAGTACAATTCAAAGAGCTAAATCCAAAAATGCTAAAGGAAAAGGGAAAGCCATCTTAGCTGCTTCCAAGCTACCTCAGGCTATGGTCATCCCTTCTTCTGCCTCGGACCCACCCCAGGATCCTGCTGCTGTGTCTAGAACGACTTCTATAACTAAGGGTTGCCCTAGGGAGACATCTTCTCTGGACATGGAAGTGCCCCTGTCCTGACTCAGTCGTCGGGGCATAGCCATGATCTGGTCCTCTCTCGGCTCAAAGGAGCCATCCTAGGGCAAGGCAAGGTCAGTCCTATCTCGGAATTGCCCCCTAGGAGTTAGACACCACTAATACTATGAAGACTACTCAGCTAATTGATTGCACTAGAAAGTCAGCTGATGATAGACCTACTGATGATGATATGTCGGAGGACCATGTTGGGTCCCCATCTCTTCCAATCACTAAATGAAGCTTCTCATCTGGAATGTTAAAAGAGCTCAGAAACCCTCGTTTCGATCCTCCTTTGAAAGACTCATGCAGCAACATAATTTTGATATCTGTGTTTTATTGAAGACCCGTCTTTCGGGCGACAGTTTAACCCGATTTAGGAGATATGTATCTAGAAGTTGGTCCACCTATACTGTGGAGTCTGTAGGGCTTTTAGGAGGTATCTTGGCCCTTTGGCGCAACTCCTCGATTCGAGTTGATGCTTTCAACCAATGCAATCAGCAGCTCGCTCTGGTCATCACTGAGGGGTCATCTGATCCCTGGCTCCTCTCAGGCATTTATGCCAGTACAGACTTCCGTCAGAGACGTGTGCTCTGGGATGAGATCCTTGCCCTTCTTCATCAGGGCTATCCCTTCCTTGTTGCAAGGGATTTTAATTGTATAATTGGGCCCCATAAAAAGAGAGGGGCAGGTATCGAGCTGGGTCTGCGGATGGTTCGGAGTTTAGAACCTTTATCACTGAGGCTGGCTTGTTAGATCTGGGGTACTCGGGTACTCAATTCACCTTGTGTAATAACCGCCAAGATTATGCTCGAGTTTGGGAGAGGCTTGATAGGGCTATGGCTACGGAGCTCTGGCTTCAGCACTATCCGCCTCTGTAACTCATCTCCCGAGGATTGCTTCGGATCACTGCCCCATCATGATCTCCACGGAGGTGGAGACTCAGTAGCAAAAAGTGTTCCGTTTTGAACGGTTCTGGACTTCCTATCCTTCAGCCAGGACCATTCTTTCTCAAGTTTGGCGGTTACCAGTTAGAGGCAGTGCCACTTACAGGCTTTCCAGACATCTTCAGTTAGCCAGACGCAGACTATCCAGATGAAACAGATTGGAGGTTGGGGACATTACCAGAAAAGTAGAGTAGGTGGAAGCAAACATTGTTACCCTTCAGACCATCGAAGACCAGGAAGGCAGCCTACCTGAGTCTAATTTCACTTCCCTCCGTGCTAAGCTGGCCCTCTACCACTCTCTTCTTCTGCAGCAGGAGATTTTCTGGAGATAAAGGTCTCGGATCCAGTGGATTAGAGAGGGGGATCGCAATACCAGATTCTTTCATCAAGCTACATTGAAGCGTCGCGCTGCGAACAGGATTAAATGACTTGCTGATGATGAGAGGAATTTCTTTGAGGACATCCGAGTCATCAGGGATCAGCTTCTTCATTTCTATCAGTCTAGATGGTTTGAGCATAATGGAGTTGGATTTCCTGTTCATCCGGTTCCCAGCTCTAGGAAGCTCACAATATATGAGAACGATCTCCTTATTAGAGCTATTACAGCGGATGAGATTAAGAAGGCTTTATGGGATCTTG
The DNA here is from genome assembly GCA_900491605.1 of Calamus simplicifolius. NCBI lineage: Eukaryota > Viridiplantae > Streptophyta > Magnoliopsida > Arecales > Arecaceae > Calamus > Calamus simplicifolius. The sequence goes on from UESW01001399.1 coordinate 137,032, forward strand.
GACCTGATAAAGCCCCTGGGCTTGATGGCTTCCCGCCTTTTTTCTTCTGCTACTATTGGAATATTGTTGGCCAGAACGTATTGCAGGCTATCCAGCTGGTTTTTCAATCTAAATCTATTCCTGCTGATTGGAACTGGACATTTATCACGCTGGTGCCGAAACGTCCGAATGCTTCCACTTCGCTACATTATTATCCTACCAGCCTCTGCACCACACTGTACAAGGTCTATGCGCGGATCCTTGTCTCCCGTATGCAGATCGTCATTCCTCGTCTTATTGCCCCCGAGCAAGGGGCTTTTATCAGAGGGCGATGTATTACTGATAATATCCTCATTGCTCAGGAATTTATGCATGACCTACAGAGATCCTCTTGCCGTCAGGGCATTATGGCTATTAAGCTGGATATGTAGCGAGCTTATGATAGATTGAGTTGGGCTTTTCCATATCATACTCTGCAAGAATTTGGGTTTGATGGTCTCTTTATCGACTGGATCAGTGCTTGTATTCATAGGTCATCATTCTCTCTTCTGATTAATAGAAGCCAAACGGATTTTTTCCACTCTGCTGTGGGACTGCGGCAAGGCTGCCCATTATCTCCTTTCTTGTTCATTTTTGCTGCTGATGATCTATCTCGCTCACTCTATCAGGCTCAGCAGGACTTATGTATTGCCCCTTACTCTGCAGGCCCCCAAGGCCCATCGATCTCCCATCTCCTGTTTGCTGATGATTGCATTTTGTTAGGAAGGGCTACTGACCATAATGCTATCGCCTTTGCATCCGTTATTCAGCACTACTGTCAGGCCTCTGGTCAGAAGATTAATCTTCATAAATCCTCTATCTGCTTCAGCCCAAGGATCACTGAAAGTACTAAAGCAGCCATCACCCGAATCTTGGGTATTTACTAAACTGGATGACAGCCTTCATTATCTAGGGATCCCCATCACTGGAAAACAGCCTAGATGCAGTGACTACATTGATCTTGAGCATCAGGTCCGTGATCGACTTGAAAGATGGCAGGTCACTGGACTATTTATGATGGCTAGAATTACTCTCATTTGGACTATCCTCACCTCTCTTCCTATTTATCTCCTGGCCAACTCCGCTATCCCTTTGACGTGCTTGAGAAGAATAGAGAGGAGCTTCATGGATTTCCTTTGGGCCTCCAGACAGGAGGGGCATGGTGTCCACTTACTAGATTGGGATACTGTTTGCTTGCCGATCTCTGAGGGTGGCCTCGGCATTCGATCGCTGACTGTGAGGAGGGACGCTCTGATTGCGAGGCATGCTTCGTGGTTCTTTCTTGACCCGCATTCTTTATGGAGCTCTTTTATGCGTACCAGATATGGCAATTGGTCACCCACTACGGATTTTCAGTCTACACGGGAACATTCTTTCTTTTGGAGGAGGTTTGTCATCATGCTCCGACTATTTTGAATAATATCTCATGGATGATCGATGATGGCTCATTGGTTGATGTTGCTCAAGATGCGTGGATTACTGACATTCCTCTGTCTCGGTGGCCCACTTTTATCAGTGACAATGTCCCTAGCAGCTTGAGAATCAGTGATTTGATCTCTCAGGATTACTCCTGGCACCTCCCCACGGTTTCCCGATTCTTTGGCAATGAGCTTGCTCGAAGGATCCTCTCCATTCCCCTCATTCCGGGACACACAGCTGATACCAGACTCTGAAAAAGATCCTATCTCCCCAGTGCTCCTGTTAGGGATCTTATGAAAATTTATAGGCCACATGCTCAGCATAGGATGAACGTGGCATGGATTTGGCGACTTCCTATCCATCCTAGGCTTCAGCTATTCATGTGGAAGATTGCTTGGGACTACCTTCCATCCTATTCCATGCTCTCTAGAAAGGCGCTGTCTATCCAGCCTGTGTGCCCTATGTGTGGTCAGAAGGACAAAACTACAGATCATGCTATCTTCACATGCCCCAGAGCTAAACAGATTTGGCAAATTATTGGCTATCACAGTTGGCAGGATTGCATAGCTTCTCAGTATGCAATCTTTTTGGGTGATATTCGAAGGGGCACTCACCAGCAAGTTTCCACTTGGACCCACACAGCTTATCACTTATCAGATCTGGATATCGCGGAACCTTCTTGTATTTACTGATGAACATGTTTCTTCACATATGACTGCTAGAAAAGCGATCTCCTTATCTAAGGAATACACTATCGCCCTGCTTCGGATTTTCCTCTAGCGCCAATATGTTGCCGTCGGAATCTGTCCTCCGACTCGGGCACGATCGGGCTTCCTCCTGGGCGGACCTGCAAAGAAGTCCTCACGCGAGAGGCGTTGGGGGTGGCCCTCCGCGGAAGACCCTCCGACGCTCAAGTCAGTGGGGATCGACGATCAACAGAAATGAGGAGAAGGATCTCTCTGAGGAGTCCCTCCAGGGGCGACCAATCGGGAGCTCATGCGGAGCGCCGACGGCGGAAGAGAAAAAGGGGGAGCAGTGAAAGAGAGTGATGCTGAGACTGAGCCAGGAGCTATGTATGGGAGGTTATGCGCGCGTACCTGAGAGAATCTGGGAGTGTCTTATTTATAGGCAATCACCTGGATCTTGAGCGCCTTCTGGAAGGTTCGAAGGTTGTTGGGATACGGAGATGATTCGAATCAAGCCGTTGTGAGGCCGGTGGGATCCGTATCTTGTCCGTTGAATGATCGACGGCTGGGAGAGCTCTCTGATGGCCTGAGATCCAATGATTGCGTAGGTCTTAGGCCATTATTGCAGATCCTAGGCCACTCCTCGATACGATTCTTCGTTTGGGATTATGTTACACTAGACTTGGCTCTCCTGCGCCAGGTTCCGCGGAGGTGCATGTCAAGCTATAGGTTGCTCGGAGGTTATTCGGGGGAGCCGAGCTATGGGTTGCTCGGGGAAACCGAGCTATGGATTGCTCGGGGGAACCGAGCTATGGGTTGCCCGGGGAGCCGAGCTATGGATGGCCCGGGGAAGCCCAGCTATGGGTTGCTCAGGGAGCCGAGCTATGGGTTGCTCAGGGGAGCCGAGCTATGGATGGCCCGGGGAAGCCGAGCTATAGATGGCCCGGGGGAACCGAGCTATGGATTGCTCGGGGAAACCGAGCTATGGATGGCCCGGGAAAGCCGAGCTATGGATGGCCCGGGAAAGCCGAGCTATGGATAGCTCGGGGAAACGGGCTATGGGTTGCTCGGGGGAACCGAGCTACGGGTTACTCGGGGGAACCGAGCTATGGGTTGCTCGATCCGCCGGATCATATTAGCTAGCTCGTTCTTTGTAGGCGCAGCGTAGCAAGTGGGGGCTGGGGCTGATCTTAGCCCCTTTGCACGGTTATCAACGCAATGGCAATTTTACCCCTCAATACATGCCCCCCACTCCCTAGTTCGAAGCGTAGGTTCGGGCATAGGGAGTATAGACTTAGGTGGCGCAATTCGAACGGGGGATCTGTATTTGACAGCCCATGCAATGATGCCCTAATTAATGCTGCGTGGTCGTCCTGCCTTCTCAAGGTGGATCCATCGTTTCTTAGGAGCGAAGGCAACGATTGGGGAAGCACCACATAGAAAATCTCGATCTTCACGGTGCCTGCAGCGGCGGTTACGGACGTCTTGGTTAAGACGCCTCATCTTCTCCCTGAGGCGGTTTCTTTTGAAAAAACGGAGTCATAGCGGCGCCATCCCTATTCGTAGCGCTCTTTCGCTTTCCCTTAGAGAACTTCGTCTTCCCATTTTCTTAGCGACCTTGCTCAGCGTCTCTTTCGATCGAGAACATGATGAGTCCGAGTGATCAGGCTTCGAAAGTGACCCTGGCGGATCTGGAACGGATACGCCGCCTATACAAGATTCCTCAGGATGTTACCTTGTTGCTCCCGACGGCTGATGACAGGGTGACATCCGGATTAGGGGACGGAGCGTTCTGTTATGAGGAAAGTTTGAGGGCAGGCCTTAGGTTTCCTCTTCACCCACTGGTGCAGGAGGTGATGAGGTTCTACAATATATGCTTCACCATGGTGGCTCTCAACAGCTGGCGCAACCTCATCAGATTCATCTCGTTGTGCAGCCGTATCGGGGTAACCGCGACCCTTCCGATGTTTAGGGTGTGTTACAATCTGGTCTCCGGGAGGGCCTCAGAGTGGCCTTACATCGGTCCCCGGAGGTTTTTCAAAATGATTTCGGATAACCCGTCGTCGATAAAGGAATGGAAATCGCGATTCTTTATAGTTGAAGGGAATATTAGCTCGCATTTCCCTCGGGTGTGGGGACGATATGTAAAGGATCCAGAAGCGCATCCGGAGTTATCCGAGCAGGAGAAAAGGGATTTGATCGTGTTACGCGGCAGTCGAGTGCTTCCAGCCAGTGCCCTTCTATCGAAGGACGCTCTCTTCGCGGCCGGATTGAGTCATGTTGATCCTCGCGGTGAGTATCACTTTGTAGCCAATAGCTTAATGTGATTTCAACTTCGATTTTTGTGCGAGCTAACGGGCGAGTCGTATTGCTCCTACAGCCGAAAGGTCGGCGTTCATAGATCAGGTGAGGGAGGAGCTGGGCAAGCGTCGCAGGAGATCCGGCTCCAGTAGCAAGCATAGGGCCGAGAAAAGGTCTCGCCCTTCCGGCTCCCGCCCTAGGGGGATCAGGAGAGATGGTGATGATCAGCGCTCCTCGTCACCGCGGGCTGGAAGTGTCGAAGTTCCGGCGGCGCATGGTCTTTTGGTGCCGGAGGAAGGTCTGTCAGGAGGGGGGAAGATCAAGATATCGCAGGGGTTTCGGAGGAGGCTGCTGAAATTTCCTCCCCACCTGCTGTCGTTTTGTCCGACGATGGCGAGGGAACGACGTCGGTTCACTTGGAGACCCCCGTGGCCGGGGCAGCTCGGTCTCCCTCATTGGAGGCCGGTGGCTCGGAGAAGTTGCAGGCGGAGGCGGGAGCGGCCCCCGCTTCGGTCGAGGTGGGAGAAGCGGCTACAACTGCTGAGGTTCAGCCTGGGATGCTGGTGGGAGAGCCAGCGGGGGATGATGGGGTAGCAGAACCTGCCGAACCAGCAACCGAAACTCACGGGGCATCTTCCGGTGAAGGGCCTTCCGCCGAGGCACAGGAGGCCCCGAGGGAAACCGAAGTTCAAGAGGAGTCTGCGGGGGGCAAAGAAATGTCCAAGGAAGCAGAAGAGGAAGAAGAAGGAGAAGGAGGGGAGCCGTCGAGCGAAGGGGACGTTCGGGCCGGGGCTTCCCTTGCCGGAGCCGAAATGCTCGAGGCCTCTGAAATGAGGGCTCTGGTGGAGGTTGGCCGAACAAGGGCCTCAAGGGCCGCGGGTTCCCAAGTTGGCTCTCTGAGCGTAAATTTCCACTTGCGCGATCCGAAGGTGAGTGCCATGTTCTCCGCTTTGATGCGGTCTGCGTTCCAAGGGGGAGAGTTCCTCGGCAGGAGGGAACGATCCGGAGAATCTTGTCGAGGTGGCCTTTAGGCACACTGGAGTGCCGAATGAGGCTTTCCTTCTTACCGAGATTGATGACCTTGCCCTCACGAGGATTGCTTTGGATTATGCGTCTCGGGTAAGTCGTCACACCGAAGTAGGGTTTTTAGTCAGTTAGTTCGACTGCGTTCCTCATATGTGCAATCCTTTTCGCAGAATGCCCTAATCATGAGGGCACTGAAATGGCGTTTGCATCTGGTCGTTGGAGCTTGGGATCGGGCCCGTAAAGAGGTCGATCACCTCAAGGAGAAGGTGGATTCAACGGCTAATCTTTCCCGAGCCTTGATGGTCTTCCGGAGGGAGCTCGAGGAGGCTCGCAGGACTCTTACCGTTGAGAGAGAAAGAGCCTCTCAACTCGCAACGCAGGTCAATGAGCTTCAAGGCTTCTGCGAGCAATCCGAGAAGGCCAGTCTGGAGCTATCTCAGATCAAAGCGGAGCACGAGGGTAAGGTCAATTCCATGCAGCGGTTTTTCGATAAGAGATGGGAATAGTTGAAAGCCAGCCACGCCGAAGATATGGGTAACTGGAGCAAGAGGCTCGAGGAGGAGGAGCACAAGTGTCGGCGGCTGCAGGACCAACTTGCCCGTCTGAATAAAGAGCTTGCCGACACGAAGGATCGGCTAAAGTGGTCGGACGAACGAGCTGCTCGACTCTCTGACGAGCTCGACTACGCTCGTCAAGAGATTGGAGACACTCAGTCCCGGGTGGATGAACTCAGAGAGCCTTCGCCAAAATCAATCGGCTAAATCGAGGGCTTTCAATAGGGTTCAAGTGCTAGGTGATGAACTAGCTCGGCGGGACAAGCAGGTAGGACGTTATTTGTTTTATCTGTTTTGATTTTTCGACTTCTGTCTTACTTGGCTTTTCATCTGCATGTGAACAGGATGAGCCAGGAGTTTCAGGAGCGGTTGAAGGCCTTCGGAGAGGAGGCGGCCTCGAGGCACGAAGGACCTCCGAATTGGAGAAGCTATTGGCCGAGGCGAACAGGCGGGCCTCTTCAGCGGTGAAGGAGTATAAGAACTCTACCCAATTTGCCGAGGAACGCAGGGCGGCCTACGCCGATGCATTCCGGTTCGGCGAAGAGGAGGCGCGGGCCAAGATTACTCAAGCTTATCCTGACCTGGACTTGTCTTGTTTGGAAGCTGAATATTATGAGACACGCACCCGGGGGCCGAGGAAGACGAATATGAGGAGATTTCTGACGTCGATCTCGAAAATGTTCTAGGCGTCGACGTTGCTACCGAGGTATCTTGGCGGAACACTGCCGAAAAGGGGGAGTCAAGTGACGCACCCGCTGATGCTGCCGCAGGGGACGCTGGGTCTGATCCCAAGTCTTGACCCCTTGGGGCCCATATGTATTTTATGTTTCTTTTCTTTTGCAGTTTGACCGAAAATCAGTAAACGGGTCAGTTGTTTTCATTTGTTTGCCTTTCTCGGATGATTTCTCGTCTTAAATTTTTATCCCAACCGCGAGCAACCTACGGCTTACTTGCGCCGCTTGGTTGGTTTTCTGGCTCGAATTTGCGGGAACATCTTGGTCGGGGCCAGGGCACAGGGATAGCCCCGACGAAGGAGCCGAGCGACAACACGGCTTGGTACAAAAGGAGGTTGAGAGACGATTCAATTCGGCTTAAGCCGAATGACGCAATGGTTCGGCTAGGGTCGGAGGATGAAACAGCTCAGCTATGGCCGAGGGATGCGATAGCTCGACTGGGGCCGAGGGATGCGATAGCTCGACTGGGGTCGAGAAACGAAATAGCTCGGCTGGGACCGAGGGATGAAATAGCTCGGCTGGGGCCGAAAAATGAAATAGCTTGGCTGGGGCCGAAAAATGAAATAGCTCGGCTGGGGCCGAGAAATGCGGTAGGTTGACTGGACGGGACCAGGAATCATAGAAGCATCCTGGCTAGGACCGAGGTAGTCCGTCTTATCAGTGGCAAAGTCGTGGTTATGCCTTCGACGAAAAAAGGGGAGTTTATTCCCGAGCTGAGGGGTTTGTTGAATCCTCGTTGTCATCCCTTTGTTCTTTTCGGTAAAGAGAGGGTTTAGCCCTCGCGCCTCTTTATTACCCCGGTCAGTGCTTTGTCTTTTCCAAGGTAAGTCGATTTTTGTTTCGCCGAAGTAGATAGTACGGCTCTGCAGCCAGCAAAAGGTCGCCCCAGCACTTTTCGAGGGACCTTTGCTGTGTCGATCTTTTCCAATGCAGATTGCTTTGGCATGTGGCGTAAGCGCTTATTTGCCATTGGAGGACGTCATTTTCGCGGGACGATCTCCCAGGTCTGCCAGTACCTGTAAGATCGGCGAACGGTTTTCTGTATTTAAAGCTCGTGATCCGGGATCAGAGAAAATATTTTGGCATGCGTCATGGTTCGGGCGACGCGCTTGGCACGCAATGATGGGCGCTGCTTTCATCTCGGGAGGCCACGTGGTGGCGTGGGTCAGACGTTTTGAATCTCGGGGCTTTTTGTTCTGATAGCTGCTCCCGGTTCGTCTTCGCCTATAAAAAGAGGAAAGAGGGCTGTGTTGGGCCATCCCAGAGTTTCCTTCTCCGCGAATCGCGAAGGTTTATGATGCCTGTTTCTCTGGGGTTTAGAGCGGGGGGACCGAGCTTTCCTTCTGCAAGTCGTCGCCCTCCGGACAGCTGGGGTGATGAAGGAGCCGCCGGAAAGTGGCTCGTCCTCAAGAAAGGAGTTTCGAAGATCGTATGGAGAGCGCACAGGAAGTTCGCAGAGATCGCATGGAGAGCGCACATATACGCTTCCTGTGCGTCCTTTGCGATTCGCATTGGGGAATGCAAGGCAGGAAGTGTACACGTGCCCCCCATGACTTACATGAACTTCGCCTCCTCCCCTGATCCGGATTCCTGGGCTCGTCCGCCCGGGGAATCTTTTGCCACATGAGGGGGTGATGGTGTGTTGTCCGCTAGTACATTGCCTTTTGACTTGGGCAGTGGCTAGCGGTACACACTCGATTTGGGGGAGTACCCCGTTATCAGAGTCCGCGAGCTTTCTTCCCACCCATCGGAGGGCTCTGCGGATGGGTGGCTTGGGACAAGGCTCATCCACCCTTTCTGATTTCTCTGATATCTCGGGCCGAATGCCGAGATATCATTATTAACTGAAGCTGGTCGCAACAGTCGGGCCGAGTCATTCGCTCATTATAAGCGCGAGCTGACTGGTTCGTGGCTTGTTCGGTTTGTTGGGTCGGATGCCGAAGTATCATTGTTACCCGAAGCAGTCTTGGAGCAGTTCGGCCGAGCTATGTACTCGTCTTCATTTCCCGTGCTTCGATGCACTTGTAATGCCTCTTGGGCGGTTGTAATTCGTTTCGCTGGTAATGAAATAAAGAAAGTTTTGTCCTTTCTCCTAGCTTCTGTTTCTTTTTGTGTCGAGAGTTGTCGCTCCCGTGTTGTAGTACACTTTGCCGCTTTGTTTTTTTTGCCAAAATCGCAGCTCGGTTCTTGGTAGGGGAGGCTGTTTGTTCCTGTTTGAAGGGAGACCTGGGCGGTCGTGCGGACTCACGCGGTAGACATGATTTTGTTTGTAGAACGAAACAGGTGTTTCTTCGAAAAGAGAGCTTGTATGTCTCTTTCGAGTAGAGGGAGGTCCTTCACCTCTACCGAAGTACCGCGAGGCGCTAACCTCGTCTTGGGGTGTTTAAGAAGCTGCTTGGCTCGTCCGAGCTTTCAGATAGTATCTTACTTGGCGTAGGATAAGGTGAGGGGATATCGCTAGTTCTTGGCCGAGGATTTTTGCGCTACCTGACCCGGTCTGGGCTCATAAGCTGTCCGAATTCGGATGGGACTTTGGAGATTGCTTGGTTTGGTCGGGATTTGTGATAACGAGACATGCGTCTCGGCTTTATGCTGGGGCTTTGATAGTGGGAAAAACTCCTTGGCTTTTGCCAGGATCCTGAGTAGTAGAATATATTCCTTGACTTTGGCCGAGTTCGGAGATATGTTGCTCGGCCCAGCCGAGGTTCGGGGTTTTGTTGCTCGACCCTGCCGAGGTTCGGGGATTTGTTGCTCGGCCCTGCCGAGGTTCGGGGATTTATTGCTCGGCCCTGCCGAGGTTCGGAGATTTATTGCTCGGAGGGGTAATTCGGCCGTCGCCGAGACTCCGGATGTTTGGTTCCTGTAAGATTTGGCACGGAACGCCAAAGCGAAACGGGCGATGCATGGGGATGCCCAATATTTATGATTTGGTGATTTCCGAGGGAAGCGAGTCAGCGTCAGCCACTGACGCACCTTTTCGTTTCTTCGCACTTCTCCGATGGCGGCTGATTCGAGGAATCCGGTGGGGTTTCGAGAACATTTACTTCGAGAGGGCCAGGCAGATTGGAAGGAACCCAGTTTCTAGAGGAGGGGGGTTCCCGAGTAGTTCGCCGACGCTTACCGATTTTCCTCGGAAGGGTACGCGACTCTTCGCTTCCCTTGGGCGCCAGCCAAAGTGGCGACACGCGGCAGATTCTCACGGGTCGAGATTAATGACCCGACTGCTCGAGATACTCGCCAGGGCGGTATAAATATGGACGAGAGGGATGCCAGTGTTCGTCATCCTCTCGGCTAGCCTTTCGACAGCTCCTGAGAGCGGGTATGGCTTCTCAGGGTGAAGGGCAATCGACCGAAGAGTCGAGCGTTGTTAGCAATGGCCGCGGGGGCTTCCGGGGGAGCCGCTCCTCCGTGACTGTCGACAGCATGGCCTTGGCTTCAGCTCTAGCAGGGCATGAGCAGCTTGAGAAGTCGGTCGAGGAGTTTCTCGCCGTTTCAGCGAGGGAGGCCGAGGCTCTTCGCCGGGTCATTGACCGGCAGGAGGGGGTGATAGCATCCCTCCGTCAGCAAGTCGCCGAGCTGACTCATCGTAGGGAGGACCCGGCAGCTCCTAGGAGACAGTAGGCCTATGTGAAGGCCATTTTTTCACTTTTTTTCTTTTTCTTTTTGTATTTTTCTCTATAATAAATAAAGAGTGAAGTTCTTTTTTTTGGCAATCTTTTGTTTCCTGCTGAGATCGTTGCTTGGTCCATAAAGAAGGAAAAACCGTTTGTCCCTGTTCGAGCCAAAGGGAGACCTGGGCGGTCCCGTGGGCTTATGCGGTAAATCATGATCTCATTTGCCGAACGAGACAGGCGCTTAGGTAGTAAGGCGCAGGGACACTGCTCGGTTAGCCCGGGGATTCGGTAGTAGGAGAGGTTCCCCGACTTTGTCTGGGGTTCTTAGGCGGCCGTGTAGGGCCTGTCGAGGCCTTCAAGGATTTGCTAAAGGCGCGGAATTTGTAACCGCTGATGATATTGCACGACGTGTATTCTTCGAACCGACCGAAGCTCTGGGGACTGCTCGAAAGTCCTTCAGTTTCGGTCGAGGTTTGCGTGCCTCGGTTTTTGCCAGGACTTATGCACTCAGATTTTAGCTGGGGCTTTATGCACTCCGGTTTTTTCCGAGGCTTTAGAGCTCGGCCCAGCCGAGGTTCGGAGATCTGTTGCTCGGCCCAGCCGAGGTTCGAAGATTTCTTGCTTAAACAGATAACTCGATCATGCCGAGGATTGGTGAGCAGCATCTGTTTTTCTTCACGATTTTTGGCGAGATAATTTGTGGTAATTTATGCCATGAGTTATGAAACAATATGACAACAAAAGTTTAAGAAGGCGAGCCTATAGAGGGCGTACCCTACTGATGATACTTGCGGAGATTGTTCGAGTTCCACGTCCGAGGGATGGATCTTCCGCTTAGATCTTGCAGTTGTAGGTACCGGGTCCGATGACCTCCGCTACTTAATAGGGGCCTTCCCAGTTTGGAGCTAGCTTTCCTTGCTCCAGCGGTTTGGAGACGATATTTTCCGAAGAACAAAGTCGCCAGGCAAGAAAGCTTTCCCTTTGACTCTGGAGGCGTGGTAACGGGCCACTCTTTGCTGGTAGGCAGCTATTCTGATCCGAGCTTTTTCTCTGATCTCCTCTACCAGGTCAAGGTTGGCGGGGAGTTGCTCGTCACTGACTTCCTCCGAGTAGCTTTCTACCCGCAGGGAAGGGAGTCCTATCTCCACGGAGATGACGGCCTCTGTGCCGAAAGCCATCCGAAACGGGGTCTCGCCTGTGGGCACTCTCGGGGTGGTGCGGTAGGCCCATAGGACATGGTGTAACTCGCCCGCCCATCTGCCTCGGGCTCTGGAGAGCCGAGCTTTGATCCCTTGAAGCAAGGTTCGGTTAGTTACCTCGGTTGCCCCGTTAGCTTGTGGATATCCGATCGAGGTAAGGCGGTGGTGAATCCCATGCTCCTCGCAGAACTGACGAAACTTCGGATTGTCAAACTGTTTGCCGTTGTCAGTAATGATGGTGTGTGGGAGGCCGAAGCGACAGATGATGGATCTCCACACGAAGTCCCTGGCCCGAGCCTCAGTTATTTAAGCAATTGCTTCCGCCTCGACCCATTTGGTGAAGTAATCGATGGCGACGAATAAAAACTTCCGCTGCCCCGTGGCGAGTAGAAATGGACCGAGGATGTCCATTCCCCACTTGGTAAAGGGCCAAGCGGAGGAAATGGGGACCAGCAAAGGGGAGCCTCTGAATACTGGAGTGTCTTTGGCATGGCTTACAAGCTCGGACAAGGTCGTCGGCATCCTTTTGCATGGTTGGCCAATAGTAACCTTGACGCAGCACCTTATGGCATAAGGACCGACTCCCCAGATGGTTGCCACAAATCCCCTCGTGTACCTCCCGAAGGGCATAATCAGCTTCAGATGGGCGAAGGCATCTGAGCAATGGCATAGAGAATGACCGCTTGTAGAGCTGGTCATCAATCAACACATAGTGGGTGGCTTGCAGCTTTAGCCTTCTAGCTTCTCTTCGATCGGCCGGGAGCGACCCTTCTTTAAGATACTTCAGGATTGGGTCGAACCATGATGGTTTGGCCTCAACTTGCATCACTCGGTCAGTCTCCGCGATACTAGATCTCTCCAAAATCTCCAGATGGAATTTTCGTTCGGCGTCCATTGATTCCGCAGTCGCCAGCCGAGATAATAGGTCGGCACGAGCATTTTCGGATCTAGGAATCTGAATGATCTCAAATTCAGGAAAATTGGAGGGTAGCCTCCGAACCTCTTGGAGATATCGGATCATGTTCGGTTCCCGGGCCTCAAACTCTCCCCGCACGTGGCCTGCCACCAGCTGAGAGTCGGTGAAGGCATTCAGTTTCTCCACCTTAAGGCCACGGGCGATTCGGAGCCCGGTTAGCAAAGCTTCATATTCGGCTTCGTTATTGGAGGCCGGGAAGGAGAAGCGGACGCCATATTCGAAAGTCGCCCCCTCCGGGCTGGTGAGGACTAAGCCCGCACCGGAGTGATGGACGTTGGATGACCCATCGACATGGAGGAGCCACCGAGCGTCAGATTTTGGGCGCTCGGGGAAGTTGGGAGTGGAGCCGTCCTCCGAGATGGTACATTCGAGGAGGAAGTCAGCTAGCACCTGAGCTTTGATGGCCGAGCGAGGCTGGAATCGAATGTCGTGCTCACTCAGCTCGATGGCCCATTTAGTCATCCTCTCCAATGTCTCCGGGCGATGGACCACAGCCTTGATGGGTTGGTCAGTCAGGACCGTCACAGAATGTGCTTGGAAGTATGGTCGCAACTTTCGGACTGAGGTGATCAAGGCCAACACCATCTTCTCAATCCGGGTGTACCTCGTTTCCGCATCTCGAAGCAGTTTGCTGATATAGTAAATCGGCTTCTGGGCCTTATTTTCTTCTCTGACCAACACCGAGCCAACGGCACCTTCCGAGACAGCCAGATACAGGAATAATGTCTCCCCAGGATTTGGACTGCTGAGGAGAGGGGGAGAGCCGAGGTACTTCTTGAGATCTTCGAATGATTTTTGACACTCGGAAGACCATTAAAAATTCTTATCCATTCCAGATCCGCCAGGTTCACCTCCGAAGCCTGATCACTCGGACTCACCATGTTCTCGATCGAAAGAGACGCTGAGCAAGGTCGCTAAGAAAACGGGGAGACGAAGTTCTCTAAGGGAAAGTGAAAGAGCGCTACGAATAGGGATGACACCGCTACGACTTCGTTTTTCCCAAAAGAAACCGCCTCAGGGAGAAGATGAGGCGTCTCAACCAAGACGTCCGGAACCGCCGCTGCAGGCGCCGTGAAGATCGAGATTTCCTACGTGGCGCTTCCCCAATCGTTGCCTTCGCTCCTAAGAAACGATGGATCCACCTCGAGAAGGCAGGACGACCATGGGCATCATTGCATGGGATGTCAAATACAGATCCCCGTTCGGATTGCGCCACCTAAGTCTATACTCTCTATGCCCGAACCTACGCTTCGAACTAGGAAGTGGAGAGCATGTGTTGAGGGGTAAAATTGTCATTGCGTTGATAATCATGCAAAGGGGCTAAGATCAGCCCCAGCCCCCACTTGCTACGTTGCGCCTACAAAGAACGAGCTAGCTAATATGATCCGGCGGATCGAGCAACCCATAGCTCGGTTCCCCCGAGTAACCCGTAGCTCGGTTCCCCCGAGCAACCTATAGCTCGGCTTCCCCGACCAACCCATAGCCCGTTTCCCCGGGCTATCCATAGCTCGGTTTTCCCGAGCAATCCATAGCTCGGTTCCCCCGGGCAACCCATAGCTCGGCTTTCCCGGGCCATCCATAGCTCGGCTTTCCGAGCAACCCATAGCTCGGTTCCCCCCGAGCAACCCATAGCTCGGCTTCCCCGGGCCATCCATAGCTCGGCTTCCCCGAGCAATCCCTGAGCAACCTATAGCTCGACATGCACCTCCGCGGAACCTAGCGCGGGAGAGCCCAAGTCTAGTGTAACAGAATCCCAAACGAAGAATCGTATCGAGGAGTGGCCTAGGATCTGCAATAATGGCCTAAGACCTATGCAGTCATTGGATCTCAGGCCATCAGAGAGCTCTCCCAACCGTCGATCCTTCAATGGACAAGATACGAATCCCACCGGCCTCATAACGGCTTAATTCGAATCATCTCCGTATCCCAACAACCTTCGAACCTTCCAGAAGGCGCTCAAGATCCAGGTGATTGCCTATAAATAAGACACTCCCAGATTCTCTCAGGTACACGCGCATAACCTCCCGTACACAGCTCCTGGCTCAGTCTCAGCATCACTCTCTCTTTCACTGCTCCCCCTTTTTCTCTTCCGCCGTCGGCGCTCTGCACGAGCTCCCGATTGGCCGCCCCTGGAAGGACTCCCCAGAGAGATCCTTCTCCTCATTTCTGTTGATCGTCGATTCCCACTGACTTGAGCGTCGGAGGGTCTTCCACGGAGGGCCACCCCCAACGCCTCTCACGTGAGGACTTCTTTGCAGGTCCGCACAGGAGGAAGCCCGATCAGGAGACCGATCGCGCCCGAGTCGGAGGACAGATTCCGGCGGCAACAGATTGGCGCTAGAGGAAAGTGCTCATAGCCTGCTAGAGCTGAAGCCAAGGCCATGCCGTCGACAGTCACGGAGCAGCTCCCCCGGGAGCCCCCGCGGCCATTGTTAACAACGCTCGACTCTTTGGTCGATTGCCCTTCACCCTGAGAAGCCATACCCGCTCTCAGGAGCTGTCGAAAGGCTAGCCGAGAGGATGGCGAACACTGGCATCCCTCTCGTCCATATTTATACCGCTCTGGCGAGTATCTCGAGCAGTCAGGTCATTAATCCCGACCCGTGAGAATCTGCCATGTGTCGCCACTTTGGCTGGCGCCCAAGGGAAGCGAAGAGTCGCGCCCCCTCCCGAGGAAAATTGGTAAGCGTCGACGAACTACTTGGGAACCCCCCTCCTCTAGAAACTGGGTTCCTTCCAATCTGTCGGGCCCTCTCGAAGTAAATGTTCTCGAAACCCCACCGGATTTCCTCGAATCAGCCGCCCTCGGAGAAGTGCGAAGAAACGAAAAAGTGCATCGACGGCTGATGCTGACTCGCTTCCCTCGGAAATCACCAAATCATAAATATCGGACATCCCCATGCATCGCCCGTTTCGCTTTGGCGTTCCGCGCCAAATCTCACAGGAACCAAACATCCGGAGTCTCGGCGACGACCGAATTACCCCTCCGAGCAACAAATCTCTGAACCTTGGCAGGGCCGAGCAATAAATCCCCGAACCTCGGCAGGGCCAAGCAACAAATCCCCGAACCTCGGTAGGGTCGAGCAACAAATCCTTAAACCTCGGCAGGGCCGAGCAACAAATCTCCGAACCTCGGCAGGGCCGAGCAATAAATCTCCAAACCACGGCTGGGCCAAGCAATAAACCTCCGAACCTCGGCTGGGCCGAACAACAAATCTCCGAACCTCGGCCAAAGTCAAGGAATATATTCTACTACTCAGGATCCCGGCAAAAGCCGAGGAGTTTTTCCCACTATCAAAGCCCCAGCATAAAGCCGAGACGCATGTCTCGTTATCACAAATCCCGACCAAACCAAGCAATCTCCAAAGTTCCATCCAAATTCGGACACTTATGAGCCCCGACCGGGTCAGGTAGCGCAAAAATCCTCGGCCAAGAACGAGCGATATCCCCGCGCCTTATCCTACGCCAAGTAAGATACTATCTGAAAGCTCAAACGAGCCAAGCAGCTTCTTAAACACCCCAAGACGAGGTTAACGCCTCACGGTACTTCGGTAGAGGTGAAGGACCTCCCTCTGCTCGAAAGAGACATACAAGCTCTCTTTTCGAAGAAACATCTGTTTCGTTCTATAAATAAAATCATGTCTACCGCGTGTGTCCGCACGACCGCCCAGGTCTTCCTTCAAACAGGAACAAACGGCCTTCCCTACCAAGAACCGAGCTGCGATTTTGGCAAAAAAACAAAGCAGCAAAGTGTACTACAACACGGGAGCGACAACTCTCGACACAGAAAGAAATAGAAGCTAGGAGAAAGGACAAAACTTTCTTTATTTCATTACCAGCGAAACGAATTACAACCGCCCAAGAGGCATTACAAGTGCGTCGAAGCATGGGAAATGAAGACGAGTACATAGCTCGACCGAACTGCTCCAAGACTGCTTCGGGTAACAATGATACTTCGGCATCCGACCCAACAAACCGGACAAGCCATGAACCAGTCAGCTCGCGCTGATAATGAGCGAATGACTCGGCCCGACTGTTGCGACCAGCTTCAGTTAATAATGATATCTCGGCATCCGGCCCGAGATATCAGAGAAATCAGAAAGGGTGGATGAGCCTTGTCCCAAGCCATCCACGCGAAACCTTCTTGTATTTACTGATGAACATGTTTCTTCACATGATGCTAGAAAAGCGATCTCCTTATCTAAGGAATACACTCACTATCGCTCTGCTTCGGATTTTGATAGTCCTGGCCACTGGGGTTCCTCTGCTGCTTCGGCAGCGAACCAGCACACGGTTTTTATCTCTTGGGAGCCTCTACCCTCAGGGTTTGTTAAAATCAACTTTGATGGTAGTGTTCGGGGGCAGACTTGTTGGCTCAGCTTTCATAATACGTGGATTTGACGGTGCTATGCTGGCTGCTGGTGGCCTTGGCCTCTTGGATTATTCGATCCCGCTGGCTGAGCTATACGTAGCCTGGACTGGCATCTCCTACGCAATTCGGATCCTTCATGCTCACAACCTCCTCATTGAGGGGGATTCCCTTACTATTATACGATGGCTCCGACAGGATGATGGTGATCCGGCTCCACTTAACCCTCTGCTTCATGACATTCGGATCACCCTTCAGGAAGCCCACAGAGTTCACATCAGTCATGTCTATCGGGAAGCTAACTCTGCGGCTGACTGAATTGCGGGATCGGTGGCTTACCGTTCTGGGATTTGGACTTGGAAGCATGATGATCCCTACCCTTTTGTTCTTAATCAGATTTTATTTTCTGACTTATCTGGGCTGACTCACACTAAACTTGTGTGATCACCCACTTGTAACAAAAAAAAAAACCATCAAGTAAAAATCCTATATATAGCACCCGAACGATGACTAACATTATCTACCAATGCTACCAATCAGAATAAGTGCCAACTGACAAGAACAACCTTTTATAGCTTAGAAATCAGCCAGCATTTTCCTGAAGCAAATATTCATTATAAGTTACCTTGGATTTACCTTGGATTAGTAAAGAATCATTTTAGAAACTCATAATCAGATACTACCAAATAAAGTTACCACACTCTGCAGGAATATACAGACATTAAAAACAAGAATGTTTTTATTACCTTGAGTGCTTTGGGCAGGGTATCCACTTGTTGCAGGAGCATTGGATACAGAATTCGAGTCAGCTGCACCATTGTACACTGCTGGAGAGCTTGATGCAATTGTTGCAGGCAGTGTATTTGCCAAAAAAGGGGAACTTTGGGCAGGTATATTACTAGTGCTGTTGATAGGAAACAACGGTTGGGGTATTGAAGGGGGTGTAGATGATGGCAGACCAGGTGGAGCAACTTGGAAAGATGACTGAAGTCCAGAAGCAGAAGTGGATGTCAAAGGAGGAGTTACATTCTGGATAGGAAACAAGGGTTGTTGTGGTGGCAGTACAGTTGGTGCAGGAGGAACTGGAATTGGTGGCTGTGGCGGAAACCAAGACTGTGGTCGAGGTGGAATTGACCAACTCGGAGGTTGCACCGGCAATGCAGGATTGTAACTAGTCAAAAGATTCAAATGTAAGAGCCTGTGCAAGATCAACACCAAAAAAAAAAAAAACCAACCGCAACAGAAAATGAGGTCATACATTGGTGGCACTGCACCATACGTTGGTACTGGTGGAAATCCAATACCTAAAGGACCAGCACCAACAAGTTTAGTAGATGGTACTTCCACTTTGGCTACCTTTGCCGATGTATCCTCATCTGCATGGAAAATTTGTAATAAATAGCCAAGTTAGGGAAGAAAGTTAGGGAACCCCCCCCCTAAATTAATTAAAATGTATACATTTCAACAGCATTTTTAGCACTTTATGCACTGAACTGCTCCAGATCACAAGAGTGTGATGCTCAAAACAAAGACACAGCAACTTCATTAACTTCAAGTGTTGAGTTTAAAATGATGTCTTAGAAGGTTCTCATGAGAAATAAAGCTAAACCTGAGATTAGATAGCATCTAGATTGACAAATATACAAATGACCACCTAAGGCTTGATGAACTGTGCAAAACAATCAACTGGATGCAACATCATTGATAACCTTCATGAACAAATCAGGCTCCAGCCATTCAAGAAGACTTGTCATTCGAAGCAAATGCAATGATGGAGTTTGATCTGGGTAAAACTAGGGCAGTCAAGAATTGATTCTTGCAATACTCTAGTAACATCATAATCAAAGACATTGTTATAAATATGCATGTACAAGTCAATATCATTATTAGATAAATACCTACCTATATCATTTAATAATGTATTTGCAAATATTAGAGGGACTTTGGTGTAACAGTAAGATTGTTACTATTGAGATCTAGGTGTCATAGGTTCAAAATATGGAAAAATAACTTCTCCACACATGGGGTTAGGCTGCGTACATCTGACTCTTCTCACCTACAATGGAAAGAGCCTCAGCATTAGACCAACCCTTTTTTTAACTTGCAAATATTACAAACTTTAATATACAGTTACTTATTTGTGCATATGAAGGTATACATGCATATCTTATTGATAGTTGCATTTCCATATATATATAAATGTTTGTTTGCATGCATGATGGTCTTAGCATGCATATGAAATCAAGGCTTTCCGTATACAAGCCCTAAGTACTAACAAGTGATTAACAACCCAACAAAGGGTATCCTCATATGTCAGTACACTAATCAATAGCCGCATCATTCTCAACCTCGGCTTCCCATGTTGCCTTAGGCATTGAACCATGTCTTTTTCCCCACTTTTAGAATCTAAACAATCTTAGGTCAAACCACCATGCAGCCTGACTTGATCATGACTAGATGAGGCTTGCAAACCTGGTTGGGTCAATCTAGATGTATAGGACAACTAGAAAAGAGGGAGGACAGGAGTGAGGGAGAAGGACCAGATATCCGTTGCTACCATAATGGATGTTCATTGTTCACAACCACCATACTCCCCACCCCTGCCCCTCCTCCATCAACACCCTTGCCTCCGCATCCAACATTAGTTCCATATTGTTACAAAGATATCACACCTTCCATCTAATCCCAAGCAAACCTAAAATCAAACATTAGCAAGCTATGCGTCTGACTGTTAAAAAAGTCGAGGATGGGAGAGGAGGGCACAAGAGAGGGGGTGGGAACAAAAGAAATGAAAACCTCAAAGTTGAGGATGGGGATTTCTCGATTAGTAGTCAGCATGGCATATGCCACTGCACCAACCCATATAGACATAGCATGGAGTGGCATACATCTGGCTTCGAACAATATGATCAACATACACCAACAGAGTTTGTACGTCAAGACACATCAGCTGGCACAGGCAACACCCACTGGAGCAGATAAGGAAATTTTTCCTCTTTTTTTACAAAAAATTCTCACTACACCAAAAATAATTTTAAAGTTTAATAGTTAGAATCCTAATGAGGTCATAAACTAGACCCAACTCAAATTTACATATATTTCTCCAACATACATTTTTCTCTTCTTGACTAACTAATATTCAAGTTAAATTCATGTTGAGCATTTCCAACTTGACAAAAACTTAACCTGATTTCAACTTTATTTAACTCAACCAAAGTGTATGACCATCCTTTATGCATCTATATTAGATATTGACCATCATTAATGTAGTGTTTGCATGAATGCTTTAATTACAAGTTGGCCAGAATACTGCTCAACAGGTCTAGATTAATATGAGTATTTTCAAGCATTTAGAATAACATATATTTTCAAAGAAATTTCTAAAGATTACTGTTCATGCCAAATATCTTTAACTCAAGCATTTTTTTATAGTAGCAATCAAAGTTGCATAATATTTTCAAGAATTAAATCTGTTCATCATTATCTAGAGTGGTTGCACCAAACTACCATGCAAAGGACTTTAACAGAATAAGCATCAACTTTATAATTGGACATCCTAGTACAATTCTAATAATAACTAGTTTTGCAGAGTAGAGGGGATATTAGATATTGACCATCATTAATGTAGTGTTTGCATGAATGCTTTAATTACAAGTTGGCCAGAATACTGCTCAACAGGTCTAGATTAATATGAGTATTTTCAAGCATTTAGAATAACATATATTTTCAAAGAAATTTCTAAAGATTACTGTTCATGCCAAATATCTTTAACTCAAGCATTTTTTATAGTAGCAATCAAAGTTGCATAATATTTTCAAGAATTAAATCTGTTCATCATTATCTAGAGTGGTTGCACCAAACTACCATGCAAAGGACTTTAACAGAATAAGCATCAACTTTATAATTGGACATCCTAGTACAATTCTAATAATAACTGGTTTTGCAGAGTAGAGGGGATATTCCTGAGCAAGCTAGACAAAAAATTATAATATCTATGTACAAAATCAAATGAGAACAATAAATATAAGCACTAATAAAAAGGTTAATTAGACTAACAATACTGTAATTAACAAACCCAATGCCATATGCTTGGGGATGACAAGAAAATTATGCAAAAGAAATTGTAAATAATCCTGCAGCAACACATAAAAAAATAGGAAGCAATTGGCATATTTATCTATCAGCAAAAGGCATGCAACAAGTGTTACCTTCTCCATAGTGAGCTGCTAAGATATCAGGAGGAATTCCTTGCATTCCAAAAATCTCTATATCTGTTGATTCCCTACCTGGTTTAGCATTTGGAACTCTGGAAAAAGAAATTTAAATGCAAAGCATCAATTGTAGTCGAAAATAAGACTTAGACAACTTACATAATAAAACTAAAATCATGAGCAATAGAAAAATAAACAAATAATTATAAATTTAATATTTTCTCAGAATATTTGAACCATTAAAATCACACAGTTTCCATCGTTCAAGTGGAAAACAATAGGAAAAAAAGGAATTGCATAATATCAAACTCAAAGTTGATGAAGAATAAATCTTTAACCTAATTTCAACTAAAATAACTTTCATTTCAAAAGGAAACCCAAAGATTTTGGAATACAATTTAAAATCCTAGTCTAATTCTCTGCTTGGATTTTCAGAGGTTTCCTAGAATCCACAACTATTTTATTGGAATTGACCAGACTATATGATGCCCCACACAAAGCTAGTTTTCCAAATAATAAGTGCACATTGGAAATGAGCAAAACGATCATCAGAATCATTTGATGCACCAAATGACCATGATCCAATTGTTGTGAACCATTAATTTCTGGATCACTTTTGTTCGAGCATGACTATATTGAATAGGTCATATGTGATGAGGATTGTTAAACAAATGAGCTGCTTGTGAGTAGTTTGTGTTTAGCTCAAAATCCAACTAAATTTTGCTGGCTCAGCTAGAAAATGGGTTGAAACAAGTTGCATCTTTGAGCTCAAAATCTAATTGAGCTAAATAAAAGCTATGCCCAGTTTGCTCTTCTGCAGCTGATATAGATGAAAAATAGAAGTAAATAAATGATATATAACAATAACTTTTATATAAAGAAGCATCCACAATAACTTTTTGATCTCAATCTGATGGCTCCATACCAGCAATACTAGCCATCAGATCAAGATTTAACATCTTAATGAAATAAATCTTATTTGATCCACCAATGCCTTAAATCCCTAAATTCCTGAACCACTCTTCCAAGATGGTTAGCATGCGGCTCATTTCCCTTCTTACCCTCTTCTCCCTTTCCATATTGTTCAATACGCCTCTCCTCTCCTTTCTCTTCTTTACCCTCTCCTTACCTAATCCTTAGAAGCCTAACCCCACTTCCCTCCTTCCATTTATACTCTCACCATCTTTGTTCCAAATCTTAAAAGCTGGTCCACAGTCCCAATTCCTCAAGCCCTCAAAGGTGTTATTGAATTCCCTTCTTTCCATTCTCCTCCTTCTTGAAGACAATAATAGCAACTGCACTGAAGTTGTAGACAACATTAAGGGTGAAATTGGGCTGCCATCACTGTGGAATATGATAGGATTTCTAGGGCTCACCTCTGATAGCTCCAGTTAGCTAGCTAGCCAAGCTTGCTATGAATCCTTTCCAGCAGATCTAACAAGCCAGCAAGCGGAGCTTGAGCTAGCTTGATTATGAATAAAACCAAGCTTAAGCTAGGCATCCCTAGCTTGTGTTTAGCTCAAGCTAGCCGAACTTGCTAATTTTTCTCAGTTAAACCTTCACATTTAATGTGGTTCCAATGTCCTCAAGCCACATTCTATTGTGACATGCTTGGAACATCAAACATGATATATATAAAACATATTGCACAGCAAGAAAACAACTAATTACAATCTCATGAAACCTGAAATAACAATAGTGAAGTTGAAGAAATCAAGATCTGCACAAAGGATGACATAAAGCAGAAATGACAGAATATTGCGGTATGATCTGACATGGAAACATGTTTAGCAATTCAAACAAGCTCCAGGAGAAGCTCGCATGCAACAAAAGCAATTAATGTGAGTAAAATTTTAGAGATTTGAGGCTGTTGGAACTTATTTTTGTTTCAGTTTAATACATGTTATTTTTGGTTTTTACTTGTTATTTCCAGTAGTGAGACTCAAGGATGGACATTTAATTCCTCTTGAACATTCATTAATATCCTCCTTTCCTCCCCTTTCATTCTCTACAAGACATATAAAAGAAGGCACTATTAAAGAGTATTCCCAGAGAAGTATAGGATTTTTTAAGTAGGTTTGCAATTTATTAATTTATTGAGTTATATCTGTTGTATGAAAGATAAGAAGTTGTTTGATGACTGAATGGATTGAAGTCTTCTTCTCAACCCTGCTCAGCTTTCTTCCTCTTTTCATTAAAACCTGCAGATTTCCTTGTCTCCTATCCACTTTTCTCTCTTTCCACCTATACTTTCTCAATCCTCAGGGATTCATTTGTGGCAGTTTATAATTGAATTGATTTCATGTTCAGCTCTGAAATTACTATAGCCAAGAAAAACTAAATCCAGTGCTACTCTTCAAGGGACGATATCAGAGACGGTAATAGAGCCATCCCATTCAGCAGGGGACTTTTGATCTGACAGTTACTCATTGATCAGGACAGATCCAAAACGGCCACTTATTATATATCCACTAAAATATCCACATAAATATTCGTCCAATAGAAGGATGAGCCACAGACTTTCACATCTACTAAAATCATCTTACACATATCACTCTATTCTTACGTCACAGCAATATTATCCAGATACTATAACTTGTTTGACTGGTTAAGGAAAGGCATATTAGCCTCAACTAGGATTATCATGCAGTTCCAATGAAAAATCGCTGCCAGTTACATCAGCCATTCAGATTTGATGTTATTTAATATATATATATATCAATCCATTGTAGTACAATTATGATGCCAAGAACATCCTACCCATGATTAGTAAGAACATCCACTTCCCAAATCAACCCCCAACACACACACTCACCCCCCCCCCCCAACTGTCTATCTTGTGGTGGAGTAGCTTTTGATGCAACCCTCTGTAGTTTGGTTCATCTTGTAAAACTAACATCACCAAGAAACAAACTTTAAACAACACACAAAAACATGCTTGAATTCAAAACACCAAAAATCTGTTATCAAGTTTGGATTTCCCCTTTTTTACAACTTTTTACGGCTTCAACAGATAAAAATACAACAGATCCAAGAAAAACACTAGTTTTTGACCTGGTTGAAAATTTCCAATATGAAAACACATACGTATCATCAACAATTTGATTAGATCATCGCTTGTCAATTCCCAGATGATCCGCCGCCAACAGCTCAAATCAATATTTTAAAAAAAAAAACGAAAGCATAGAAGACGATCGAGAGAAAATCGAGGGTTTTTCTTTCTCCTTACTTAGTGACGGTCTCCTTGTGGACCTGGAGAACGTGGATGGCCATTCCCCCTGCGGTGGAGAGCTTTTTGTGGCAGACGTGGCATTTGAAGTGTTTCGCCTTCTGGTGCTGCACCAGGATCTTCTCGTCGTCGAATTCCCGGTCACAATAGTAGCACCACACCTTCGACGTCCTCTTCTTCTTCTTTCCCATCCCTTTTCCTCCCCGATTGGCGATCGAACCGTTAAGGTTATGGTTTTAGTCCTCCCCTCCTCCTTTCTTCGATCCAACGCCGAGGGAGAGGTTTTCGGTTTGGGTCAGGGTTAGGGTTTTGGAGATCGCCACCTATGGAAGGCCGAGAAGAGGGACGAGCGGACCTTCGCTTCGCAGTTTCGACAGGACGAGGGCTTTTATTAGAGCGGTCTCGGCACATCGCCACGCCCGCGCCCGGTGAAATAGACCCCAAAAGGAAAAGTCCTGGAACACCGCCCCGCCTGCATCGAGCGCGATATTTTGCTCGCGCGTGAGCCCCATGCGTCAGTATCTTTGGCGAATATAATAATTTTTTTTAAACCAAAAAATTTTGGCATGATAGCATTAGCAATTTGCTTCTACTTTTCGGGTTTAGTTTTTCTTAGACGAACTCGAACTCATATGGCAAAAGAGACATCACATCATATACTACCATACCATAATATCATAAAATTTGGGAATTTCTATATACGCCCATAAAATTACTCTATAGTCTATACACCCACACTTACCAAAAATAAAAATAAAAAATCCAAATTGCCCCAATACGTAATAACCTTCTTACCCTCCTGATTTCTCCCAACCTGCCCCCCTTCCTTCCTCAATGTTGCAACGATCCTATGCTCAAACACCTTTGTAAGAAGGGTTTTATAACCTTTATTTCAACAATGGAGAAGCAATCAGCAATTTGGGAAGGCTCTACGAACGAAAAAACTTGTTTTTAAATATTTTTTAATTTTTTTTTTTTTGGATCGTGTTCTATTCGGCTTATCAGAGCTGAACAAAACACCATTGTTCGGCCTTGGTAGGCCGAACGAGCTCTTCTGTTCAGCCACACTAGGCCGAACAGAAGGCAACTATTCGGCCCAGTGTGACCGAACAGAAGAGCTCCGTTCAACTCAGTGTGACCGAATAAAAGGCTTGTGTTCGGCCACACTGGACCGAACAGAAGGCTTCAGTTTGGCCACACTGGGTCAAACATAGGGCAACTATTTGGCCTTTTGTGGCCAAACAAAAGGATTTTTTTTTGTTTTCGTAGATCTGATCTAAGATTTTTTTGTCCCTATTGTTCATTTTTTTCATGGTTGGAATTTGCTAATTTAAAATAATCTGTTGATTAGATGATATTTGAATATTTTTATTTTCCTATACCACATCCCATTGTAATAATGTCTTACATTCCTACCTCTCAAATCGGTGCCTCTTCCTCCTCTATCCCGCAAATACATTGCAGTGGCTTTCGTTAATTGCAATCATTTTGTGGAGGTATTAATTAAACAACTCTTTGTCACTTTAAATGGCTTATAAATTAATAAGTAATATTATTTACTAATTTATAAATTTGTAGGTGTTCCTATTGTCGGGTCATCCTGTACCGCCAATAGCGACCAATTGGCGAAGATATCATTTACCTTGTGCTTCCGAATGGACAAGTTCATATGAATCAGGATTTAACAGTTTAAAGAAAATATTTCATCAGATGTTATAATTAGCAAGACTATTGAGCTGTAGACTACATTTATAACAAAGTTCAAATTTGTAATCATGTTTCGAACATTGTACACTTGACAAATATCGATTTAGTACATCAAATTTCAACTCTGATACTGAGAAGGAAAATGAACCTGAAACTTTCATTCAAAATGTATTATATTTACATATACAAAATGTTATCTTTGTTACAAAAATAAGTACTAAAACCTACAAGATACATGAGACCTCCTAATCAATCCTCATCTCATCGTCATCAACGCCTGTACTGCTGTGGCGGTGCCTGACTAGGGCCAGGCACATCAAGCTCATCGATCGAGATGTGCTGGCCCTGTAAGACCTATATCATATGCGAAATAACGTCGTACAAGTAGTCGGTCTCCGGTGATGCAAGCTCCTCCCGACCCATCTATATACTACTGGCACATGACTGGCTGAGTTCTAATCATCGCTGCAGAAGGCATCCTTCTCCTCACAATCAAAGGAGTTCTAATCATCTTGTTGTGGATCCGGTTGCCAAATGTGTTGGGTTCACAACCCACATAGTAGAAAACAAAACCATAAACAGAAACTAAAGATAGATTAATCAGTTTTTGAAAGCACAGCGAGCACAATGTCCAGTTTGGTGGAAATGGAATTCCATCTTTGGCAACCTATGATTAAGCAACCAAGCATACAAAAAACAAGATAGGCCTATATGATAAAATATTGAAGCTCTCATGGAAAACGTCGAATACTTCTGAACTTAAAAGGGACATAGATTAAGTTGGCTCAGGAAGGCATCCGAGTCAGGAAATAGTAAGAAAATGCCTAACATCATGGCTCTTGGCTCAGATAGGGTGTGACATATACGCTTCACAATGGTTGCATTTTGAAATGCCCTCCAAGTCCTGATAGCACAGTACATAAATTCAACATCAAAATAAATAAGAAGCCCCTATCATCATTGCCGAATTCAATAGAGTAGGCTCAAAACTATTCAGAGCCCACACAAGGCAACATTGGCAGTATGATATCGGTTGCCCCCAATATATGGCAACATGTTGGCAACCTGCATATAATATTTGCATCAAATTATATAGCTGAAAGCATTAAGTCATCACATGAAAATATCTAAGGCCATAAAAATGAAATAAAATCCAATTATATAGCTAAAAGCATTAAGTCATCTAGGACATACGAGTGCTAACAACAAGTATAAGTTTTCACATTATCAAACGGCAAAGAGCAAATCCAATCAGAAATTCTGAAATGAAAAGAAAGTTTCCATATATGACCATTGACGTAGTCCTCATTCCACTCCTATTCTCAGTAATTGGTGGAATTTGATGCACTAACTGCATCCTCGCTAAAGGGTCGCTCGGTATGTCATTAGGCATTTCCCAAACTTCAGGTGTACAACATTGTTCAAGAAAAGCGGCTTGAGCTTCATGCCATGTATTGTACCTTTTGTGTTTATTATTCGAAAAGCCATCGACCAATGCCTTGCAATCATCCCACTCCCTAACGATTCCTCTTTTACATCCGGCGAATACAACATAGAACGGCATTGCAAGGACAATGCAATAAACAAAAGGAATCCTATTGTTTGCTAGGACCTTCGTCCATTGTGAATGATCCTGCAGAGGATAGAATGATCATAAATTATCATATAAATTTGTAGGTATTCTGTATATGCTTTGTTGAGAAATAAAAGGTGGTCAATTAAGTTCAGAAGTTGTGTTTAGTGAAGCATACCATCCATGAGAAATAGCTGAATTGTGCTTTTATTTCTCTATGTTTAGTATGCCTAAAACAGTCATATTTTGGCATGGCAATGGAGGAACATGCTTGTTTGAAAAATAACAAAGGAAAGATAGCGAAAGCATCAAATTGGAGCCTCAAAGCTGTAGAAATCATCTGGCTCTAATTTTGACACTTGATTTTAGCCTTCCTTTTCTCAAAGGAGAAGCAAATGAATTAAAGATTGCTCATGGATTTCAAGTCTGGAATTAAATTAGTCCAGACCCCACCGGACTCAATCATACTGGGCTCCATGGAGCATCCTACTTGCTTGCTTGAGGGCAAATGAAGAATAGAAGAGACTACTCTCCTTGAACCAATGGCCCTCCTCTCCTCTCCTCTCTCTCTCGTCTCGATCAACCAAAAGGTGATCAATCAAATCAAACCAAGCTAAAATGGTCACCTATGCTTGGTTTATCCCAATCTACGTACATTGACACAGTGCTAAAGAGGTTTAGCATGGAGAATTCAAGAAAAACTATCTTCCGATAGGCCATGAAATTTATCTTTCTAAGAAGGATTATCCGACAACTCCTAATGAAAGAGAACGTATGAGTCGAATTTCATATGCTTCGGCAGTAGGATCGATTATATACACCATGACATGTATAAGACCAGATGTGGCATACTCACTAGGAGTAGTAAGTAGATACCAATCTGATCCAGGAGAAAAATACTGGCAAGTTGTTAAGACAATCCTTAAGTATTTGAGAAATACTAAGTACCAGTGGTTAGTCTATGAGAGTCTGATTTGAAACTTGTTGGATATACTGATTCCAATTTCCAATAGATCATGATGATAGCAAAAGTGTATCGAGTTTTGTGTTTATCCTAAATGGTGGAGCTATTTGCTGAAAAAGTTCCAAGCAACATACAGTGGCAGATTTGGTGCGAGGCGGAGTACATCGCTGCATCAGATGCTGCGAAAGAAGCTGTGTGGCTGTGAAAGTTTATCTCCAAGCTTGGAGTGGCACCTTCCATAGATGGACCAGTCCTGTTGTACAGTGACAGTACTGGTGCCATAGCTCAAGCAAAGGAACCACGAGCACATCAGTGCACCAAGCACATACTGCGTCGGTTTCATCTTATACGAGAGATTGTAGACCGAGGTGACATAAATCTTCAGAAGATTGATGGAAAGGAAAACCTAGGTGACCCATTTACTAAAACACTCAGCATCAAGGAGTTTGATGACTATAAATTAAAGATGGGTATTAGATACTGTAATGAGTGGCTTTAGGCTAAGTGGAGTTTGTTGGGAATTATATCGTAAAGCCAATCATTTGATGATTATGCTGATGTAAATTGTATATAAATTAATATATTAATAAAAGTTATTTGATAATTTATTCATTACAAGAACATCTTCTTAAAACTCCTAATAGTAATGAAGCCCTCAGGATCTTCCTTCACGATAAAGGAGGATTTATCTTTGAAGGTCCTTAAAAGAGTTCGCGACCAAATGATATACTATGACAGGGCCATAGTACTATCAATTATAGGACGCTGTATATCATATTTGTTGGTTGTCCTCTTAACCAAGGAGTGTAGAGACACTGGTATGATATATAGGTGAAAGTGTAGGAGTACATTTCACCAAACGTGACTCATTTTCGGATACTCTACTGTCAAGAGTTAATCCGAGAAGATATAGGTATAAGTATCCTTCAAACTTGAAGATCACAACCAGTGGCTTATAAGAAACTCATTGTACTTAGGTGCCGGACCACCTGAATTTTTAATCCAGCTACAAAAGGTTACTGGGTGTAGTCAAGTACTTGTGGAAGTCAGTTGTGGATCAAGATGGAATTTGACCTATCCCATTAAAAGGAGAAATGCTTGTGTTTCAATTTAGCAAGACCTTGGCCAAGGCACTTCATGTGAAAGTCACATGATCACTAAAATTGAAAGCACTTTATGGACTTGCTGTTTAGAGTTGACAGGCTCTTAAGCCATCCTTAGCATTTATGGTCAAGAGGATAAATTATACGGTAACTGTTTCTTAGGGTTCTTGGAGTTTGCTCGGCAACTCTTCAACCTATCCGGACGTCGGGTTCCATTGCTAGATGGGCACATCGATTAGTATAAAAAATTGTTTCTATGCTACCGGCTTATGTTCGAACCTAGAGAGTCACACGCATAGAAGTTTCCTAGGATGATCTATTTACTGATCAACGATTGAGAATCATATATGATTTAATTAATCAATTTGATTGATTGAATTATCTCAATTGGATTAAGTACAAGTGAATAAGATTCAATTTGGTTTAAGTCTACTAGAAGGACTAATCAATTTCAAATATTGATTTGAAATTAGATTTGATTTGGATTTAAATAGATTCAGGATTAGCCAAATTTGATTTGGGATAGGACCATGATCTATATTGGTTTAATCCAATAAATTTAAATTAGCTTAAAACCAAAAATCCAAACTCCATGTGTGAAAAAGGTTTTCTCGCATGATGAGATAACTAAAATCTTATCTCATAAGAAATTAAATTCTCATGCAAAATTTAATTTATAACTTTTAGTCTTCTTCAAATGATTCCCAAGTTCATGAAAAATAAATTTTGCTAAAAGGTGCCTCTTTGGAAGAGCACTCCACATGGTAATTTATTGCTGGACTTGGGTTGCCATTGGAGTTGGCAAGTTGGACTGAATGAACTGGGTTGTACTTGGACAAAGCCTATCTGGAAGGCCTTGTTATCTTCCTTATGATGATTATATGATATTATAATCTTCATAGGGGTCTTGTGCAAACTGCATTGTTGTTGTTGGGTCTGGCTGTGATGATCCAATGTCTTCTTCGTTGTCTGAGTCTCCAAGTTGGGATAGTTCTTCCAATAGTTTTTTCTTCAATTCTTTTTGTTGGGAGGCTTACCTGTTGCTGGAGAGACTGAGCTTTTCTCTGGCTTTGGAAATTGTTGAGGATGGTTATAGGTAATAAGCCATAACCTGATATTGCTTATTAGTAGTCTTTCTCCTGACTGGAAGTTTTTCCACCATTTGATTCTGAATCTGCGTTCTAGGATGGGTGGATATTGATGGTCTAGAGCCTTGCTGATTGTAAAATCCCATCCTAAGATATATAGAACTTGGAATTCGACTGAGAACATGATGGATTTGTTTCCATAAGTGGCTGTGCTGAGGTTGTCTTGGAAATAGTCCCATGAGTGTTGTATTTCTTCTGATAATATGTCTTTAGTCAATCCAAAGTAGATCCACCAGTTGTGGACCCAATTTGGGATCTTCTTGTTGAACTTTTGGCAGAAGCTGAAAAACCAACTGTGATTTGTGGGTTTAAGGTAGAAGGCTTTGAACCAGGCTTTTTGGTAATCAAAATAGTTGTATTATGAGGGTGAATATATTTGGGAGAATGTTTTGGGCTGATAAGGATTTCCCCATTCTTCTTTGGTGATGAACTTTAGGATTTTGCATTTCGAATAAGCTATAGCTTCTGAATTGGGTTCTGGAGTATGGGTTATTTCTGCAGAATCTGAGTCTACCAAAATGAACTCATAATACTCTTGGGATTTCAAGGGTATTTCGTATCCGGTAGGTAAATGATATTGGATTATTTTGCCATTTACCGAAGGAAATATTCTGGATAATCTGGGAGTCTGCTGGTCACTCAGTTCATCTTTTTCTAACAATTTTACTGTCAAGGAGCAATTTTTTGAGATGTATGGGTTGACTGGAGGTTGTCTGGATGGACTAGGTCTGGCCGCACCAGGACTTGGTGGACTAGGCTTGGTTTGATTTGGGCTAGGAGGTGACCATTTTAGCTTGGTTTGATTTGGGCTAGGAGGTGACCATTTCTGAGTGGCCTGGGAGTAACTTTGGGAAGATGAGGCAAGGACTGAATACTGATTTCTAATAGGAGTGATAGTTTTAAGGGGTACCAAGGTCATGGGCTTGGCGTAGGAGGCTTTGGATCTGGGCTTTTCTGACATTTTGTTCCTGTAAGGAATTCTCTGGTTAAAAAGTCTGGTAGGCTATTTTCTGTCCCTTTTATAAATTCTATTTCGAAATCAAATACCGATAAAATAGCTTGCCATCTTGCAAAAATTTGTTTGAAAATGATATTTTCAACATCTTTTTCTAAAATATCTTTTGCCGATTTGCAATCAATTCTGAGAAGAAATTTTTTAAAATATAAGTCTTCTTAAAATTTTTGAATGCATGATACAATTGATAGAACCTCCTTTTTTATTGTGCTGTAATTTATTTGTGCACTAGTCCAGATTCCTGAATGATATCTGACTAAGGTTTCCTTACTACTAATTTTTTGTTTAAGGATTCTTTCGAATCCTATGTCTGAGGCATCTGTTTCAACAATGACTAAAGCTGTTGGATTTAGTAGGTTTAGGCAGGGAAGTTTTTTGACTAATGTTTTTACTTTCCTGACAACCTGGGTTTGTTCTTCTGCCCATTTTGTTTTCTTTTTTCTAAGTTGAGCATACAAAGGTTCTAGGGTGATTCTTAGGTTTGGGACAAAGTCTGCTACGTAGTTAAGGCATCCTAGGAATCTTTGTAATTGGGTTTTTTCTCTAATTTTGTCTGAAAATTTGTCTACAAATTCTACAGATCTTTCAATGGGTCTAATAGTACCATGATATATATAGTGCCCTAAAAATCTTATTTTAGTCTGGAAGATTCTAATCTTAGGGGCTGAAATTACTAGTCATTTTGCTTTGCTAGATTATGAAACTATCTTATGTGTTTGACATGTTGTCTTAAATCTTCTGAGAAGATTAATACGTCATCGATGTAAACTATTATGAAGTGTGATTCTGAGTTAAATATTGTATTCATCATGTTTTGAAATTCACTTGGCGCGTTTTTAAGTCCAAAAGGCATTACATTCTACTCATAATGCCCAAAGGGTACTGTAAAGGCTGTTTTGTACCTATCTGTTTCTTTATCTGTATTTGCCAAAATCCTGATTTCATGTCAAACTTAGAGAATATTTTTGCTTTGTAAAGTCTAGATAAAATTAAGATCTTTTTTGTTAGGTATAAGATACCTAATCCATTCTAAGACTTTATTTAGAGGTTTATAATTGATGACTAATCTGGGAGTTCCTCTTTTTAATTCTGAGGCCTTTTGAACATAAAAGGTTGAGCATGACCAAGGAGATTTACTTGGCCTTATAAGTTTTTTGTCTAAGAGATCTGATATTTCCTTTTTACAATATTCTAATAATTCTACGTTCATCTGAATAGGTCTAGATTTAGTTGGAATATCTATTTCTTTAAAAATTTTAATGTAAGGTAGACTAACCTGATGTTTTTGTCTATCCCAAAAGGCTGTAGGATTTTGACTGCATAATTCCTTTTCTAATTTTCCTTGAATTTCTTTTATTTTGTTTTTCCAAAAATCCTCTTGTAATTGTTTTTCTATTTTAGTTATTTTGATTTCCTCTTTAAGATCTAATAGTTGTTGCTCCTTATATTTTAAGGTCTGTATCTTTTGGATACTAAGGTCTTTTAACAAATTGATTTCTTTAGTTTTTGTAGGGTTTACAAATTTGAATGTAATCTCTCTATCTTCGGAAACATAGGTTGATATTCCTCCTTCATCGATTCTCATAGGATAAAGAAGGGTTAGGAAGGGAGTTCCAAGGACAACAGTTTGAATGTCTTTGGCTATCATGACTGTTGTCTTGAAACAAATATCATCTTAGCAAATATTTACGTCCGATATTTTATATTTGACATTGAGGCTCTCATTATTAGCTGTATACAGATTCTCAGTAGTTTCTTCATAGTATTTTTTCGGAAATAATCCTTTTGGTATACAGTTCATGTCTGCTCCAAAATCAACTAAGGCATATACCTCTCTAATTTCTTCTCCTACTACTAGTCTAACTCTGGCGTTCCATCTCTAAACTTTTACGGCTGTGATTTTATTTAGGTAACTGTCTTGTTCACTTTCTTCTTCTTCTTGAATAATTTCTTTCTTTGGGTTTTTTAACTCTTCTATTTCTATTCTTAATTTCTTAATTTCTATTTTGATTTGTTTAACTTCTGTTTGAAGTTGATGAATTGGGTCCGTTTTAAATTTTTCTTCTTGCTCCTTTTGTTTAATTATTTCTGATAAGCTTAAAACTTCTTTCTTAGCTTTAGGTCGTAATTCTTTTTTAAGTTCATCTATGTAATTTTTTCTTGTTTCCGGATCATCAGTTCTTTCTATTAGGTCTATGAGTAGATCGCTTCTTTTGCTGTTGATCATATTAATTTTAAGATTTTCAGTACAACCGCATAAGGCTATTTCATCTATGTTTTCTGAGGAAGTTTCTTCTTCATCAGAAGAACTCTCTTCTTCATTTTCTTCTATTAGGTTGATCTTCTCATATTCTGAACTATCCTCTAGGTCTGAGGGGTAACTTTCTTCACTTTCCGATAACATTAATTCTAGTATTTTTTCCTTTTGGTTTTCTGGAATATCCATTCCTTGGATTTGGGATATTTTATATTTTTTACAATTCTTGCTAAAGTGGCCCTTTTTTCCACATATATAGCAAGTTGCTGTTTTTCTTCGATTGGTATTATCCCTTTTCCTAGGAGTTTCCTTGAATTTTTGTCTCTAAATTTCCACTTTTCTTTACTAGGAAAATTCTTCCGTTTATTTGATCTATTTCTAGAGTATGTTGGATTTTCTATCTTTCTTTTATCTTTCCTCTTTTTCTTAGAAGGGGGTACTAATACTTCGTATCCGTATTGTTTACAAAATCCTCCTAATTCTTTTTTGGTTGTAATTTTGTTTCTTTTTAACTTAGATTGGAGTTTCATTTCTGTGTACATTTTTAGTGTTGTTGTATTAATCATTTCAATGATATTTCCATAGGTGACATGGTCCCAGTTAATTTCACCTTGGTATTTTTCTGCTAAGGCTTCACTAACCTTTTCTGAGAATAGGCTTGGTAATCCTGATATGAATTTTTCTTTCCAAAAGGGAGAACTGCAATCTTCCCTCTCAAGGACTCGACATAGGAAAACATCCCTATACCATCTGAAATCTTGCATTTTAGGACATCTAAGTTTCATTAGAAGCATTTGATTATTTTCTTGTTTTATGTCTTTTGTTCCTACGAACTGTCTGTATATTGCATGGAGTAGAGTGTCTACCCCATTGGGTTCTTCCGAGGTTTCAGTAGACTCTGATTTAACTACAATTTTAGTGCTATTTATTATGAAGTCTCTTTCTTCAGGCTTTAAATATCTATTCCACCATCCTTCTAATTGTCCGGTGAATCCTTGGACTAGAATTCTAAGGGTATCTTTCTCGGATGTATTTGAGGCTCTTAGGGCTCCCACAGCCATATTCATTTCTCTTAAAATATTCCAGATTTCTCTTTCTGACATCCCATCTAAGTTCCATTCATAAACTACTCCGCTGGTATAGGCCTCTCTTCTAAAACTTTTCCTTTCTTCAAATTGGATATCTGGAGGAGTTGGTCTAGGATAATAATCCTTCTGTGTTTTATAATATGTTTGTCCTTCATCTTTTAACTTATTTATTTGATTTTTAGGTTCTTGTGATGATATCATATTTAATCTAATTCCTTTTAGTTTATCTATTATCAGGTCTTCTTTGGTTTTAAACCCTTTTTTCCAGCTGTTATCTGTTTGGAAAAGAGGCTTTTGTATTTTTATAATTTGATCTAATTTTGGATTTTGGACCTTTTGTTCAAGAGTCTTTTCTATCTTATTCAGTTGTCCCGATATTGTATGTAGGGCTTGATTGCTATAATTGTTTTGTTGTGCTATCTTTCTAATCTCATTACTCGTTGCTGGGTGACTGTTATTTTCTGGTTTGATGGCTTTAAATGGAGAGGCTATAACTATTTGATTTCTATAATTAATCTGACATTCATCTAAAGGGATGTGTTCTGAGTTTATTTTCTTATTTTATGGGGTTTTCCAAATTACTCCTAAGGACTTAAAAGGGTATTTGCTTGTAATTTTCTTATTTTTACATTCTTCTTCAAGCCAAGTGAAATAAGGGATTTCCAACTCAAGGGTATTCATAAAACTATAGTATTCTTGTTTTAATTCTTCTCTTTCCTTTGGGTTGGTTGCTTTCCATAGCCAATCAACCTTTTTCTTATTATGCTTTGCTTTAAAGTCTTTTCTGATACTTTCTTTATTAATCTCAAATTTTCCTTTTATCATGTTTAGTTGGTTTGGTATATCTTCTCTCATCTGAGAATAGGTTGGAGAATAATTTGCTTCTTCATAAAATAGACTCGGGACATTTGATTCTAGATCAGCCCCTTTAAGTTTTAAGTTTCTTAGGCTAGTTTCTCCTACTTCTGAACCGGGATTTCTCATGCTATAGGATCTTCTAAAATTATATTTAACCGTTCCTTTATCATCTTGGGTTATTTCATTTATTATTCTATTTTCTTTGACTGACCTTCTAGGAGGCTGAGTTTTTTCTAAAGTCCAATTGTTTTCAATTCTTACCCTTTTCCAATCACTCATTTGTGGTACTACCGACTGATGTCTCTCATCTGTTGCTAAAAATAGGGTTTTTCCTGTAGGTGATTTTCTTATTCCTTTAGCATTGACTCGGGTTTTCATCATCTTATAACTTATTCTATAGACAATACTTAGAGGCTTAAATTCTGGTTTTATGTTTTCGTATCCTGCTACCTTTATGTCTAAAACTAAGGAGTCTTTAACGGCTCCGTCTATGGCTAGACTTAGGTTGGGATAGTTTTCAAAGTAAATAGGTCAACTAACATTGGTACTAATGGCACTAAGAATTGCATCTTTTGCTTCGTTGAAGCGATTATCTTTTAATATTATAAATATAGGCTTATCCATTCCCTCTCTATGGTTTGGATTATGGCAACCTATACTGCTGCAATGTGCATATATCTAAGTCTATCATCAATATTGAAAGACTATATATCTTTTTTCCTAAAAAGCCTAACACTAGTTTGTCCATTTTCTAGTTAATGTTTAGATCATGTTCTGCGATTTTAACTCTTCGTTCCTCAAAGAGGCTAAAGCTTCCTCTCTTATATATCTGGTCATATTTAATTGTTGGAATTTTCTTATTTGTTATATCGATTTCCATTGCTGATACTGATCTATTTAATACATTAATGGTTTCTTCTAGATAAAAGTCTTGATCGTGGGTTTCACTATTTTCAATCTCATCTAGTCTATGAGTTCTGGTTAATCTTTTAATTATGCTATTTATTTTGGCTCCTAGGGATGACGAAAATACTGCCGGGAACACTGCCAGACTTATGCTTTCTGCTGGCCTTACGCTTACCAACAGACTCATGCTTACCAACGTTTCCCCCTAATAGCCTATTGAACAGCTTAATTAAAGTTTCAACCATTGCTCTAAGACTTATTGAGATTAAAGATAGGAGGCTAGTGAATCCTAAGATCCTGACCTTTCTCCAGTAAGAACTATAAATGTTGATTAAAGCGATTAAGTTTCTTAAATCTCAAGAGATCTCGTTCGGCCGTAGCTCATTACTCCCATAGGTCATAAGTGTACTTTCGTACACCCGCTCAGGAGGCGAGATACTTTTGGATTTATGAGACTTGTCGCTGGTGTGTGTGCGTGTGCGTGGAGATCTAACATGGCTCTGATACCATTAAGGTGCGGAATGAGATACAGATGAAAATTTCTTAAAAATAACAAAGTGTGATGAATAGTAAAAGTGAACAGTAATGATGAACACTAAAAATGAACAGTAAAAATGAACAGTAACACGAATAGTAAACATGAACAGTAATATTTTGGGAAGGCTGAATCTTTTTATGACAACTGAACATTTATTTATAGCAAAGCTTATACTAAGCTTACAAGGTACGTTGCATAAAACCGAATATAGAAACTTTCAGTCACATAAAAC
Organism: Calamus simplicifolius; assembly: GCA_900491605.1. NCBI lineage: Eukaryota > Viridiplantae > Streptophyta > Magnoliopsida > Arecales > Arecaceae > Calamus > Calamus simplicifolius. The sequence goes on from UESW01001399.1 coordinate 174,757, forward strand.
TGAAATCTTAACATTTTTTCACACATAAAAGCTGGTAATGGATTTTTACATGAAACTGGCTGCTGGGAATTTGTTACAGTCTTCCTCGGATCTGTCTGAGATCGAAATACTAGTTTTCATGTTCTTCTATGGCCATGATAGTCCAGGTAGCGCTGTCTATGATCCTTTGGAGGAGTGGTAGTAGGTCTGGATTTGTTTTGAGTAGGGAGTCTATAAGCTTTAGGGTTTTCTGGCAATCTTCAAGGAGTTTTTTCATGGAAGGATTCATGGTGGTGATTTCTTTCTTTTGCTTACAGGCTGCTAGGAAATAGTCTGAGGTCAAACTGTTTGTAGAATTCTTCTGCTTGGCTTATGATGGTCTGGGTAGTAAGATGGTCTATCTGGTGGACTATCTGTTCGGAGTGGTACTGGAGGGTTTTAATGACAAGGCTGATAAACTCTTGGTAGATAAGCTCAAGTTCAGGGTCTGAGGTTTTCTGAGAGTTTATGTAGGTTATCATGTCTAGGAGTTCATAGGTAAGGCTGGTAAAGGTAAGAAGGTCCTCGGAGATGAAGGGAGACATGAGGTTATGGAGGTAATAAGGCTGAGGATGGGTATTGGTTCTGAGGATTGAGTGGAGTGTAGGGTATTGAGTGGAGCATAGTTAGGATGAAGGCTAATGGAGTTTTAAAAGTGGATGGAATTGGTAATGGAGGCGGATCGAGGAGCTGCCGAATGAAGAGGAGGTTCCCCCCTTTTATAGCTGAGGGAAGGCTATCTTGGTCCATTGTTCGGGAGCAATAACGGAGATGCGGTCAATAAGAAGGACGATGATTTGCTAGCACAAGGCCAGGAAGGACAATGATGAGGGAGGCAATGGGTACAATTATTGGTGGAGTAGGGACCATGGAGGTACAATGATTTAAGGTATAGTCAGGAGACAGGAAGGACGATGATTTGATGGCACGAGGCTGAGAAGGACAACGGGTACAATTATTGGTGGAGTGGGACCATGGAGGTACAATGATTTAAGGTGGAGCTGGGTACAATTATTGGGGAGTGGGACCATGGAGGTACAATGATTTGGGGTCGGCACATGTTCGGCTGCATTTGTGACCTTTTTCAGGACAGTGCTCTCAATGGTAAAAAAAAGTCTGACTGGGTTACTGGGGCTTCACATGTCGATTGTTGAAGGTTGTGATTGCTGAGCCGGAGATGCTGTTTGTCTGGTAATTTGTTGCTGGACTTGGGTTGCCATTGGAGTCGGCAAGTTGGACTGAATGAACTGGGTTGTACTTGGACAAAGCCTATCTGGAAGGCCTTGTTATCTTCCTTATGATGATTATATGATGTTATAATCTTCATAGGGGTCTTGTGCAAACTGCATTGTTGTTGTTGGGTCTGGCTGTGATGATCAATGTCTTCTTCATTGTCTGAGTCTCCAAGTTGGGATAGTTCTTCCAATAGTTTTTTCTTCAATTCTTTTTGTTGGGAGGCTTACCTGTTGCTGGAGAGACTGAGCTTTTCTCTGGCTTTGGAAATTGTTGAGGATGGTTATAGGTAATAAGCCATAACCTGATATTGCTTATTAGTAGTCTTTCTCCTGATTGAAAGTTTTTCCACCATTTGATTCTGAATATGCGTTCCAGGATGGGTGGATATTGATGGTCTAGAGCCTTGCTGATTGTAAAATCCCATCCTAAGATCTATGGAACTTGGAATTCGACTGAGAACATGATGGATTTGTTTCCATAAGTGGCTGTGCTGAGGTTGTCTTGGAAATAGTCCCATGAGTGTTGTATTTTCTTCTGGTAATATGTCTTTAGTCAATCCAAAGTAGATCCACCAGTTGTGGACCCAATTTGGGATCTTCTGTTGAACTTTTGGCAGAAGCTGAAAAACCAACTATGATTTGTGGGTTTAAGGTAGAAGGCTTTGAACCAGGCTTTATGGTAATCAAAATAGTTGTATTGTGAGGGTGAATATATTTGGGAGAATGTTTTGGGCTGATAAGGATTTCCAAATTTCTTCTCAGAATTGCTAGATGGGCACATCGATTAGTATAGAAAATTGTTTCTATGCTACCGGCTTAGGTTCGAACTAGAGAGTCACACACATAGAAGTTTCCTAGGATGATCTATTTACTGATCAACGATTAGAATCATATATGATTTAATTAATCAATTTGATTGATTGAATTATCTCAATTGGATTAAGTACAAGTGAATAAGATTCAATTTGGTTTAAGTCTACTGGAAGGACTAATCAATTTCAAATATTGATTTAAAATTAGATTTGATTTGGATTTAAATAGATTCAGGATTAACCAAATTTGATTTGGGCTAGGACCATGATCTATATTGGTTTAATCCAATAATTCAAATTAGCTTAAAACCAAAAATCCAAACCCCATGTGTGAAAAAGGTTTTCTCGTATGATGAGATAACTAAAATCTCATCTCATGAGAAATTAAATTCTAATGCAGAATTTAATTTATAACTTTTAGTCTTCTTCAAATGATTCCCAAGTTCATAAAAAATAAATTTTGCTAAAAGGTGCCTCTTTGGAAGAGCACTCCATACAACTCTCCGTGCATTAACAAGTGTGTGAATTAATGTGCCTCTTTTGAAGAGCACTCCACACAACTCTCCGTGCTTTGACAAGTGTGTGAATTAATGTGCCTCTTTGGAAGAGTACTCCACACAACTCTCCATGCATTGACAAGCGTGTGAATTAATGTGCCTCTTTGGAAGAGCACACTCCACACAACTCTTCATGCATTGATAAGTGTGTGAATTTAATGTCTCTTTAGTTTTCACAAAAACAGCGAAATTCTAAATGTTAGAATTCAATAGGCTGGCTAATATGAAACTATAAATAGAGGACATCCCTCACCAGATAACAAAACACAAGATCAAAAGAGATTAAAAATTCTAACCATTAGAACTAAGTGTTACAGTTCTAAGAGTTAGAACAGAAAATTTTGGTGTGATTTTAAGTATTAGCAAAAGCTTGGTGGATCTTGGAGGAAGATTCAAGTGGAAGAATTCAAGATCAGCAAAATTATTTTTCCGTGAGCTAGCACTCCCGGAATCCGATCATTCGGGGGCTTCGCGTGGATAATACTATAGGCCGGACGATTGAACGGCCGCAGAGCACAAAGGATTTACCTACTGTTCTTAAGGTGAATGATTTGATCCTTAGATCTTAAGGCAGGCTTCAAGATGAGTAGTATGACTTCTCATCTTGAAGATTAAGACATGATCTGAATTATTTAATTTATATGCAATACTTAGATCAAACGATCTTATAATATAAGGTAAAGATATGATCTTGATGCATGTTAAAAAGATTAATATGTAATCTTTAAATTTTTGCATTATAATTATTATCAAATTAAAATGCATGCCTCGGGATAACTCTCCCAACAATTTTTACTTATTGTTGATAAAAGAGGGTACAATGACCTTGCTAAATTAAAGAGGGTACAATTACCTTTGCTAAATTCTCCTCCAGAGTTTATGTCACACCTTTGAGATATGAAGGTAGATTTTGACATTCAAAATTTAGAGAAATTATAAGAAGTTATAGCTCAATTTGACTTTACATCAATCAATGAAAATTAACAGCAACATTAATGATAGTAATGGACCTTATATATTTAGAATCAATGATCATTGCAAACTTTGTTCTTTAACACCTATCAGAGAAAGATCAAAAGTTTTGCCTAGCTCTCTCTCTCTCTCTCTATATATAGATATATATACATAACATATATGTATTATATATATATGTGTGTATGTATGTATATATATACATACACACACACACAATATATATATATATATATATATATGTATACATATACACACACACACACAC
>UESW01001399.1:182226-308803 GCA_900491605.1 Calamus simplicifolius
GAAGAAGGCTGCTCAAGCTTGGTATTCTCGTCTGCCGCCACGAAGCATCGACTCCTTCCGCCAGTTGGAGAGGGCTTTCCTGGCCCATTTTGACGCCTGCCGGAAGATCCCGAGGGTGGCAGACAGTCTCTTTGCCGTTCAGCAGAAGAATGGCGAGCCTTTGCGGGATTATGTTGCCCGGTTCAAAAAGCAGCCCTGGAGGTCTACAACCTGGAAGACTCGGTGGCTACCCTGGCTCTGAAGCGGGGGCTCCGCCCTTCTCGCTTCGCGTATTCTCTTAACAAGAAGCCACCGGGCTCTTACTCCGAGCTTCTGATCCGGGCCCAAAAGTATATCCGGGCACGAGGCGACTTTTCCCGGCGCGAGCTGGGGGAGTGTCCCCAGGAAGCCGACCCAGCCGGAGCCTGCAGAAGTCCGCCCCAGGAGGCCCGAGCCTCCTCGCCGATTAGACAACCATCCTCGACCCCCTGCACCGAGAGACGGACCCTACACCCATTGCTTGCCCCAATATCTCAGATCCTGCTCGAGATTGAAGGGGAGTCTTATCTGCAGCGCCCTCCTCCCATCAACCTGAAGATCCCCCGGAACAAGAACCTCTACTGCCGCTACCACCGGGACCATGGCCACGACACCGACGATTGCCGTCAGCTGAAGAAGCTATTGAAGACCTTATTCAGCAGGGCCACCTGGGAAAGTTCGTTCAGAGGGTAACCGGGAGCTCCTGGCCCGTCGGCACCTCGCCACCGGTGATCGACAATGCCCCAACGGAGAAGACGGTGGTGATGATTTCCTGGGGGGCAGGAGGCCCATCGAAGAAACCAAGGGAGAGGGGGGGGGCTGAGACTGTAATTCCTTTTTTCGAAAAGGACTTGGATGGGGTTGTAAATAAGGATGATGATAGCATCGTCGTGTCCATGACGATCGCTAAGCACCCTGTAAAAAGAATCTTAGTTGACAGTGGGAGCTCCGTAGATGTTTTAAACTACGATGCCTTTGTTCGTATGAACTTGTCACATGATCTGCTCGACCTGTCGCCACGCCTTTGATGGGGTTCACAGGAGATTCGTGAAGGTTGAGGGGGAAATCACTCTTCCCGTAACGGCTGGTACGGCTCCGTGCCAAAGCACTATTCTCATGAAGTTTTTGGTGGTTCGTGTGCCCCTCGCATACAATACGATCCTCGGGAGGCCGGGCTCAACCTCTTGGATGCCATCATATCCACCAAGCGGCTCCTCATGAGGTTCCCAACCAGCAGAGGGGTCGGCGAGATGCGAGGAGAGCAGGGTCTGCCGGCACTTTGCTATCACTTGGCCCCTAGCCCTCAGGAGACGGCACCTGCACCGGCACCTGAGGCGCTTGACTCGCGAGACTTGGAAAGGAGGGGGGAGCCAGCCGAGCGGCTGCTCACTTTCCCCCTCGGGGAGGACTCCGCGCGGATGGTCCGGGTTGGAGCCTTACTTCTGGAGGAAGCTCGTGACCAACTCCTTACCTTCCTGCGGGACAACGCGGACGTCTTCGCATGGTCACGTCCGATATGCCGGGGATTCGGAGGAGGTGATTACGCACCAGCTTAACATTCGGCCGGAGTGCCGGCCCGTCAGGCAGAAGAAAAGGAGTTTTGCCCCTGACCGACAGAAGGCCGTTGATGAGGAGGTGTGGAAGCTGCTGGCGGCTGGTCACATCCGCGAGGTGCGTTATCCGGACTGCTAGCGAATGTCGTAATGGTTTGCAAGGCCAGCGGAAGCTGGAGGATGTGCGTGGATTTCACCGACCTCAACAAGGCGTGCCCCAAGGACAGCTTCCGCTGCCCCGAATCGACCAGCTGGTGGACGCCACCTCGGGCATGAGACTCTCAGTTTCATGGATGCGTTCTTGGGGTATAATCAAATCAAGATGAGCCCGGCGATGAAGAAGCAACTTCCTTTATCACAGAGAAGGGGATTTATTGTTACAGGGTGATGCCTTTTGGATTGAAAAACGCCGGGGCCACTTATCAAAGATTAATGAACAAGATCTTTGAGGACCAGCTAGGGCGCAACATGGAGGTGTATGTGGATGACATGCTGACAAGAGCACCAGTGCGACGGACCATGTAGCTGACCTCAGGAGACTTTCAACAATTTGCGGTATCGGATGAAGCTCAACCCCCACAAATGCACCTTTGGAGTAGCAGCAGGCAAGTTCCTGGGTTTTATGGTGACCCAGCGAGGGATCGAAGCCAACCCCGACAAGATTAGGGCTATCCTGGAGATGAGGCCCCAGCCAATAAGAAGGAAGTGCAGCGCCTAACGGGGAGGGTGGCGGCCTTGAGTCGTTTCATGTCAAGGTCGGCGGAAAGGTGCCTGCCCTTCTTTAAGGCGCTGCAAGGTCAACGGCTTCGAATGAACGAAGGAGTGTCAGGGCTCCTTTGAGGAGTTGAAGCAGTTTCTCTCCACTCCTCCGCTGTTGTCCAAGCCTGAAAATGGAGAGGAGCTCTTTTTATATCTTGCCGCTTCCCCCAAGGCTGTCAGCTCCGTACTCGTGCGTATGGATGCCGACGGGGCAGAAGCCAATCTATTACACCAGCAAAGTACTCCATGACGCCAAGATCAGGTATTCGAGAACCGAGAAGATTATCTTCGCCTTGGTGGTCTCTACTCAGCGCCTCCGGCCTTACTTCCAAGCCCATCCCATCGTGGTGCTTACGGACCAGCCCCTTTGAGCTATCTTATCTCGCCCCGACACCTCCGGTCGGTTGGCCAAGTGGGCCATTAAGCTGAGTAAGTTCGATCTGTCCATCCGGCCAAGGTCAGCCATGAAGTCTCAGGTGTTGGCGGATTTCCTGGTCGAGTGTTCCTGGACCAAGAGGGATATGGAGGGGGTGCGACCGGAGTGTGGACTCTCCCTCATCTGAGGAGGCGGAGGATTGGATCCTGCATGTGGATGGAGCGGCAAACTCTCAAGGAAGCGGAGCCGGACTCATTCTCGTGAGCCCAGAGGGAGACGTAGTGGAGTATGCTCTCAGATTCTAGTTCCCAGCAACTAATAATCAGGCGGAGTACGAAGCCTTGCTAGCGGGGATGAGGTTAGCTGAGGGGCTAGGCGCTGGGCATTTGAGGGCCTTCACGGACTCTCAACTTGTTTCTGGACAGATCACCGGAGAGTACGAAGCTAGGGACCCAACCATGTCCCGATACTTGAGCAAGGTGCAGTCCCAGGCGTCTCGTTTCTCTTACTTCCGCGTCAGCTATATCCCAGAGCGGAGAATGCCAGGGCCGATGCATTGTCCCGTTTGGCCACTTTGGCCGACGGACATTGGGAAGGACATATGTGGAACACCTACAAGTCCTGAGCACCGAGGCCGCGGATGAAGCATTGCCGGTGGAGCAAGAGCCCTCCTGGATGGATGCCTACATCCGGTATTTGACTGACGGTACTCTTCCGGAGAACCCTGCTGAGGCCAAGCTGCTCAGGCGGAGGGTCCCGAGTTTCTTGATGATGAACGGGAAGCTTTATCAGAGATCCTTCTCATACCCAGTTCTCAGGTGTGTGGGGTCGGCTGAATTAGATTACATCCTCAGAGAGATCCACGAAGGTATATGCGGAGTCACCTGGGGGGCAGAGCCCTAGCCTACAAGGCCCTGCGCCAAGGGTACTTCTGGCTGACAATGAAGAAAGACGCGGCTGAGCTCGTTAAGAAATATGATAGCTGTCAACGTCACGCTAATATCCAGCGACAGCCGACGTCTCACCTGACCCCCTTGGTGGCACCTTGGCCCTTCGCCCAGTGGGGCATGGATATCCTGGGACCATTTCCCCCGGCCTCCGGACAGCGAAAGTTCTCTTGGTAGCGGTGGATCACTTCACCAAGTGGGTTGAAGCCGAGGCCTTGGCCAAGATTACCGAAAGCAAAGTGAGATCCTTCTTCTGGAAGTCCATCATATGTCGGTTTGGACTGCCGCACACATTAGTCACTGATAATGGTCGGCAATTTGACAACGCGCCCTTCCGGGAGTTCTGCTCTGAGCTGGGTATCCGTCAGAGGTTCACTTCCGTCGGGCATCCTCAAACCAACGGGGCAGCCGAAGTGACTAATCGGATCATTCTCCAGGGGCTGAGATCTCGGCTAGATGGCTGCAGGGGGCGATGGGTGGAGGAACTCCCCAACGTGCTATGGGCCTACCACACAACGCCGCGAGCCCCCACCGGCGAGACGCCGTTCAGCTTAGTCTTTGGCTCTGAAGCTGTTATTCCAGTGGAGGTTGGTGCACCAAGCCCTCGGATGGAAGCATACAGCGAGGAAGGTAACCCTGACCAACTGCGAGCCAACCTTGACATGGTGGAGGAGGTGCGAGACCGGGTGCGGCTTCGAATAGCGGCCTACCGGCAGCGGGCCGCAAAGTACTACAACGCTCGTGTGCACCCCCGGACGTTCCTGCCAGGAGATCTGGTCCTTCGATGGGCTGAGGTCTCGAAGCCAGCTGAGGGAGGCAAGCTAGCCCCAAATTGGGAGGGGCCTTACCGGATCACCGAAACACTCCGCCACGGAGCTTATAAAATTGAAGAACTTGATGGGATGCCACTCCCTAGAACATGGAATGCAGATAACCTTCGTCGGTATTATCAGTAATGTATTCCTCCTCTCATGTCAAGTATCACCCCTGTATTCACTTGGGTTTGCACCCCTCATTCAATATTAACGAGATTCAATTTTAGCTACCGAAATCTTTTCACAGAAAAGCCCTGCACTAGCCAGGCATGAAGCCCAGTGTACCACTGGCAGAGCGGTGTACCACCGGCTCTCAGCAAAAAAGCCCGACCCTGGTCGGCACCAAAGCCCTGCACTAGCCAGGCATGAAGCCCAGTGTACCACTAGCAGAGCGATGTACCACCGGCTCTCAGCAACAAAAGCCCGACCTTGGTCGGCACCAAAGCCCTGCACCAGCCAGGCATGAAGCCTAGTGTACCACTGGCAAAGCGGTGTACCACCGGCTCTCAGCAACAAAAGCCTGACCCTGGTCGGCACCAAAGCCCTACACCAGCCAGGCACGAAGCCAGTGTACCACTGGCAGAGCGGTGTACCACTGGCTCTCAGCAACAAAAGCCCGACCCTGGTCGGCACCAAAGCCCTGCACCAGCCAGGCATGAAGCCCAGTGTACCACTGGCAGAGCAGTGTACCACTGGCAGAGCAGTGTACCACCGGCTCTTAGCAACAAAAGCCCGACCTGGTCGGCACCAAAGCCCTGCACCAGCCAGGCATGAAGCCCAGTGTACCACTGGCAGAGCGGTGTACCACCGGCTCTCAGCAACAAAAGCCCGACCCTGGTCGGCACCAAAGCCCTGCACCAGCCAGGCATGAAGCCCAGTGTACCACTGGTAGAGCGGTGTACCACCAGCTCTCAGCAACAAAAGCCCAACCCTGGTCGGCACCAAAGCCCTGCACTAGCCAGGCATGAAGCCCAGTGTACCACTGGCAGAGCGGTGTACCACCGGCTCTCAGCAACAAAAGCCCGACCCTGATCGGCACCAAAGCCCTGCACCAGCCAGGCATGAAGCCCAGTGTACCACTGGCAGAGCGGTGTACCACCGGCTCTCAGCAAAAAAGCCCAACCCTGGTCGGCACCAAAGCCCTGCACCAGCCAGGCATGAAGCCCAGTGTACCACTGGCAGAGCGGTGTACCACCGACTCTCAGCAACAAAAGCCCGACCCTGGTCGGCACCAAAGCCCTGCACCAGCCAGGCATGAAGCCCAGTGTACCACTGGCAGAGCGATGTACCACCGGCTCTCAGCAACAAAAGCCCGACCCTGGTCGGCACCAAAGCCCTGCACGAGCCAGGCATGAAGCCCAATGTACCACTGGCAGAGCGGTATACCACCGGCTCTCAGCAACAAAAGCCCGACCCTGGTCGGCACCAAAGCCCTGCACCAGCCAGGCATGAAGCCCAGTGTACCACTGGCAGAGCGGTGTACCACCGGCTCTCAGCAACAAAAGCCCGACCCCGGTCGGCACCAAAGCCCTGCACCAGCCAGGCATGAAGCCCAGTGTACCACTGGCAGAGCGGTATACCGGCTCTCAGCAGCAAAAGTCCAACCCCGGTCGGCACCAAAGCCCTGCACTAGTCAGGCACGAAGCCCGACACCCGTCGGCACCTAAAGCCCGACACCCGATGGCACAAAGTCCCGCCGGTCAGATAAAGGCCGACCCCCGCTGGCACCAAAAGCCGCGTGCCTATTTAGCACAAGGTCCGACACTCGGCAAAGCGTTGCGCCGATAGTCTCGAGGAGCCCGTCTACCTAACCTCTAACTGCCGACGTTTCAGCTCCAAAAAACCTACCCTCCCTGGTCCCAACTTTCGAGTCTAAACAGCTGGGGCGGAATAGTTCGAGTTGAGAATTGTCCCCTGGCGCTATTGGGACTAATGGGATCACGGGGCTACGTGTTGTCAATCGACGAAATTCATGGTAAGTCAGTCTGCATCTTGAAGAATATTCATTAATTGGAAGAGACTACAAAATGTCGGCATCGCCGGACTTGCAAAAAGAAAGAACAAAACAACGAGAGTGCGAGCTCACGGCTCTGCTAGTGCGGGCTCGTCGTCGGAAGGGGCCAAGTCTGACAAATGCTCTAGCTCAACCTCCAGGGCCTGGGGGAAGTTCAGGTCCCTGGCCACCTTCTTCTTCCCATGCTCGAACCCTTCGAGGAACACTGCCGCTGAGGCTTCGGCCAGGTCGTCTGTAAAGCGCCCGGACGTCTTGTACTCCTCTATAAGCCCAGCGGCCCGGGCCTTCTCTGCGGCGAGGGCTTCCGTTGCAACCCTTTCGGCCTCCCGGGCGTGGCTCACCTCCTCTTTGGACCGGCTGGCTTCCTCCTTCGCCGCCCGTGCCTCTTCTGTCGCAGCACCCGCTCGACCTTCGGCCTCCTGGAGGGCTGAAGTTAGCTCAGAGATGTGTATGTCCCTGGCCATTACAGCATTCTCAGCCTCCATCATTTGGAGGAGCGCTGCGCGCGCACGGTTGGCTTCAATCTCTGCCCGATTCTCGGTGGCCTTTACCTCACTCGCCCAGGCGCTTCTGGCCGACTCCAGCGCCTTCTCGGCCGCCTTCGCGTGGCTCTGAGCGTCCTCAACCTCTTTCTGCGTTTCCCGCAGAAGGACCTTCCCTCCGTGAATTACCTCCCTGGCGGCCCTCAGGGAGTGTGCGATCTGCACGCGTAAGCTCCAGGTCAGCTGAAGGAAAAGGATAAAAGGTAAAGGGCACAAAGATCGCTTACCCTGACGACAGCAGCATAGGAGTCCTGGAAGAACGCGCTCGCTTTTTGGTGGCTGAGATCCTCCAGGATCTTAGGAACAAAGACCGGGCCCAGGACTCGCTCAGCCCAGCGGCCGTCGTTCAAGGAGTCTCGGGGTGGCCCGGGCTCGCCCCCACCCCGCTCCGTCGTTTCAGCTGTCCCTGGTTCGCTGCATGGGCCACTCCTGGCCGACCCCTCAGGGGGTGGACTCACGGGACCAGATGGTCCCTCACCCCAATCTTTGGTAGCATCCGGCGGAGTCGGTCCTTCGGGAGCCGGAGGCTCTTCGGTCAATATGGGCCCCTCCGCGGCTGGCTCCTCAACGGGGACTCCCGCGGTTGTCCCTATCCCTGGCGGAGTGTCGGCTGTAAGATCAACCTCTGGAACAGCCGGGACATCTTGCGGAGCCAGGGGTGGGGAGACTTGGGCCGGTGGGGAGGCCCGAGCCATCGGACGCTTCGGGGCTGGAGCCTGCCGACCCCCAGATGGTCCTTCCCGGGCCCTCTTCTTGGAGGCAGCCCTCAACAGTTTTGCCGCCGGTATCTTCATAGCTGCACAGCATCAGTTGGGCTTTTAAATTTTTTTTCAAAAAAAAAAAAGAGAGAGAGAGAGAGGGGGAGAGAAGCAAAATTTCGGCTAAGGGTGGAGAGGACTTACCCCGGTGGGAGATGAGACCCGCTGACTCAAGGTTATCCTCCGACAGCAGCAGGGTATATCGGGGGATCTCGGCGGCCAACAATAGCCCCAACGCCTCCTGGTCCCCAGGATGGATGGCGACGGCGTTATCCCGAAGGTCGGGATCTCCCCACTGGGGCCTGACTTGGTCGATATTTGCGAAAAAGAAACGGGATTTCCATCCCTTAATTGAAGAAGGAAGGAGGAGTTTTAGGACCCGATTGGGTCGGGGCTGGAATAGCCACCAACCCTTTTGGGCCCGAAGGGTGTAGAAAGATCGAAAAAGGCTGATTCGGGGGGTAATGCTTAGGCGATAGCAAAGAATGACGAAGGCGCTGACGACGCGATAGGAGTTCAGAACTAATTGGGAGGGGGTCAAGGAATAGTAGTTGAGGAGATTGACGAAAAAGGGCAGAAAAGGTGGGCGGAGACCTGCCTTTAGGCAGATCTCATAGAGGGCCACCCGACCGGGTCGGGAGGAGATGACCCTATCGTCGGGAGTTGACAAGAAAAGCTCAATGTCCCGGGGACCGATAACCGGCCCGGATTTTTTCCAAATCTAGCCGCATCATCGTGGAGGCCGTCCCCTCTGGGGACCCCTCCGCCGTCGAGGAGGCGCCGGCCTCCGACCGGCGGCCCCTCAATGGGGCTCCACCGGCGACCCGTCGCCGGGCCAGGGGGACGCGGTCCTCTGAATCAGAGGACCACTCAATCGAAGGGGAAGGAGCGGGAGAGGTACGGTACCTCTCGGAAGAAGGAAGATTCTCAGAACTGTCCTCCGAGGTCCAAGAAAGAGAACTCATGAGCAAAGGGACAGAAGTCTAGGATGGGGGAAGAGCTGACCTGGAAGGGAGGAAACCAGACGCAGGCCCGCAGGTTGCAGGGGAGGTCGGAGCGTAGGCGCAGAAGGAGACGATGACAAGAGAAGCGGTATGGCGTCAATTCAACTCCTCGCTTAGCTTTATCAGGTTTTCAAATCATCCCGCCACGTCTCGTCGGCCACATGGCCCCTTGCCATAGGCTGGCTCGCCTCGAGGGATGCCCCAACGCGTGGTGCGGCATGCCTCCGGCCAGTGGTGGGACCCCGCTGACGTCGCCGTAATGAAAGGTAATGATGATGCGGCTTTTTGCGCAAACGTCGAAGAGCCAGTTCTCTCTCTCGAGGTCGATCGTGGCGGGCACAGCGTACGAAGGGCCGCCTCCTTACATTCCCCAGGCCGTCCGCATAAAAGATGAGGACGGGGATCAGCCACGTGGAGAACACCCCTTGTGCCTCAACGGTGGGACCCGCTTCGCCCCAGGGGTGAGGGGGCATCTGATATGACTGATCCCGCGTCATCAGGATAAAAGGTAACGACGGCTAATGACCCCGAGACCCCTACCGGTCTCGGGGTGTACCGGCATCTCCCCACTCCCGGGACCCCTTCCGGTCTCGGGGTGGGGTCATCATCTCTTGACCCCGAGACCCCCACCGGTCTCGGGATGCACCGGCATCTCCCCACCCCCGGGATCCCTTTCGGTCTCGGAGTGGGGTCATCATCTCTTGACCCCGAGACCCCCACCGGTCTCGAGGTGCACCGGCACCTCCCCACCCCCGGGACCCCTTCTGGTCTCGGGGTGGGGTCATCATCTCTTGACCCTGAGACCCCCACCGGTCTCGGGTACACCGGCATCTCCCCACCCCCAGGACCCCTTCCGGTCTCGGGGTGGGGTCATCATCTCTTGACCCCGAGACCCCCATCGGTCTCGGGGTGCACCGGCATCTCCCCACCCCTGGGACCCCTTCCGGTCTCGGGGTGGGGTCATCATCTCTTGACCCAGAGACCCCCACACCTCCCACCCCCGGGACCCCTTCCGGTCTCGGGGTGGGGTCATCATCTCTTGACCCCGAGACCCCCACCGGTCTCGGGGTTCACCGGCACCTCCCCACCCCGGGACCCCTTCCGGTCTCGGGGTGGGGTCATCATCTCTTGACCCCGAGGCCCCCATCGGTCTCGGGGTGCACCGGCACCTCCCCACCCCCGGGACCCCTTCCGGTCTCGGGGTGGGATCATCATCTCTTGACCCCGAGACCCCCATCGGTCTCGGGGTGCACCGGTACCTCCCCACCCCCGGGACCCCTTCCGGTCTCGGGGTGGGGTCATTATCTCTTGACCCCGAGGCCCCCACCGATCTCGGGGTGCACCGGCATCTCCCCACCCCCGGGACCCCTTCCGGTCTCGGGGTGGGGTCATCATCTCTTGACCCCGAGGCCCCCACCGGTCTCGGGGTGCATCGGCACCTCCCTACCCTCGGGACCCCTTCCGGTCTCGGGGTGGGGTCATCATCTCTTGACCCCGAGACCCCCACCGGTCTCGGGGTGCACCGGCATCTCCCCACCCCCGGGACCCCTTCCGATCTCGGGGTGGGGTCATCATCTCTTGACCCCGAGACCCCCACTGGTCTCGGGGTGCACCGGCATCTCCCCACCCCCGGGACCCCTTCCGGTCTCGGGGTGGGGTCATCATCTCTTGACCCCGAGACCCTCACCGGTCTCGGGGTGCACCGGCACCTCCTCACCCCCGGGACCCCTTCCGGTCTCGGGGTGGGGTCATCATCTCTTGACCCCGAGACCTCCACCGGTCTCGGGGTGCACCAGCATCTCCCCACCCCCGGGACCCCTTCCGGTCTCCGGGTGGGGTCATCATCTCTTGACCCCGAGATGCACCGGCATCTCCCCACCCCCGGGACCCCTTTCGGTCTCGGGGTGGGGTCATCATCTCTTGACCCCGAGACCCCCACGGTCTTGAGGTGCACCGGCACCTCCCCACCCCCTGGACCCCTTCCGGTCTCAGGGTGGGGTCATCAGTGATTGGCATGCAGTTCAATCGTCGAAAGAAATAACGACTCCAGGCTGCACGGTGCACCCACGTGATTCTCAGTACGACCGTGATTGCACCCCGTTACGGAGGGTCATACCTCATAACGGCGTATGGTGCATTGCATGTCCCTGTGCATGGCCATACCTCGCTACGACGTACGATTCGCTACCACTTGCGATGGTGCTGGTCATATCAGCCGACGGCGCGCACTGAATGCCTTCGCAGCTGTTGGACACGTATGATATCACGTCGGCAGGCGATACGGGATGTCTCCGGCATGCGCAGCGATGGTACGACGGTGATCTTCCGAAATAGTAAGATAGGATATTCGGACAGGTATAAAAGCACGTGCTCGCACTGTAAGTAGGGATCTAAACTCTGGTTTTCTGAGCTTTCTTCCTCCCAGCAAAACCCTAACCGCCTTAGCTCTTTTCCGCTGAGCAGTTCTTTGTCTGAGCCCAAGTGACTGACTTGATCATCGGAGGGTCCCTACCGGTACCGCCGGTCCTCGGGGACTTTTCTTGCAGGGCTCCGAGGAGAAGGACGTCCATTTTTCCAGACGTTTGAGGAAGGTGACTTGGCGTCATCAGAAAGTAACATGCATGACTTGAATATAAATACTATTCAAGGCTTGATAAATATGTTTGACTAATATAATGTCATTGCAAAGGCATTTGGAATGGCACGAGATCATTTCAAGAGGATAATTTGTACAAGTACAAATGAAGTTTATTAGAATTATTATAAAAATAGTTTATCATGCATACTCCAACTAGTTCTAAAGTGCCAGCTCTTAATGTAAATATAAAAGAACCAATAATAGAAAATAATATTAATGTGGATCATAGAAGTTATGGGTTACAAAGAATTAGGGAACTACATCCATGTTTTATGTCATTATGTTATCCGATTTATTTCCTTATATTGAGGATGGATAGGAACAAGAAATTACATATAGAAATAACAAAAGCAATAACCAAACAAAATGTAACAGTATAAATATGAGAGAATTATATGTATATAAACTTCAATTATAGGAGAAATGAAGGATATATTTTACTTATATTTTCCAAATAAAAATTAACCATATTCAACTTCAATATAAATAGAGTAAATTTTAATATAACAATAGTCCTTTGGCTATCTTTATTAAGTATTACATAAAACACAGGTAATATGTCAAAGAAGTTATCAACTATATTCTTTACTACTTCTAATACTTCTGCTTTTTAATTTTATGATTTACAAACATAAAATTATATATAAAATAAATACAAGGAGTATCTAAAGAAAAGACAAAAATTTTAATGTAAGGAAAGAGAAAAATAATTTTTTAAAAAAGTTTAGTACATAATACAATTTAAAACGATAAAGAAGATAAAGAAAATTTTAGAGTGATAAGCTCAAAAATTCAACAGACATTGAGCAGAAAATAAATATTATATATATACTTAATTACTTTATATATAAATCATCAACATATATTTACTTGCAATAAATATAGTATTGCTATTTTTATATATTTATTTGTTTAGTTTATTTTTATCTAAATTTTTTATTTATTATATAATAATGTTTTAACAACAACAATGATTATGAATCCTTTTCCGTTCTATACATAAGTCAATTCTAGATTTAGACTTATTTCAAAGAATCGGTCAAAGTAAATATGAAAATAGCTTATGCAAAAGAAAAATATAATCCAAAATATATTCCTCAAGACATTTATATTGGATTTATTAAGATTTCATGATACTTTTGAGATAACTTCACTTTATTACTTTGATCTTATAGGATGCACATATGTTTACTGTACCTGTCTTATAGGTTACATACTTAAGCTCTTCTTTTTGGCTATCATGATGAGAGCTGTATTAATCTTTCAAAATTTAAAACAATATAACAACTTTTTTAATAAATAGTAACAAATTAAAATATAAACTAAAATATAAAGCCAAAACCTTTAAATATGTAAACAAAATTAAAAAAAATAAAAAAATAAATTTAAAACCAAATATATTAAAAAGTAAACATAAAAATAAAAGATAGAAATACAAAATAATAAACATAAAAAATATAAATAAATAAAAGTCAAATGACCGAAGCTTTATGACATGTTTTTTTTTTTAAAAGTCTTTTTTAGAAATAATTAAAATTTGAAGATAATCCGTGCAACGCAACGCGCGGACATGTGGCTGCTGAGAGATTCCTCGGTTTCGGGTTGGAGGTCTTTTTTCGGAGCAAAATACGGATCCGATTTTTACCTAAAGAAGAAATAAATAAATAAGTGATTTAACGTCGACGCCGATCCGTTTACCCGTTCCTCTCATCTCGTCTGACCCTAGCTTTCCCCGGCGGTGGCGCCGCCTCTCCGAACGCAACCCTAAGCCCCGCCGCGAATCCTCTCTCTAGCTTCCACCGTTTGCCGCCATCATCGTCGGAGGCGTTTTCTTTTGGTCTAGCGTTTACTGGCGCACGCCATCTGTTCGTTCGTAGGCCTAGCAGCTGGACTGTCCGAAAATCGAGGCGTAGCGTATAAGGTGTGTTGGTGTTCTTTTTCTTTGGAACTCTGGAAGGCTTCAAAACAATCATGGAGGCATGACAATGGTGCTTCTAAACTAGTTGCATCAATTATATCAATTTACAATTCTTCCTCTCTAACATCCGTTTGTTCTTCTATGGTGGGAATTGGGGTGCTCGAGTTTGGATAATTTAATCGAGTTGAATGTGTTCTCAGTGGAGTTAGAATTGTAAGATTATAGCTTTAGGTTGTTTTCATATGAATTTAAACTATGAAGTCAATTTCTGATTACTATTTCTACAGTGTTCCATTTCCGGGCCGAAAGACTCCGAATCAATTGGCTCGAACTGCCATGAAGGTCCAGGTCTCCTGATTGGTCTCTCCACAGAAGGTCTAGACAAACGTGTCTCAAGCACAATACAAACATCTACTTTATTTAATAAGACTAATCTTCTAACAGTTGGTAAAAGGAAGGCTTGCCAGCCCCCTGACAGAGTCAAATTTGACAATTCATGGAAGAAGGGGAATTGAACCACAATGTACCTCGCGCTGCACATCCTCATTAAAGTGTCCCTCCTCCCTGCTCTGGCAAGGGTACTACTGATCCTGTAGAGACTTAGCACTAGCTGAATAAATTAGAGAGTGTTTGGGGCTTTAAGATGCTCTGATGAGGAGATAGTCCTTTTTGCCTCCAAGATGATGCTAATAGAGGCTGATTGATAGGTGGTGGAATGGAGAGGGTGAAGATTGGGCTTGATGCTGCATTGCACACCTAAGAAGGGCTGGCAGTGAGTGCCCTCATACCATATCCAGTGTCATCTTCTCCTCCCAGTGTTGCATTGCTTTCTCTCTCTCCCTCTCGTTTTTTGCCTTTCTAGGCTTCTTATGGTATTTTCATGAGCCCTTCATTGTCTGGGTCATCCCCATGTCCACTTGTTACTGCTGAATATAAATTTCCATCTCATGGTCTGATCAGTTTTCACCAAGGATTCTTTCTTGGACACATTGTTTTCCACTGTAGGTATGTCATCCACCATTTGGATCATTTTCCTGGATTTCTGGGTTTTTTTTTTTTTGGTGCCATAAATTTTTTTTTCTAGAATTTATATGAGATAATTCTAATCTAATTTCCATATTGCTGTACAGTTAATCGCCAGCAGAAAGTTCATCTATCTTTTTTAATGCTTTGTTGGTCTCATTTCATTGATGTAAATATGAAACTGTCTCTGTATGACACTTATATTTGACTCAGAAAATGACCACAATTTCTATATCTAATCTTGTAATATCCCATTTTCTTGGGTTAGAGTTGGTCCAAATGAAGTGGAATCTTGGAGTTTGATTAGTTACTGGGGAGTTTTACTGCAATAGCTGTTTGATTGTTTTTCATAAAACATGTTTTGCCAAAACTGACAAGCCAAAAAGCATGAAAATCAGTTCTATGAAAAAATAGCCTCTCTTTCTGTTCTTCATAATACTTGTTTTACAAAGAATTTTATTATTAGCTGTTTTAGATAAATACACAGGAAACCAAATTTCCCCTAATTCCATGAGCTTAAATTATGATCTGTTAGGAGAGTGGGTCTCCATACCTTAAACACAGCTAGCTCTCTAGGGTTCATTTTAGGCTGCTTATATATTTAAAGTTTTTTTTTTTTTTTAAAAAGATTCAACATCAAGTTCTAGGAAGTTGGCATTGGCTTTAGAGTTATAGCTGTTCACAAAAATATGCTCGATCTTTAGCAAAAAGTCTTCTCAATTGATAGTTGTGTTCTCATAGGCAACCTGTTCAGATAAGGAAAGGTTTCAATGGTAATAATGATGCCTCGTTCTTACTAGCCTGAATCTTCCATAAAGGACGTGACTTACTTGGGATCTCTTTTGAATTTTACTCCTGCACACTTTTCTTATGTACCTTTCTTTTCCTTTTCCTTTAATAACTCCAATTCTTTGCTTCTGCATGCAAATTTGCTTTTGTACCCACTCTAAATAAGTTCTAGCTTCCTCAAATTTTCTGTGAGTGCGGAAAATTATGAGCTTTCAATATTTTCTTCTTAAAGGACAAACATCCTGGTCACTAAAAAGATAGAAACCTTAAGCCATTGTTTGAAATGATTGTATATTGATGTGGTTGGAAATGGTGGATAATGTCTTGTTTGCCATGCCATCTTTCCCTCCTCCCTACAATTCTATGATCAGATGCTTTAGTTCATCATATCTTAAATTTTTTGCACCTTTCTTCAATATAGGTTGTTAGCTAATTGTATGTAAAGTTGATATCTATGTTTTTATGATATCTACAGTGTAGCTCTGCTATGGCATGCTATGTATTTTAGTCAGATAAGTGAATAACATGTCAGTCATTTGATATGTAGGGCAGATCTGTTTTAGGAAAAAATAGTTTTCTTAGAATTTTATTGTGTTTGCAAATTTACTTCTAGGGCGAAGTTTACAGTTCCAAAAAGCTTTTCTACTGGTTGTTTATCGTTCATGTTACGAGTTTAAAGTTATTTGTGTTTAGAAAAATAAGTAATTATAACATTATGAAGTCTTAGATTGGTTAACAGTCCTGTGAGTCAGATGATGTTGAAAGAAATATAAGGCAAATAAAGATCAATTGCGAGTCCTCTAAGGGTTGGGATACAATTTTTATGTTTGTTTGATGCTATAAATAGGGGTGTATAAAGATAGACAACATTTATATAATTTATACAAAATTAGAAAATCATTCTTCTATTTTGTGGACTCCAGATGCATGTCCTTGTTTTTCCTAACACTTCATCATGCTTCGACATAGCATTCCTCAGTGGTTTGTATCAAAACATTATAATGTTATATAGCAGTTACATCACCTACTAAGTATAAAAACATTATAATCTGTGATCTTCGAGGTATCAACATTATCCTGGTTATTTTCTGTTATTCCCATAGTAATGGTATAACGTGTATAAAATAAAACTAAAAATTAGGTTTTCTAAACTTTTTAAAGTAATGTTCTGTCATAATGATCCAGTAACTGGTGATTGTTTCAAAGCATGACCTTTCTATCTCTATAATGATGTAGTGTCCACACTAATTACTTCAGAAAGTTTTATTTAAGACATGTAAATCAACATGCTTTACATATATATGTGCTTGTTTACATTGCATCAAAATTTCAATTTTTGGTTTAACATTTGATGTACTTCTTATCTAGTTGTTTATGCTTTCTTTGAGATGAAAAAGTGCTTTTTGGTGACTTTAGTGATTCCTATTTATAGTTTTGCTCAGATAATCTCTTGAAAAACTTTGTTTTCACTAAGTAAGATACTTTTATCTATGTGCAGTTAAATTGAAGCAATGGCAGGAGTGATACAGAAGTTTGTTCTTGCATCCATGGTCATGTGGGTGGCTCCAATTGCAATACTATATGGATTTAATTATCATATATTTCCTGGTATGCTTACTTTCCCAGATATCATTTATGCATCTCCATTGATTATTAATTATACCGACATTTTTCACCCCTTCTTAACAAGTTTGCGTAAAGGCTACTTTTCTTAGAGTTTAGTTATGTCTAGGTTGTATTTTTGAAGTTGACTTCAAGTTCCCACTTCAGAGTTATTCTAGAATTGCCTGTCGATGATTCTTTTCCTGTTGTAGAGTGATGAGATTTATCAAGCTAAACTAGAGCTACTTATGAGTTTACCCTTTTTAATTTGTTGTTTTACCTAAACTTAACATAATACTTAGATTTGGCTAAACATAGGTCTAACAATGGGAGAGCTACTTATGAGTTACCCCTTTTAATTTGTTGTTTTACCTAAAACTTAGCATAATACTTATATTTGGCTAAACATAGGTCTAGCAATGGGAGATCTGTCATTATTTGAAAAAAAAACTCACAAAAAAGGTTCAACCAAAGATTTTCATCCTTCCAAGTCTCCAGTACTTGTTTCTATCATATCTGATGTAGCTATCATAGAACATGGTGCTTCTCATGATGTTGGCCCCTTTGAATCTCTTGCAAATAACTCAAAGGGTTTGGTGATATAATTTCTTTAGAAAACGTGATCTAGGATTATAGCACTGGCCCTATTGATCGACAAGATGAATCATCATGCTTATTTAAGGCTATCCCCAACATATTTTATTAGATCCACTTTCTGGATTTGAGAGACATCCTTATCATTTTTAATGAATCTTAGTTCAAAATGTATCTTTTATGGTTAGAGTATTCACTAACCAAAGGATGCAACATTTTGCTTGTCATGCTATTTTTTCAATAAAAGAATCAGGTAGACATTCTAGAACAATGGCATTTACCCTTGAAGAATTTAATAATTCGGAAAAAGGTCAATGGTAGAAAGAATTGTTCCTTTTAAGGCTGTGGAGGGAAAGGTCATGTTATGTTGCATAATACTGCCAAGTCAACGTGCAACAGCGTAATGAATTAACTACAATATATCGAGAGCTTGATTAATAAATAAAACTGCACCCAAATTGCAAATAAAAAGCTAGGACTGAAAACATCAATAGGTGCTGTTTTTATCATTCGTTCTGATTTTTCAAATAATGTGGATTCATGATAATTAAGTTCATAAAAATAAAAATGGTTCTTTTTTCTCATTGAAAAACTGATTATCCATTTTTTGGCAATAAAAATTCCAGGCTTGTGTTTTCAGAGGATATGATGAAGAGGTGGATTTAAAAAGTGGAGGCAATTTTATTGAAATATTAAACTCTTAGCAATGAGAAAATCATAGAACTTGTCTTGGAAAATGTCACCAATAATGCAAGTATATTTCTACTGTGATTCAGAAAGAGATTTTGCATATGTTATGCAACAAAGATCATGGTACAATTCATGAGGAAATTGATGGTGCTCAATTTTGTGTTATTGTTGATGAAGCCCAGGGAAAATCTAAAAAAGAGCAAATGGCTTTTGTTTTGAGATTTGTTAATAAAAAAGGATTTGTTTGTGAGCTTTTTTATGATCTTATCCATGTTGCAAATTTTTTGCTTTGACTTTAAAATGCAGTATCTACTATTTTATCCTAATATAATGAGTTCTAAAAATATTCAAGTGCAAAAATATGATGGTGCTGGTATGCAGTTAAGTGGAATGGATTACAAGTCTTATTTCTTGCAGAATGCCCTTGTGCATATTTTGTCCTTCATGTGGCACATCAATTGCAATTATTACTAGCCTCTAGTTCCAGAGAAGCCATTCCTATCCATTAGTTCTTTAAATTGACATTATTACCAATATTGCTGGTGAATCATGCAAATGTCATGGTGAGATGCAAGTTGCTCAAGTCATTGAAAGCATTTGTATTTTAAAGATAAACAAAACTGAGCCCAATGGGGGACTTGACCAAATTGGTACATGGTAATGGGTAAGAGACAATGGATTTCTTGTCTATTTTGTCTGCAGCTTCTAAAATATGTCTAATGCAACTTGTTTTATTTTGATGAATATAATTAATGATGGGTCAACATATTCCCAATGAGGGGATGCTAAGGTAGCTTTTGAAGCAGTGACGTCTTTTGAATTTTTCTTCATATTGCATCTTATGAAGGAAATTATGAGAATGATGGTTGGTTTATGTCAAACTCTACACAATGATCTCAAGATATTCTTGATGCAGTGAGTTTAGTTTCCACCATCAAAACATTTAATCAAAAATTTGGAGATGGTTGGACTTCATTGTTTGATAATATGACATTATTTTGAAAAGAACTTGATATAGGAATTCCTAACGAATGTTCATTATAGTGTTGGTCATGTTTGGACATGCAGCTAACAAAATTACATCATCTTCATTATTAAGTGGATATATTTGTTGTTATTAGTAGACTCGTAACTTCAAGTGCTTGATAGCAAATTCAATGAATATAGAATGAAACTTCTTATCCTCAACACAACATTGGATCCAAAATATGGATATAAATCATACAAAATTGATGAAATTTGTAAGCCAGTGGAGAAATTGTTTTGATGATTTTATTGAGCAAGAAAAAGTCCATTTGAGATTTCAATTATAGCATTATGAGCAACATGATGCATGCCATCCTTCAGTGTTGCAACATGTAACAACTATTGCAAAACTTCATTAGGGATTGATAAAGTTAAAATTTCAATAATGTACTCTTTTATATATCAGCTAGTTGAGTGTGGGCCTTGGCACAATGGTAAGGTTGTTCCATTGTGACTTGGGTGTAATACATTCCAAGAATAGAAATAGCCTCTTGATATGTTGGGGTAGGATTGACTACACCAAACCCTCCCTACACCCTGTACTAGTGAGAGCTTTGTGTGAGCTTTGTTCACCAAGATGCCCTTTTTTTTATGGATTAACCACTCTTGGTTTCTGACACTTTTGGTTTCAACAAAGTGAGTATTTTCAGCAATGGACATTGTCAAAACATAACTTTGAAACAAAGTCAAGGATGAATTGCTTAAAGATTATTTGGTAGAATATATTGGAAAGGGAAATGTTGGAAATTTTAACATAGAATTGATTATTAATGACATTAATTCGTTGATTGCAATTTCAATGAATCTTTTGTGCATTTCATTTCATCAAAAAATTAATAATAAAATTGATACAATTATTATTAGGTTGAATTTTAATATTTTTCACAAGCAATATGCCCCCCCCCCCCCCTCCCTTGCGCGTGTGCGGTTGAATCTTGGCTCAGCATGCTTACATACATATAATGAAGAACTTATTATGGTGCTATTGTATTGTAGATCTATATGAAATGAACTCATAATTTATGCTTCTAACCAATTGCATAATTTTTGAAAGAAAGCCCTATTTATCAAATTGTTTCTTTTAGTAAATGTGCCTAACTTAGCTTGCTGGTTTCAAACTAAGATCTACTTCACAAATACTAATGGAAAAATGGGGTGCAAAATTGGCTGTGGAAGAAATATTTGTTCTCCCTCACATTTTTGTATTTGGAAACTTAAGCTTGTTGTGGAGGGAAAAGATGTTGCCAAATAGCAAACCACTTGATTTTTCCTACTATTTGAGTTAGAAATTTTACACTTCATCTATGTAATGTGCGTGCCTTGCAAGTGTTTCTACCCTTGCTAATCTTTAGCTAACTAACTAGAATAGGTAGAATGGCAATATATTTGTAGGACTTAAATCATGTTTTGCTCCATTGTTTTGAGCCTAGGGGACTATAAAGTTCCTGTATATTTAAAGGTGACATTACCAAACTATTCTTTTAATGAATGTGATGTTGCAATGAATTTTTTCTTGGAGATAATACCCTCAATACATGCCAATTGTCAAAAATTGAGATATTGCATGTTAGTGAGATACCAATCTGGCATTGGCTTGGTAAATACTATGTCATGCTGAATGCATGCTTGGTACATTGGGGTGAAGTAAGGATTCAACCACTGAGGTGCAGAGTTGCTTACAAAATGTACTAAATCAAGCTGCTAGTAGTAGTAGTAGTAGTAGTTTATTATTATTATTATTATTATTTATTATTATTATTATTATTATTATTATTATTATTATATTATTATTATATTATTATTATTATTATTATCAGTTTTACTATTAAAAACTTAATACTTTTGTTGAAACAAAAAATGGAGAAGATTTAAAAAATTGCAATCGATGTTCCTTCATATAATTGAAGTCATTGATAATTGATTCTGTGCTAAATTCAACAATTCCTTTTCAATATATACCAAACAATCCTTCAGAATTTCATTCTCCACTTTGTTTGGAGGCTTTGTTTTGACATTGTTCCTTACTAAAAATGCTTGCCCTGCTGAAACTAGAAGTATCAAAACCAACTGAAGCAGATGATCCATAAAATGATGTTTTTCTGAGTCCTTTTGACTTTATCAATCCATGGCAAAATTCTACAATATCTTTTACATTTTGCAACTATGGATAATGGCACACAATTATGCTCATAATGTTGTAATGAAATGTCAAATCTAGTTTTTCTTTCTCAGTAAAATCATCAAGATGGAATTTGTCCACTTTATTTTAATTGATTAATATCCATCTTTTAGATCCAATGCTGCGTTGCATACAAGAAGCTTTATTTTGTTTTCATTCAACCTGCTATTAAGCCTTTGAAGTTGAGTTTGCTACAATGACAAACATATCCAGTTAATAATAATGCTCAATTGTGATGTAATTTTGTCGATTGTATGTCTAATTATGAGCAGCAGTATAACAAGCATTCATCTCAAGAATTTCTGTATCATGTGCTTTTAAAATGATGTTACATTCTCAAATCATAAAATCCAATAATCTTATCCAAATTTCAAGTGTCCTGTGTTAATGTAAGCTTGTTGTGTGGATAATATCTTGATATTGATGCATAGAGTTTGATATAAATCATCAGCTATTCTCATAATTTCCTTCATAAGATATAACATGAAGACAAGTCGAAAAGATGTCACTACATCAAAAGCTGCATCAACATGTCCTCATCAGGAGTATGTTGATCCATTTATCTAAAATGGAACAAGTTGCATGAAGCATATTTTGCAAGCTGCAAATAAATTTAAATGGGGTCCCATTGATTGTCTCTAGCCCACTGCAATATACTGATTTGGTTAAATCCTCATCTGAGTTCAGTTTTGTCTATTTTTAACATATATGTAATTTTAGTAACTTAATCAGCTTGTAACTCATCATGATGTTTGTGTGATGCACTAATAATATCGATAATGGATGTCAATTCAAAGAATGGATAGAATGAATTATGTGGAAGTGACAACCAGTGCTAAATGCAAACAATGTGCCATAGCGTATATGTGACATGCATAAAGGCTTGCAACTAATTCCACTCACTCTGCATATTACTAGCACCAACATATTTCTACCTTCGGATATTTTTAATACTCAAATTATGTTGATATAAAATTGTAAATATTATATTTTTAAAGTTCAAGCAGCACTATTTGCAACATGGATATGTTAAAAAAAAGTGCTCACATATATCTACAATTCTCAAAATAAGCCATTTGCTCTCTTTTAGATTTATCTTCAAAAACTCAACTCAACTCATCTAAGCCTTTTCTCAACTACATGGGGTTGGCTACATGAATCTGCTTCCTTTACTCTGCTCTATTCAGGACCAAGTTGGCATTCAAATTACAAATAGTTATATCTTTTTTAGTTATTTCTGTCCATGTTAGTTTAGGTCTACCTGTACCTCCTCTATCTTTGCCATGAATTGTTAAAAAATCACTCTTTCTAACTAGAGCATCTAAAGGTTTACGTTGTATATGTCCAAACCACCGTAATCAATTTTCTCTCATTTATTTTCAATTGGGGTTACTCCTATCATTTCTCTTATATGTTTATTTCTAATTCTATCTTTTAAAGTTTTACCACATATCCATCTTAACGTACATATTTCTGTTACACTTAATTTATTCACATATGTTTCAATATTGCCCAACACTTAAAACATACATTTAATATAAAGAAGGAGGGTTGCGTTAGGTAATCGATAGTCAGCGTAAAACCCCGTCAGGAACTCTTAAAACATAAATTTATTTTCAAAAACAATAATACAAAATTTAGCATGGTCAAATTTTTCGCGAATTGTACGATGGACTTTGTTGAAGAGCATATGGGAAATCTCCTTTTGAATTGAGATAGAAATGTACTTTGCATTTTTTTTTCAGGCATTATCTAAGTTATACAACATTTTCAATGCAAGATTTTCATCATTTCATTGAAGTTACCTCTATTTTTTAAATACACCACTTCATCATGTCCTCTACAAGTTCAAGCTTAGAATTTTGAGTATTGAACCGCATCTATTGATGCTTTTAGACATAACTTATTGTTTGCAATTTGGGTGAAGCATTGTCTATTTATCAATATCTCAATATGTTTTAGTTAATTTATTTGGTTGTTGCATACTACTTCAATAATATTATGTGGTATGTGAGGACCTTGACCTGCATGGCCTAAAAAGGCATAATTCTTTCCATCATTGACCTTTTTACAGTTATGAATGGTAGATGTTATGGATCTAGAACATCTAGCTGATTTTCTATAGAGAACATAACATTACAGTATTTTTTTTTGTTCAATACTCAAACTCTTAAGGGAACAATTTGAACCAGGATGATTGAAGTTGGCATGGATGCTTTTCAAATAAAAAAGTAGATATTTTGATAAAATATGTTAGTTAGCCTAATTACAAGCATGATGATTTTCATCCCACTAATATGTAGGGTGTGGTCCCATATTGGTTATCATAATCTTTGATCACGATCTAGAGAGACCTCTTTGATTCCATGCTAGAGATTTAGATGGCCCAGCATCATATTCCCATAAATCCATTTACTAGAGATACAGAAGACTTGACATCAGGAGAACAACCATGTTTTAACATAGCTACAGCAACCATCGCAGACTCAAGTCTTGAGACTTGAAAGGATGAACATCTTGGGATGAACCTTCTGAGAGTTTCTTTGAAAGAATGAGTTGATAGTAGATGGCTTTCCCATTGTTGGACCTAGGTTTGTCCAATTCAATATATTAGATCAAACTTTAATTCTCAAATTTGTCTTATCTGATCACTTTTAATAAGGAGCTTATATCATCATGATTTAAAACTTATCTTGTAAACAAACTGAATTCAAGAATCCACTAGCTTGAGTAAATATTTTTAGGCTTTGGGCAGCAAAATATGTCATAATCACGGTGCCTATAGAGAATTTTCTGTTCTTACTCTCCCCAGTCTATACCCTTCCCTACCTCTATTGGTACACTTGATGGATTTTTGCACCATTGCATGCGTAGCACTAGCACAAAGTTATTATTTTGGTAGTGCTACATGCCAATAAGGGATTGGCACGATACTGTGCCATATTTTGTGTGATCGGCACTTTTATTTGGCACAACATAGCTATCAGATAAAAAGCTTAAGAAATCTTTATAAAGAGAGCAGCAACTTTGTCCAATCATTGTGATTCATGTCTAGTCCCTTTGATTCAGTGAATTACACCATTTAGATGAGACAATAGTCTAGCCTCAAGCAATTTTCAAGGGAAGTTTCTACTGCCAATTGTTGCTCTATCTGCAGTTGGTAACATAGATATGCAAAGTTATAAAGACTGCCATTGCAATACAAACATGTTGGATTACTATTTTAGTATTCTTTTATTAGCAAAGAGAGGTGAAAAGGTGGAAAATGGATCTATTTTTCCTCTCCATCATGATTACTTGAGTGGCAATGGGCCAGGATGAGTTGGGTTTAGGTCAGGTTGAACCAGGTTTGTGTCAAAAAAAAAAAAAAAAAAACTCAACTTATACCTGACCTATTTATAATGGGGTTGAAAAACAAAATCCATACCTAGCCCATTTATTTAACATAAACTCATACCTGCCCACCGCCCCTTTTAATTTTTGACCCATTAAGCTTATTTTAGAATAAGGTAAAACATGTTAATTCAAATATTACAAACAACAAAATTAAACTGAACATATAATCACCATAAATTTCAAAATTTGGGATTTATAAAAGTCATGAACTTCATGAACTAATTGAGGCTAAAACTAAACTAAAATAGAACCAATATTATAAAATCTCATGGACCAAGCTATCCATCACTCATTATAGCTTTTTTGAGTGAACCAAACCATATGAGAAGAGATTAGAGACAATCAACCATGTTAGATCTGGAAGGCATTTGGTTCCTGACTGAATTTCCCTTAAATAATCCATCAGATCCAGGGTCTAAATTCTAATCATTCCATTTATAATCAGGTTGATTTTGGGTCAACCCAGATCTAACTTGATTACAAACAAGCCCCACCAAAATGCCATATCAACATCATGAGTTTCTGCTGTGGTTACGCATGCCATTATGGCTTATGAATTTATTTCTCCTGCTGTAGTTTTGACCATGAAAATAGCAAGTAGCAGGCTTGCCATCTGCAGCCTTCTTTTACTTTTTCTTTTAAATTTTTTGTATTATTGTATATTTTGGTTTTCTTTTAACGAATAAGCCCTTTGAATCCTTGTAACCAAGTATTGTTTTTTGGGTCTTCTTCCAAACAGGTTCGGTTCAGCTTTCATCCTCATCCCAAACACTTCTAAGTGGATTCCTTGCGGTTATATCAGTGAATCTAGTGATTGTATTGTATATTATCATGGCCATGAAGGAACCTGCCAATCATGAGCCCCAGCCAGATCCAGCCTTTCTAGCTCAGGCCAAAGCTAGCATTAACCAATCTACAGCCACAACAAGCAATCATGATGCTCCATCACGGGACAAAGTGGAGTAAGGATTAATGTTAGTGAGATTTGTTTCTTTATGAGTTAAAAAAAGCCTTTATTCATCTAAATCAACACAAAACATATGGGTTTGTGAGGATGATTATATCCTTCAAGTTTTCTGATTTATCAAAATTTTCAAGTACACTTTTTTTTTTCTTGATGGTGTTTTGTTGTTGTTGTTGTTGTGTGGTAGTGATGGTGGTGGTGAAAGTTGCTTTTTAGGCACAATAAGTGCCTTATGACCATTCCCCTATGGCTTTTAATGAGAAACCTTGATGATATTACAACAAATGAATGAAGTTTTCTTCTTTTACTAGCTTTATGATTTATTGATATGTTGTGGTAGTGGTGGTGGTGAAAGTTGCTTTCTAGGCACAATAAGTGCCTTATGACCATTCCCCTATGGCTTTTAATGAGAAACATTGATGATATTACAACAAATGAATGAAGTTTTTTTGTTTTACTAGCTTTATGGTTTATTGATATGATATTACAACAGATTATCTAGCATCCGAATGGACCTTTAGCATCTATCATAGCCATTTAGGGAGTTATATTTCACATTTATGGGTCATGCATGCCATACGTTTGAAATACTAATTCCGTCAAGAATACGTCGACTTATAATATTTTACATGTGTTTTAAATATATAAGTTGTTCATGAAGCTGTTAAACAAGTGTTATAGTCTGTTATACCCTAATGTTGATTCTAAAAAGAGTATAATTTTTCTAAACTTGCTTATAGCTTTATGATAGCCGATGAGGTTTAGATACTTGCTGTCCATAACAACGACGCTATTATTCTGACTGCTTATTATGACTTCAGTCACTGGATGATTGTTTGAGAGCAATATGGCCTAGGGTACAAAGAAATGCAGAAAATATATAAAAATCTGGAGGAATTCAAATAAGAAAAGAAGGGGGAAAGCAGAGAATGTGCCTTTTTTTTTTTCCGAAAGACACTAGCAAAGAGTTTTTAGTCTTCACTCAATTTATCAAGATCATAGAGTTTAAAGTCATGTAAGTGCTACTTCAACCGATGTCATGACTTGTGAGAGTGCATGCCATCGAATGTTTAGTAAAAAGATCCTAAATATTTATAAAGGGTCAATGAGCCTAAACAATACTTTTTAATTTTTTTAATTTGCTAAGATATGATGGTATTAGAGTGGGTCCATGATCTTTGTGGATT
Organism: Calamus simplicifolius; assembly: GCA_900491605.1. Taxonomy (NCBI): domain Eukaryota; kingdom Viridiplantae; phylum Streptophyta; class Magnoliopsida; order Arecales; family Arecaceae; genus Calamus; species Calamus simplicifolius. The sequence goes on from UESW01001399.1 coordinate 209,019, forward strand.
AAGGAATACAACAGATGAGCTTTTCATATTTGCAATCGGATCTGATTGAATTTGAATATAAATTATTGGCCCGATGAGGATGCCAAACATGAACAGGAGCAGCATTGAGTATTTAGTTTTATATTGATTATATATTAAAAGATTTTAATCACTTATATAAGAACAATAAGTTTCAATAATATTTTCTGACTAATCTTTTTGGATAGGAGTTGAATTATGAGGCTACCAACAACTCTTAATATGGATAAGTTTATATCAAACAATTGCAATTGCTAAGAGTTGCTAAGTGTCTGTTAACGGAGCACAGAATTCACGAATTATTGATCATTCTTGATTATATAATACAAGAACAAGCCAAGGAAAATAACACAATAATTGGAGCTTTTATTAGTGGCTAAGAGGATTGTCACCTGGACAATCATACGATACACTTGGCTGAAATGAAAGCATCCTTGACCTCGGGTCCCATCATCCTTAGCCGAGCATCCGATTCTCTTCTTTGAGATAGCGATGGCCAGGGAACTCTTTCGGACCGTGCCTCACAATGTGTCCTAAAGATTTCGCACTAGCCTTTGCCTTGGCTGCCGTATTTTAACACGCGTGGTCCTCTTTGAAGCAAAGGTGGAGACTCGAAGTTCTCCTAAATGCGAGGACCCGCCACCTCCACTCAACCATGAAAAGATGTTTCATAGGACGAGATGTGTTTTATAGCGACATCGCCCACCGTATGTTCGGATCTGGACTCTATTGGGTTTGAAATTTGGATGTTTTAAACTATTCGGCCGTGACTTGGATAACATAAATTATTATTTATCTGCTGATCCAATTAATCTGGTAGTGAGTTAGATTCATATAGTTATAAAAATTTTGAGTCTTTACAAGCTCTTCAAATTATTCTTTTTCATTCGATGATTATTGATGAACGTTTTTGTTGCCCCTTGCAAAGGAAGAGGTGAACTTTTATAAGTAAACTTTTTTTTGCTTACAAATTTTTTTTATATTCGAATTGATTTTGATATCATTTATAATGCTTTAAATTCATCTATTGATCTAATTAATTTGTTAGTTAATCGGATTCATTTGATCTTAAAAATTTAAGTTTAAATTAACTAGTAGTAAGCGTATCTAAATTTTATTTATTTATTTATTTTTTTTCATTTGATGTGAATCTATTTTGGGTATCATTTAAAGAACAAAGATTTTTCTGCATAATATTATTTTTGGCTAATAGAAACGAGATATCTCTTCAATTGACAATCATAGTCATACTTTTGAAACTTTTAGGTAGTGTTTGATAGAAAAAATATTATCCATGTATGGGATAGAGTTTGTCCCTTGGCTATCCCTAGGGATATCCCTTGGCTATCCCATTGATCATGTCAAATGCAAAAAGGTAAATCCATAGGATAACTTTTTTTTACTCTTATTTGGAGGGATAACAAGCTATTCCTGCATTTTCTAGGGAATAAGTTGAGGGGATATCCCATGGTTAACCATGGTTAATCATGGGATATCCCTTTGGTTAACTTTATTCCCAGCTATCCCTTATAGTTATGACTTTTGGGAATAAGAAGGATATCCCCTCTTATCCTCTATTTCAAACACTAAGGCATTATTTTCGCAGGATTTGTTCACTAATTTATTTTTGAAAATGGATGCTGCCAATTAATTGCTTGTGCTGAAGTAAATAGTGGGGTCAGGGCTTCAGCTGATAGGACTTCAGATTTTTAACCGATAAGATGGCAGCGGTGTTGAGGGTAAAAGACACGATTGACGGTCCATGAAAATGACCACTGTGACAAAATATTGGCCACCAATGAAAATGATGATCCTTGTTGTAATTAATGAATTGTGTTTGATTTTTGGTACATTGCAGCAGAACATGCAAGCATAAATTAAGAATGAAGTTTATTGATCCATTTTTTGAGAAATGGTTAATGGAACTGCTTCTGTTCTGAAGGATAATAAAATTGCCTCCAGAAGAATAAAAGAAGTATGGATAAAATAACACAAAATTATAATACTAGAGAACAAGTTTAGGTTAGGTTTGGAGACTCTGTGGCATCCCTCTATTAGCTGAAATTTTATACAGGCTGATATTGCTTTTAAGAATTTTTGTGAGAATTGTATTCTAACACAAGATAATGTGACCAATGTGCATAAATTTGAGTACTTAATTTGAAAATAAATGTAATTTTTTGGATAGGTCCTATCAAGTTTATCTTCATTTAAGTATGAGAAAGGAAACATAAGATTAATCACCTTTTATTTTTTAGTATTATACTTAAATGGTGATAAATAGGTGCAAATCAACGGAAGCAAGCAACCAAAAGCATGAGAAAGGGAGCATAACAATATAGTTACTTTCTTAGAGTCCCAATACCACCTAATATCTAATTTATATTGAAGTCCCAGAGAAGATGTCCAAATGCGGTTGCTACTAGCCTTTCAAATTCCCACTTTTTTCTCTCTTAAAGTTACCTTATGACTTAGAAAAAGGAAGCAATGCAATTAGGTCATAATTAAATAAATTTCTCCTCACATCTCAGCTGTCATAACGATTGAACGTAGAGTTTTAACATTGGATCATCGTAATCCATGCTTTTCACATATAATTTAAGATAAAAGAACTTTTTAACATAATTAGGCTAGCTCTTTAATTCTGTATAGATCAAAGCAAATAGACAATCCTCCTCTCTTGGTACAACTATAGCTACTTTAACTAAATTAATTAGCCCCTTCTCCCTTGGCTTACATTCTTCATTTCTTTTCTTTGCACATGTAAAGCATGTGTGGGATTTTAATTTGAATTTATGAAGAGTGATTCTCTATGATAATTCCAAATATCCTCATACTTGGTAAGATAGGTGTCACAATTGATAATAGCCATAAACTTCAAGTTTCATAACCTCAGGTTGGTATGTGCTTAGTATAAAGTGATATAAAATTCTTATAATAAAAGTCTTCCATTACTTTCCTTTATGTTGAGTTTTACTTGCTGCCTACTTGAAGATTCATAAACATAATAGATTGACACAATATTATATTTCCAAATATCAATATTTACTTTAAAATAGAAATGTTAACCCTATTAATTAATAATAATATTAAAGGTATCATATAGGGGTGTAACTGAGTCGAGACAACTCGCGAATAGCTCGAAATCGACTCGAAAAATACTCGAAATCGACTTGCTACTTATCGAGTCGAGCTTGAGCTCGAGCTACTCAAGTAAATTATCGAGTTCGAGTATTAAAATACTTGGCTCGAAAGGCTCGCGAGCTTTATCACGTATTTTACTTTTCTTATCTTTGTAATTATAATAAGGTTTAAAACTTTAAAGCTTTAAATTAGGAAACGAACCGTCCGGTCAGCCCTTGGTTTATATAATAAGGTTTAAAACTTTAAAGCTTTAAATTAGGAAACGAACCGTCGTGCTCATTCATCCGGTCAGCCCCCTCAGGCTCTTAGCGATTCAAATAGGGAAAACAAACCGTTAGGGACGAGACGAACGACGGTTTCGTTTTCCCTAATTTTCTCCTAGAACCCGAATCGCTGAGAGCCTAAGACGAACGACAGGATCGCCTGGGAGGCTGAGAGCCTGAGACGAACAATGAGAAAACTTGAATCGCCCTGAGAGCCTGAGACGAATCGTCACGACTTACAAACCATCCATCTCAGTTTTTCCATTGTTTGTGAGTCGTGATGATTCGTCTCAGGCTCTCAGGGCGATTCAAGTTTTCTCATTGTTCGTCTCATGCTCTCAGCCTCCCAGGCGAGAGGCTCTCAGCGATTCAGCGCGGATTCTAGAAGAAAATTAGGGAAAACGAAACCGTCGTTCGTCTCGTCCCTAACTCCCTATTAATAGCGAGAGGATAGGGCTCATCTCTAAGCTGTAACTGCCTAACTGGTAAGCCCTATCTCCATAAGCTCTATTCATTAAAGATAATGATAATCTTTGGAGCTTTGGCTCATTTGGTATGAACTGTGAAGGTTGCGACTTACGGTGGATTGGAGGTTGGAAGGAGCCTTCTTCGTTGAAGCCGAATTCACCCTCAGATTTAATCTGATAAAACCCACGGTAAGACCTTAGAAAGATTTTTTCTTATAAAAAAATCTTTTATAAAAAAATAAAGATTTTTTAAATAAAAAAATCCAATACCCTGATGCAGAAAGATTATTTTTTAATTTTTATATAGAAATTCGAGTCGAGTCGAGCTTGAGTATTTTTCATTCAAGCTATTTATCGAGTCCTTCAAATTTTAGAAAATTTTGTATATTCGAAAACATATGCATTACTTTTTCTAAGTTATGACAAGTTACACATCCTTCAACATTTCCACATAAAGCTGAGCATATAAATTAAATTATTTATAAAACAACCACTAATAATAAGTGTTTTATTCTTTTAGTGCACTTGTAACTTCAATTGTTCCAATAAAAGTCTATTCTTTTCTTCTAAATAATGAAAACTTTAATTATATCTTAATAAATGTTAAATGTGAATTTGTATAGAAGATGTGATACATGCACTCTATATATTTGTTCAAATATGCTTTAAATTTAGGAGATTTTATTATTTATCGAGAAATATCATACTTTGATTAATGTGGATATGATGCTATTTTAGATAATCAATAGTCAACTAATCAAATTAAAGTCTTAGCCAAATTTTTGGCTAATTATTGCATATTAATATTATTAGTTTGGAAAAACTAATATTCATTCATTTTCCATCATACAAGGGACTATCGCAAAGTATTATTTTATAAGTTATTGCATTGGCTATAGTTTTTAAATATAACTTTTGCTACCCAAAGAAGAAATGTTTCAGGGTCAATAGGGACTATCTTTGTATACTTTAAGCTGCTAGTTGGTACTCTTATTATAAATGTTAATAAATAATATCAGTGAATTAGTAATCCAATAGCTTTACAAGTGAAGATTGCTCTTTGATAAATAGGATAAATAGTATTGCTTTCTTAAGAACTATCATAATAAAACATATACTAGAAGCATAAGTTAAAACATGACTTCACACCCTATAAATATTAATAAATATTGAAGCCATTTACAATAAGTCTTGCCACTTCAAATGTTATGAAATATATATCAGAAATATATGATAGACCTACTTATAATACCATCAGTTCAATATACCTAAAGATTTTTACATAAACTAGAAAACTAGCTAACCAAACAACTTAAACTTGTGGAGTACATATCCTTTTGAAATATATTTTATTGTTTCCTAATCAATAACCAAAGTAGGAGATTAGGACTTTTTTGATCTATTTACCAAACTAGATAATTTAATTTTTTATAGGTTACTTTTGAGATGCACATGAATTGTACTATGGATATGTCCCAAACAACTTAAACTTGTGGAGTTTCCTTTTTGAATATAATCATCAAGGCACTACTAAGAATGTTAAGTACAAGATTAAGTGGAAATTGCTTGGCTTTATTAAAATGCTGATCATATTTGTTATATAATATAGGTCCATTGGTTTTGAAAAAAAAAAGGAGAAAAGATAAACCTAAAATTTATGGATTTCCTAATTGAACTTTTTACAATATTAGATAGATGCTAAGATCAATCAAGATAGTAGTTGTATTTATCAATTGTTGGATTCAAATCTTTAAAAAACATATGGGAGTGTACAACAAGCATAATAGATGGGTTTGCAAGATTTTTTAATCAATTAAAAATATTTAAAAAATGAATGATGATGCTTCTTTGAAAAAGGCTACCTAGTTCATCCAAAGATCCATATAGAGTATGAGGATGTGTACTATTGAAAAAAAAGATAATTTATTCCTTCTCTTATTGAATAAATATATGCTTGTTTAATTAATGTCAATACATGCATTAAAGGGAATATAAATTAGGTTAATTAGATGGAAAAGGAGTATGCTTGAACTTGATTTTTTTTACAAGTCAACAATAATAAACTAGAGAAATACTTGAATTTCAAAATATATGAATGAGTTTGAATCCAACAAGAGAGTATTGGACTCCAAATATTTCTGTTATATTGTAAACCATAAAATGACAAACTAATAATATATAAGTGGATTCATATAAATATCGCTAGATTTTATCTAGGTTAGATATATTTTTAAAAGTAGAAAATTTGAACATTTAAAAGTTATGCTTTCAAAAGTGATAGGTTGTTAGTTATCTACAAGATTCGCTGACGAATTATGATTATTCTAAAGTAATCAGAATGTAGGACCACAAGTAGGGAACTAACTTAACCATTGATGTTGAATTACATGAACATTTTTTTTCATATAAAGTAAATAAATATACATAGTTCCATATTTTAAGTGATCTATAGGATTTGTTAACGGGTTGTGCTTGTTCTAAAGTTATCGAAGCATTGGACCATAACTTTTATTAAAATAGGCTTAACTATTAGTATTAAACTATATAAACTTATTATTTTTCATGCAAAGTAAATAAATATACGTAGACCCATGTTTTAAGAAAAATAAATAATAAACAAAAGGAAAAAGCATAATACATAATATTACATATGATTTGTTGTCTATTATGCTATTGCATGCTCTTTTCAAAATCTTAAGTACATGCACCTTAAATAATAATATTAAAAAACATCAAGATGATAAAGTATGCATCATATAAGCATAACCATACTTCTTCAGATCTAGATAATTTATAATCTTTAAGTATATTTTTCAAAAGTGTTTATCTCCACCTATTTATGGAGATTGTTGATGAAATTTGGTTGCTATACTCAAATGAGTAGAGTTTAAGACTAAAACCAATTAGTTGAGCTAACACTACTATTGGCGTCGATCTATTTATTCTTTTCTTTTTCCTTACGTATCATAAGTAAATTTGCAACTTATTAAAAAAATCTAGAAAAAAATAAGAAAAATGCAACATTTTTTTGAAGTCAAAAGTTTATAACCTTACACATAGCTCACAATAATTAAATTTGATAAAAATAACAAGAACCCCTATATTAAATAACAAATATGTTTTATGTTATCGGTATCTAATGCTAACTCTAACTTATGATAAAAACTCAAAGATCATTTTTCATCTTATTGCATATTTAAGTTCTAGTATATTTTTTATATGATTTATTCCACCAACCCATACTTATTTGAATAATGGAATAAAGGAGACAATAGTGAATTTTCATTTCAGCCATATAATTTTCTTAGATATTTTCACCAATAGACTTTAAAATCAAATGTAGCATCCCTTGTAACTCAAACATAACCATTGTTTCCTTCATTATTTTGCGATATAGAAGTAAAGGCCAAGTCTTTGCTTTTGGATAGGCTGATGCATCCTTGATGCTCTTTGACAAGAAGAAAAAGAAAAAAAAAAAGAAAAGAAAAAAAAGTAACATCTAAACATATCCAAGGGTATGGAAAAAACTCTTGGATTAGTTTCGATAGGAAACTGAGATGACGCTAATTACTTTGCCAATAATTCTAGGCCCATTTAGCAAGAACAGACATTAAACCTGCACCAAGAAGAAGGCCAAGATGTGCTCCTAATTGAAGCCTCCCATTATTTTGCATCTTAGGATTTGTGAAATCAGCTGCCAAGAGATCAACAAGAGCCATATAAATTAAAATTCCAGCAGAGGCAGCATTGAAAATACCCTCAACAACAAGGGCAGTTGAGCTATTTCCATTATAGCTTGATGATATTGCGATGCCTAACGAAATGCCAATTGGAGCTGTGAGAGAGAAGAAGACTGCCATGATCACCGTAGCCTTAGCTTTAAAATTTGCCTATAAGGAAGCAATTAATATAAGTCAAATGATACATCAATAAAATTTTAGTCAGAAAGAGTGATCTTTTAACAATCCATGGTAAAAATATAAAGGTAGACTAAACTAATATGAACAGAAAATAATTAAAAAAATATAACTATTTATAATTTGAATATCGACTTAGTCTTAAATAGAGCAGAGTGGAGGAAGCAGATTTATGTAGCCGACCCCATGTAGTTAAAAAAAAAGGCTTAGATGAGCTAAGCTGAGTTAGTTGAGATACATCAATGAAATTATTATAATATGATATTAGTTAAACAATCGAAAGAACTTTGTTTTTGAAAATTTTCATGACATAAGCTTTAAGTTCTATAGAGGAGGGAAGGTGGTGAGGAGCTTTGTGGAAAGCAAGTTTTATAAAAATGAATATGAATTTTTGAATATACCTTTGGCCATTTGGATGTAAAAGGAGTTATCAATTTGTCTGGTGGTCTATAAGTTGTATTGAAGCAAACAATTGGACATCCTGATTTTGTCAACAAAGGTCTATTAAAAATAAGTTTTTATAAAACTTTTTGAATCTTGTGATTCATCAGATTTCCTTTGTGACAAGCTGACAAATAAGTCTTTTTAAACTCATTTTTTTTTTTTAAGTTTTGGTTAAAGATCTAATAATCAAATAGCCATCAGGTGATATTGAATAAAAACATATATCGATATGATACTTAAGTATTAAGTGTTGTTGGATGTGATATATACATGTATTTGGATGTATTAATCTCACCTATCCACCCAAAAAATGGCAATATAAAAGGATTACTTTCAGCATGTAATAACAAAACTATCACAAGCACTCAAACAATAGCTTTTAAGCTACAATTACAAGTATCATTAACAAAGACAGAATATAGGATGGTAAATAGAATGGGAGTAACATACACCTGAACTATGCATCCACCAAGTCCTATTCCTTCAAAGAATTGGTGGAAACTCAAGGCTCCCACCAAAGGCCTTATAGTGGAAGGTCCTTCAGAAGCACCCAAAGAAACACCAATAATCACAGAATGCACTACAATGCCCAACTCCAAAACCTACACACATCCAATATCCTTCATATTATCAACACAATTAGCTAGCAAAATACAAACAAATGCAATTATCTTATAGTGGACTAGTATTCCTGCAGAACATATCCCATCCCCTATCATTAAGTCACAGTACTATAGTCAGATCTTACCAAAAAAAACCCCACAACTTGTTGACAGACAAGATAAAAAGGATAATAGTTTTATATTAAAAAGCATGAACCATTAAAAAGTAATAGATCATATAGGCCACTAAATCTGCATCAGAAGTACAAATAAAGGCAGAGAATTAAAGCCTTTAAACTCTCTCAGGCACAGAGAGAGGTTGGTATATAAGAGGTGTACCATCAAAAAGAGAAGTGAATTAATAGTAACCCACAAAGACTTCTGAAATAATAAAAAAAAGGGAAAGAAATTAAGGAACTCACAAAGGCATCTGCAGGCCCTCAGGCACTTGGCATACTTAACATTAATTATACAAAACTTTATTCCTCATCAGGAAATTAAACTAAACTTCCTAGACAATTAACTTTATTCTACTCCAACATTTCTTAAAAAAAAAATCGACCATAACTTGGAAAACTAAAGCAAGTATTTCCACCCCAAATTTCTCTGCCAGCTAAACTAAGCACAACTGTCACTCCACTAATTAAAGAGCAAGAACAATGAAAAGTTCACAGGAGGTTGCCAATTAAACACTCTGCTTCACTAATTAACACCAATGCTTACTTGGGAAATAACCGGTGCCGGATTCGTTCAGAGAGCGAGGACTCCTCAGGCGAGAGCGCCACCGAGCCATGCGCATGGCCGTGGGTTGCGTGCGTGTGGGCATGCACGTGGCCGGCATGGGCTGCCGAGGACTCCTCGTCGCCGTTCCCCCTCTCGTACTCTTCCACTGGCCTCGCCTTGCTGAAGTGGGTTCTTTTGTAGTAGCTGGTGGCAAACGAGTCCACCATCATCGTCCCGATGGCCGACGACATGGCCACGAAGCCGGCGACCGGGAAGTTTTGCCATGGATCCTGCTTCAGGCAGGGCGATGTCAGGCTCTGGAAGGCGGCAGGGAGGATGTGAATCAGCCCGGTCGCAAGGATGACGCCGGCCGCAAAGGCTTTAATGATGAAGAATACATCGTTCTCCGGTCGGAGAGCGGCGACCGACCTCCCAAGGATCGGGATGAGGACTCCAATGGCACCTGCCGTTAGAATTGAAGCAATGGCTATGAACTTGAGCTGTAGAGCCTTCGGCGCGTCGCGGCCTTTGGGGTTGGTGGTGCACTCACAGTCAGCGAGAACATGGAGAGGGAGGAGGAGGAGGAAAAAGGAGCAGAAGAGACACAGAGACTTCATGGTCACCATGGTAACAAGAAAAAGAAAAGAAAAACAGAAAGAGAGAGAGAATGGGAAGCTGGTGTAAGTGTGGAGAGAAATAATGAAATGGTTAAAGCTTAAATAGGGGAGAGTGATGGGAATTGTTGGTGATTTGATGGGAGGAACGAGAGAAGGGGGTTAGGGAGTGGAGAATTATGGGCTCATCTCTTTGGGGAGTTGGGAATAAAAGGTGGTGGGATGATAGCTTAAAGGTTATAAACAAAGCAGGGGTTCTCTTGTTGGCAGCAAGGAGGACGCTTTCGATACTGTAGGGTGTTGACAGGATGTTGTCATGATGGACTAATCAACCAGGGGGAGGGGAGTGCTTCTTGGGTTAGCCAACCTGAGGAAATCTATGAGGTCAAAGTTGTTGGATTCTACTGAAGGGTGGCGTTTGTTTTCCGAGCTGCTTGCGCTCTGACGTGTGTCATCTAGCTGTAAAGGCCGTCGCATGAATTAATTAAGGTCCCCTTTCGTTTTGTTTATTATTATTATTATTATTATTGTTATTATTGTTGTTATTATTGTCGTAGCTATAATTTAAAAATATTTTTTAAAAATATTTTTTAAATATTTAAATATTTAAATAAAAATTTTAAAACTATTTTTAGGATAGTATAAAAGCGATTAAATATTTTACTTGGAAAATTTAATTTAATGTTTTTTTGTACAATTTTATTGAACAAACTATTTTAATTAGGCTTTGGAGATTATGAATTTGAAGCAGAAGAACAAACATATTTAATTTTATATAATAATACAATATATTTAATTATTATTATAATAAAAATAATTATTATAATTGTAATAAAGTATTACTATAGCACTTTTGCTTCCATACTTCTGGCTATATATGGATGTTGCAAGGGCATGGGTTAAAAGATAAAAGGCATGAAATGGTGGGCTTAAATGGATGGAATTAAGCTTTGTTTCCAAAAAATAATAAAAAAATATATAGATGAACTCTTATTATAATTATAATATACTATATAGTGTAAAATAAGATAATATTATAATATTAGAAGTACTAATATTAATATAATATTATTATATTATATTATGCTATAATTTTGTAATATTACTAGAATATATCATAACATTGTGATATTATATTATTAGATAGTAATTATTATACTTTTAATAATATATTATAATGATATAAAAAATATATTATAATAACTTTACATTATAATCATTATATATCATAATATTATTATAATAATTTATAAATTAAGAATAATTTATAATAATAATTTTAATAATAAAAATGGTTAAACAATTAAAAATATCATGTAATATTTTTTTTAAATTTATTTTAAAAGTTATATCTTAGTTTGGTTACCAACAGATGTTAAAGTTTAAGATATTTAAAAATATACTAATTAAATAGCAAACAACTTTTGTAAAAGTTTTATTTCCAAAGCTTTACTCCAACAACTTCATTAAATGAGGCGTAAGTATAATTCACATAAAGACTATGTTATGTAGCCAAGCCTATTATTTAATACATGACCATCTTAAGTTCTCATAAATATTTCTTTTATATAATACATAAATAAAAATATAGTATACACTTTTGAGATACAAACCAATGACTCTAGCTTATAGATTACTTAATATATTACTTATAGATATGTGCATTACCTTAGCCTATGGTAATTGGTAATCTTAAATTCTCTGAGGGAGTGTTTGGTATGGGGGTGATCTATCCAGAATTACATGATCCATAGGATAGCAATAAGATCACCTTATTTAATTATACCAAGGTGATGTGTGATCCATGATCACCTCCACTTATGGATAGGGGTGCAACTTGGGCTCATAAAACTTAGGTTTTCCTCAACCCTAACCCTAACCCTATTTATAAAATGTCAACCCTAACCCTAACCCTAACCCTATTTGTAAGACCTCAACCCTAATCCTATTTTTAAAAATCGGATTCGGGTTGAGTTTCGGTTTGAAATTCGGGTTGATGGAAAAAAAAATAAAATATTTTTTCAAAGTAAATAAATACCAAATTATGGATTCCAGAGATGAAAAAATAAAATTCCTTGCCAAACGCATAAGCTAGACTCGGGGCTTTAACATTGTATTAAAAAAAAGTCTTACCTAAAATAAAGAAGAAGAGGAGGTGCCGTAAACAAAGAAGAGAAGAAGGCGGGAAGTAAAATGAAATATGTGGGTGGTCCGCCTTTATGTTTGTCCTTTTTCTCGCTTGCGATCGACGGCCTTTCCCTCCTCGCCCTCAAGTTGGCCATCTCGTTCGACCCGACTGGCGCCCTCAACGCTCCCAAAAATCTGGTGTCGATAAGCTATCTCCCGTTCAGATAACCCTCGGGTTCGGGTTATCTCAGGTTCGGATTGTGGTCAATCCAAACCTGGGTCAATTACAAATCGGACGGGTTAAACCTGGATCTTTCGGGTTCGGGTTGAGCAAACATGAGTTTAAACATTGTTGTAAATCAGATTCGGTGGGCTGGGTTTGGATTGAACCCAGCCCAAGTTGCACCCCTACTTATGGATCACTCACTTGGAAAGTGATCCTGTCACCATCCTCAAGAGTGATGATCCAAGATCATCCTTTTATGGTGATTTTGACTAAAATCTATATATCAAAATACTTCTCATTTATATTAATATATTATTAGGTAATAATTTATATGTAACATAAAATTAATATAATACATTATTATACTATTATATAAGGTAAATTTGGCTATATTTAAATATAATCAAGTTTAGTATTCCATTACCTTCTTCATCCTTGGATCCATACGGATCTCGAAATCAGCTAACCTTTTTCATTTTTTTGATCTTTGGGATTGTGAATTGTGTGGATTCAAAGGTGAGAAACATGATCCGATTTATGTTTGGCTACATTGGAATATAAGTCTACCTCTAGTTATATTATTATATTATTAATATAATAATTAATTATATTAATAACCTTTTATTTATAATATACTATATAAGATATAATATATGATATTATCATATATACTATACTATATTATGCAGATAATATTTTAATATAATATAATATTAATTTATATTATATTCTCAACTCAACTCAACTTATCTAAGCCTTTTTCTAACTAAATGGGGTTGGCTACATGAATCTGCTTCCTCCACTCTGCTCTATTCAGGACTAAATCAAAATTTAAAATACAAATAGTTATATATTTTTTAATTATTTCTATCCATATTAGTTTAGGTCTACCTTTACCTCTATTCTTAACATGAATTGTTAAAAGATCACTCTTTCTAATTAGAGTATCTAAAAGTCTACGTTGTATATGTCCAAACCATTATAATTTAATATTATATTATATTATATAATTTAATATATTATATTATATGATATTATATCCTATATGCCATAATAAAATAATAAATATAATAGAGTAATTTTAGTATTTTACTTAGATTTTCATAACATATTAAACATGATGATATTAGATCATAAATGATGCTTGATCACTATTATATACTATACCACCATTAATAGCAGCCACTCAGGAGTAGGTCAACACCTTCTACCAATATGATGATAAATTTAGACTAAAATTTGATCCCCTAAAGATCTAATTCTAGAGGCCATCTAGGGTGGGATCAAAGGGCCCATTGAGTTTGCCAATAATAACTGACTTCAACAAAAACTATGAGGATCCTCAAGACCCTAGAAAAGAACTAAGGGTGCACACCAAGATAGCCAACATGAGAAGCCTTAAGATTGATCATTATCATTGGCGAGCACTCCTGCTTAAAGACTCATGTGGCTAGCCAACATTGGATAAATTGACGACTATAAGAGATAAATTAGAAAATCAAGATTGTTATGGAGCATGTCTAGGATAAGAGGTAGACCTATCCAATGAATTCAGTAAAGATGGTTGACGACTTGAAATTGATCGACTTGGAGTGTTATGGATGGTGCTTAAAATTAGTCAACTTAAAATGCTATAACTAATGGCCTGAACTTAGTCCGTTAAGGTTGGTGACCTAAAATTAGCTGAATTGAGGAGTTCCAATTGATGATCTAAATCAGTAGGCTTAAAGAGCTAAGGTTGACAATCTAAATAGGTTGACTTAAAAATTAAAAGTTAGTGATCCAAAATTTGCCTCCCAAGATTGGTATGAACAAAATTAACTTTGAGTCATTAGAGGAAAAATATCAAAAAAAAGTTGGTCACTCAAAGTCAACCTATTCTAGTTCTAGCATGGCCTAGGCTCATAGGGAACTGGTTACACTTGACCTAATCATTTAGTCAAGTAGCTATTGATAACTTTGCCAAAATAACTTGAACTAGCTTCTAGTTTGGTTGGTGTTTCACAGCTTGATCATCCAAAAGGTAAGTCAATCGAAGGCTACGAAAGCAACTCAAAAACTAGATTGATTGAAAACTGATCAAAGCCTAGTTAAAAGGTACCTCACAAAATGTACACATTGCTGGTTTCGCTTGAGAGACCAAGTCCCTAGTTGACTTAAAAGACTATTCTTGGTCATCCTAAGAGAATAAGTCCTGGATTGACTTAAAAGCTTCCAAGTCCCTAGCTCTGATGTGAAAGACTTGGTTCTAAAGAGCTTCCATAGATCTTGACATTGATTTTGATCAGCAAATCTTTCTCAAGTCCAAGCACTAGCCTAGATTGATAAAGCTTTATTAAGTCTAGGCGCTGATATTGGTCAAGAGAAGTTAAAGTTCCATGCCTTGACCTAAGAGACTTGACCTGAGAAAAAAAAATTATCTATAGCCACTTCTTGAGACGATTGGTAGAAGATCTCCACGAGGTCCCAAATGCTAATATGAAAGTTGGTTCCTAGGAGTCATGTTCAATAGTTTCCCAAGCCAACCTAGGATCGATGAAGGTTCAACTTGACGCCTCAAAAAGTATAGAGGGGTACTTAAACCCATTACAACAAAGAAGTAATGGTCACTTACAAAGCCAATTAGAGCAGATTCAACTAGTCACCTACCAAGCTAACCAAAATTAGTGAAAATGCAACACATTTTAAGATTGACTAAAATTTTAAGGTTGACCAATGCCGAATTGTTAAGCTTATAGTTTAAGTTGACTTGACTGACTAATTCCCATTAGAGTCATTAAGCTTGATTAAAGCTGATCTACACATGATATATATAGATTGCTGTAGCAGAGTAAATGAAGCCCAAAGTAAGCTGACCATCAAACTACTTTTATAATTTAAGCATGGACTTAAGCTCAAGCCCTAAAAGTGGGAGATAAGTGATATAATATGAGCTTGCTAACCTATGTGATGGTGATACATCGGACCAGAAGCTAATATGATATTGGTGACTAGATTACTATATGTGTTCTCTCAAAGAAGGAAGCCCAAATTAGAAGCACCTTCCACCAAAGTCGACACTTCATTTGTGAACAAATCCCACTAAAGGTGTTAACCACTTTGAGTAAGAGTCAACCATTTAATCGAAGAAGAATTCTTAAATTTTATTTAGAAGAAAATCCACCAAAAACATCATTCTATTTAGGGATTCAGTTCATCATAGCCATCCATTAATGAGTGGTCAAATCCAAAAGAGACTCTGTTAAAATACCAATAAAAGTAGCTCTAACCTTCAGTAAATAGGTTCCAAACCTTAGATTCCAATTATTGAGATTTGATCCTTACAAGAAGGGATAAGCATTCATTTGGTTCGGTTCAAAATTGAGCTAAATTGACCAAACCAAAAATTTTGAAATGTGTAACCGAATCGAACCAATTTTTTTTATAACAAATCAGACCAACCCAACTGAAGTGTTCTAATGTGGTTTGGTTAGTTTTTTTTTTTTTTTTTTGTTAGGGCTTTAAGCTCAAAAACTAGAAAGAAAAAGGAATAATATAGTTACGGGCCTTTTGTTTCAGCTTTAAACCCATAAACCTAAAAGAGGAAAGGAGTAATGCAATTATGGGCCTATTGTTTAGGTTTTAAGCTTAAAATTTAGCTAATCTAGCTACCTAAATAATTGAGTAAATAAGAAAATTCGATTCAACTTGGTTTTTTTCAGTTTTAATCCTAAAAAAGCAAAATTGTGCATGAAAAACTAAGTCTTTTTAAAAGAATGAACCATAATAAATTGATCGAATTGCATCAGTTTAATATGTTTTTTTGTTTAAATCAAATATATATTTATTCCAATTCACGAGGACTCAAACTCAAGGTCCCAAAATCTTAGAGCATCATTTCATTGGACTATACGTATGCTCCTTCTACTACATTTATTTCTTAGAGCATTGATTGATCCCTTCTAAAGATAATATCTGGACCTCTTTTTATGCTTTTCCTTTCTCTCTTTTGTAGGAGTGCATGCCATGACTGGTTGGTGAATACTTTACCATTTGAATCAAGCCTCATTTAGTCCATTGACATTCGAGAGCCACTTTTGAATGTCAATATTTTTCTATTATTTAGTTCAAAGAACGATTGACTAGTTTACCTATCATGGACTTGTAATAAATACATACATGTATGCAAATACGCGCGCGCGCACGCACACACACACACACACACACACACACACACACACACACACACACTGTGTGTGTGTGTGTGTATTGGAGAGATAGAGAGGGGCTAGAATACTTTTTAGAACATTTGGTATCATATAGTTCTTGATAAAAATCAATAATGACCCTCTCAGAATGCAAACTTATATAATCATAGTTTACAATGTCTAATTGATCATATATGAAAAAGTATGTATTTTTAAGGTCATATATCTATGTACCAAAGGCATACAAAAATGAGTAATTTAATAGTATGATATAATTTTTTGATTTGATTTGTATCTCAAAAGTATCTAAATCAACTGAATCTTGATCACATACATCTTAAAACATTTAGATCAATATCATTGGCTTAAATTTGTAATTTTTTAATATTATAATATATATTTGCTCATAAAATGTACTATTACCATTTATTTTGTATTTACTTGATGAATGATAAGATATTCAAAATAAACAATTTTTAGTTTCTAATCATTTTAGATATCATAGTTATTGATTTATGGTGTGGATTTTCATTTCAAGATGATCATCTTTGATTTTTATTAGAAAGAATTTTTAAAATAATAAAACTAATATAAATACTTGACGATATATGCATATTTAAGACAATATGCATATCTCTAATATCTAATTGATCTCTAGATATATAAATATATAAATAAATTATTAGTAATTGATCTATATTTTCACTTTTGAAAAAATTTAATACTTATATACTAGCAATTTGATTGGTATCCATATCACCATTTATATTTGGTGAGTAAAATATGTGTTTAGTCTAATATTGCCAATTTTACTCAATTAGCTAATGTATCCATACAAAAAAAATTGATGTACCAAAAAATTGTATGCATCAACAATTCTATATATGCATGTGCTCATAGGCTTGAAGTTGCAAGCATAATTATTCTTTTATATGTTTATAAATATAAAATCAATATCGGTTAGTGATTCATAGTTACTTCAAAAATAGGTTTCTTCCCCATAATTACACTAATCCAAAAAATATTGATGAACCTTCTCATCAATTGATTATTGATTTTTAAATTTTAAGTTATTCTTTTCATCTTCGTTCCGATCCTTTTAAAGGCTATCTGCATTTTTTATGAAACTAGTAAATTGTAATAAATTGCATATGCATATGTAGATAAATTCATAGTTCTATTTAAATTGTTTATATATAAAAAAAGGAAGACATTAGTTGCAATTAGATCACATGGTTCAGTTACATTATACATTGGTTATTAATTAAAGTATGCTGACCTCTACATCTAAATATAAATATTTGATAAAGTTAGGCTACATTGGGGCCCTAATTTAATACCACCAAAATCACCATGAATTCTAGTAAGCATTCTCCTATTCTAGAAATAAGAAAAATTGCCAATTCTAATAAATATATATTATGCAAAATCTACTCAAAAGTATAAACAAATCCTCAAGTATTATTTGGTTAATTCTCTTCCAATTAATCTTAACATCTTTTAAAGAAATGTGAATTTGATTATTTATTTGGCAAATACAAAATCTCATGACAATCTTGTAGTGTTGATACAAAAGATTTAGGTTCAACTTTTAGCTTTACTATAATTTATGTTTTCACAACCTTAATAAAGTTTCAAGGGATATAACTTCTTTTCAAATATATAATAAAATGTAAGGTGCAGGGTTGCAATTATGAGTCAACTAAATACTTTTGCTATTAAGCAGACAAATATACTTTGGTAAGTAATGAATAGCTTACCTAACACCTTCAGAAGGGGTTGATGATAATGGAATGGACAGAAGAATTTAGGGGATAAGCAATGAAATAGTGAAACTCAATTGGCTGTCCACCTTATAAATCAATAGGTGCATCTTAAACCAGCATGTATATTTGGGGATGCAAATTGCATCATGATGACGCCAAGTCACCTTCCTCAAACGCCGGAGAAGACGGACGTCCTTCTCCTCGGAGCCTTGCAAGAAAAGTTCCCGGAGACCGGCGATACTGGTAGGGACCCTTCGACGATTAAGTCAGTCACTTGGGCTCAGACAAAGAACTGCTCAGCGGAAAAGAGTTGAGGCGGTTAGGGTTTTGCTAGGAGGAAGAAAAGCTCAGAAAATCAGAGTTCAGATCCCTACTTACAATGCGAGCACGTGCTTTTATACATGTCCGAATATCCTATCTTACTGTTTCGGAAGATCACTGTCATACCATCGCTGCGCGTGCCGGAGACATCCCGTACTGCCTGCCGACGTGATATCATACGTGTCCAACAGCTGAGAAGGCATTCAGTGCACGCCGTCGACTGATATGACCGCGTACAGTTGCAAGCGGTAGCGAATCGTACGCCGTAGCGAGGCAAGGCCACGCACAGGGACATGCAGTGCACCATACGCCGTTATGAGGTATGGCCCTCCGTAATGGGGTGCAATCACGGGCGTACTGAGAATCACATGGGTGCGCCGTGTGGCCTGGAGTCGTTATTTCTTTCGATGATTGAACTGCATGCTAATCGCTGATGACCCCACCGCGGGACCGGAAGGGGTCCCGGGGGTGGGGAGATGCCGATGCACCCCGAGACCAGTGGGGGGTCTCGGGGTCAAGAGATGATGACCCCACCCCGAGACCGGAAGGGGTCCTGGGGGTGGGGAGATGCCGGTGCACCCCGAGACTGGTGGGGGGTCTCGGGGTCAAGAGAGGATGACCCCATCCCGAGACCGGAAGGGGTCCCGGGGGTGGGGAGATGCCGGTGCACCCCGAGACCGGTGGGGGGTCTCGGGGTCAAGAGATGATGACCCCACCCCGAGACCGGAAGGGGTCCCGGGGGTGGGAAGATGCCGGTGCACCCCGAGATCGGTGGGGGGTCTCGGGGTCAAGAGGTGATGACCCCACCCCGAGATCGGAAGGGGTCCCGGGGGTGGGGAGATGCCGGTGCACCCTGAGACCAGTGGGGGGTCTCGGGATCAAGAGATGATGACCCCACCCCGAGACCGGAAGGGGTCCCAGAGATGGGGAGATGTCGGTGCACCCGAGACCGGTGGGGGGTCTCGGGGTCAAGAGATGATGACCCCACCCCGAGACCGGAAGGGGTCCCGGGGGTGGAGAGATGCCGGTGCACCCCGAGACCGGTGGGGGGTCTCGGGGTCAAGAGATGATGACCCCACCCCGAGATCGGAAGGGGTCCCGGGGGTGGGAAGATGCCGGTGCACCCCGAGACCGGTGGGGGTCTCGGGGTCAAGAGGTGATGACCCCACCCCGAGACCGGAAGGGGTCCCGGGGGTGGGAGATGCCTGTGCACCCCGAGACCGGTGGGGGGTCTCGGGGTCAAGAGATGATGACCCCACCCCGAGACCAGAAGGGGTCCCGGGGTGGGGAGATGCCGGTGCACCCCGAGACCGATGGGGGGTCTCGGGGTCAAGAGATGATGACCCCACCCCGAGACCGGAAGGGGTCCCGGGGGTGGGGAGATGTCGGTGCACCCCGAGATCGGTGGGGGGTCTCGGGGTCATTAGCTACCGCTACCTTTTATCCTGACGACGCGGGATCAGTCATATCAGATGCTCCCTCAACCCTGGGGCAAAGCGGGTCCCACCGTTGAGGTGCAATGGGTGTTCTCCACGTGGCTGATCCCCGTCCTCATCTTTTATGCGGACGGCCTAGGGAATGTAAGAAGGTGGCCCTCTGTACACTGTGCCCGCCACGATCGACCTCGAGAGAGAACTGGCTCTTCGAAATCTGTGCGAAAAGCCACATCATCATTACCTCTCATTACGGCAACGTCAGCGGGGTCCCACCATTGGTTGGAGGCGTACCGCACCACGCGCTGGGTGTCCCTCGAGGCGAGCCAGCCTATGGCAAGGGGCCATGTGGCTGACGAGACGAGGCGGATGATTTGAAAACCTGATAAAGCCAAGCGAGGGGTTGAATTGACACCATACCGCTTCTCTTGTCATCGTCTCCCTCTGTGCCTACGCTTCGATCTCCCCTGCAACCTGCGGGCCTGCGTTTGGTTTCCTTTCTTCCAGGTCAGTTCTTCACCCATCCTAGACTTCTGTCCCTTTGCTCATGAGTTCTCCTTCTTGGACCTCGGAGGACGGTTCTGAGAACCGTCCTCCTTCCGAGAGGTACTGTACCTCTCCCGCTCCTTCCCCTTCGATTGAGTGGTCCACTGATTCAGAGGACCGCGTCCCCCTGGCCCGGCGATGGGTCGCCGGCGGAGCCCCATCGAGGGGCCGCCGGTCGGAGGCCGGCGCCTCCTCGATGGCGGAGGGGTCCCCAGAGGGGACGGCCTCCACGATGACGCGGTTAGATTTGGCAAAAATCCGAGCCCGTTACCAGGTTCCTCGGGACGTTGAGCTTTTCTTGCCAACTCCCAACGATAGGGTCATCTCCTCCCGACCCGGTCGGGTGGCCCTCTATGAGATTTGCCTTAAGGCAGGTCTCTGTCCACCTTTTCCGCCCTTCTTCATCAACCTTCTCAACTACTACTCCTTGGCCCCATCTCAATTAGTTCTGAACTCCTATCGTGTCATCAGCGCCTTTGTCATCCTTTGCCATCGCCTGAGCATTACCCCCCGAATCAGCCTTTTTCGATCTTTCTACACCCTTCGGGCTCAAAAAGGTTGGTGGCTATTCCAGCCCCGACCCAATCGGGTCCTAAAACTTCTTCTTTCCTCTTCAATCAAGGGATGGAAATCCTGCTTTTTTTTTTGCAAATATTGACCAAGTCAGGCCCCAGTGGGGAGATCCCGACCTTCGAGGGAATGCCGTCACCATTCATCCTGGGGACCGGGAGGCGTTGGGGCTATTGCTGGCCACCGAGATCCCCGGTACACCCTGCTGCTGTCGGAGGATAACCTTGAGTCGGCGGGTCTCATCTCCCACCGGGGTAAGTCCTCTCCACCCTTAGCCAAAAATTTTGCTTCTCTCCCCCTCTTCTTTCTTCTTTTTTTTTTTTTTAAGCCCAACTGATACTGCGCAGCTATGAAGATACCGGCGGCAAAACTCTTGAGGGCTGCCTCTAAGAAGAGGGCCCGAGAAGGACCACCTGGGGGTCAGCAGGCTCCAGCCCCGAAGCGTCCGATGGCTCGGGCCTCCCCACCGGCTCAAGTCTCGCCACCACCGGCTCCGCAAGATGTCCCGGCTATTCCAGAAGTTGATCTCACGGCCGACACTCCGCTAGAGATGGGGGCGACCGCGGGAGTCCCAATTGAGGAGACAGTCGCGGAGGGGCCCATATTGGCCGAAGAGCCTCCGGCTCCTGGAGGACTGACCCCACCGGATGCTACCAGGGATTGGGGTGACGGACCATCTGGTCCCGTGAGTCCACCCCCCGAGAGGTTGCCCAGGAGTGGCCCACGCACCGAGCCAGGGACAGTTGAAACGAAGGAGCGGGGTGGGGTCAAGCTCGGGCCACCCCGAGACTCCTTAAACGACGGCCGCTGGGCTGAGCGAGTCTTGGGCCCGGTCTTTGTTCCCGAGATCTTGGAGGACCTTAGCCACCAAAAAGCGAGCGCGTTCTTCTAGGACTCCTATGCTGCTGTCATCAAGATAAGCGATCTTTTCGCCCTTTACCTTTTATCCTTTTCCTTCTGCTGACCTGGAGCTTACGCGTGCAGATTGCACACTCCCTGAGGGCCGCCAGAAAGGTAATTCACGGTGGGAAGGTCCTCCTGCGGGAGACGCAGAAGGAGGTTGAGGACGCTCAGCGCCGCGCGGAGGCGGCCGAGAAGGCACTGGAGTCGGCCAGAAGCGCCTGGGCAAGCGAAGTAAAGGCCGCCGAGAATCGGGCAGAGATTGACGCCAACTGTGCGCGTGCGGTGCTCCTCCAAATGACGGAGGCTGAGAATGCTGTGATGGCCAGGGACATACACATCTCTGAGCTAACCTCAGCCCTTCAGGAGGCTGAAGGTCGAGCGGGTGCGGCGGAAGAAGAGGCGCGGGCAGCGAAGGAGGAAGCCAGTCGGTCCAAAGAGGAGGTGAGCCGCGCCCGGGAGGCCGAGAGGGTTGCAACGGAAGCCCTCGCCGCAGAGAAGGCCCGGGCCGCTGGGCTCATAGATGAGTACAAGACGTCTGGGCGCTTTACAGATGATTTGGCCAAACCCTCGGCGACAGTGTTCCTCGAAGGGTTCCAGCATGGGAAGAAGAAGATGGCCAGGGACCTGAACTTCCCCCAGGCCCTGGAGGTTGAGCTAGAGCGTTTATCAGACTTGGCCCCTTCCGATGATGAGCCCGCACCAGCAGAGCCGTGAGCTCGCACTTTTGTTGTTTTGTTATTCTCTCTTTCTTTTTTGCAAGTCTGACGACGTCGACATTTTGTAATCTCTTCCAATTAATGAGAATATTCTTCAAGATGCAGCCTGACTTACCATGAATTTCGTCGATTGACAACACGTAGCCCCGTGATCCCATTAGTCCCGATAGCGCTAGAGGACAATTCTCAACTCGAGCTATTCCGCCTCAGCGGTTTAGACCCGAAAGTTGGGACCGGGGAGGGTAGGTTTTTCGGAGCTGAAACGCCGACAGTTAGAGGTTAGGTAGACGGGCTCCTCAAGACCATCGGCGCAACGCTTCGCCGAGTGTTGGACCTTGTGCTAAGTAGGCACATGGCTTTTGGTGTCTGCGGGGGTCGGCCTTTATCTGACCGGCGGGACTTTGTGCTGTCGGGTGTCGGGCTTTAAGTTTAGCAAGCCCGGAGCTTCTTGTGCCATCCGAGGTCGGGCTTGATGCCTGGCCAATGCGGGGCTTTAGGTGCCGACGGGTGTCGGGCTTCGTGCCTGACTAGTGCAGGGCTTTGGTGCCGGCGCTCGGGGCCAGCCGGAGCCATCCCTGCTGGACCCGGGCTTTTATTGCCAAGAGCCGGTGGTACACCGCTCTGCCAGTGGTACACTGGGCTTCATGCCTGGCTGGTGCAGGGCTTTGGTGCCGGCGCTTGGGGCCGGCCGGAGCCGTCCCTGCTGGACCCGGGCTTTTGTTGCTGAGAGCCGATGGTACACCGCTCTGCCAGTGGTACACTGGGCTTCATGCCTAGCTGGTGCAGGGCTTTGGTGCCGGCGCTTGGGGCCGGCCAGAGCCATCCCTGCTGGACCTGGGCTTTTGTTGCTGAGAGCCGTGGTACACCGCTCTGCCAGTAGTACACTGGGCTTCATGCCTGGCTGGTGCAGGGCTTTGGTGCCGGCCGGAGCCGTCCCTGCTGGACCCGGGCTTTTGTTGCTAAGAGTCGGTGGTACACCGCTCTGCCAGTGGTACACTGGGCTTCATGCCTGGCTGGTGCAGGGCTTTGGTGCCGGCGCTTGGGGCCGGCCGGAGCCGTCCCTGCTGGACCCGGGCTTTTGTTGCTGAGAGCCGATGGTACACCGCTCTGCCAGTGGTACACTGGGCTTCATGCCTGGCTGGTGCAGGGCTTTGGTACCGGCGCTTGGGGCCGGTCGGAGCCATCCCTGCTGGACCCAGGCTTTTGTTGCTGAGAGCCGATGGTACACCGCTCTGCCAGTGGTACACTGGGCTTCATGCCTGGCTGGTGCAGGGCTTTGGTGCCAGCGCTTGGGGCCTGCCGGAGCCGTCCCTGCTGGACTCGGGCTTTTGTTGCTGAGAATCGGTGGTACACCACTCTGCCAGTGGTACACTGGGCTTCATGCCTGGCTAGTGCAGGGCTTTGGTGCCGGCGCTCGGGGCCGGCCGGAGCCGTCCCTGCTGGACCCGGACTTTTGTTGCTGAGAGCCGGTGGTACACCGCTCTGCTAATGGTACACTGGGCTTCATGCCTGGCTGGTGCAGGGCTTTAGGTGCCGATGGGTGTCGGGCTTCGTGCCTGACTAGTGCAGGGCTTTGGTGC
This sequence comes from Calamus simplicifolius, assembly GCA_900491605.1. Taxonomy (NCBI): domain Eukaryota; kingdom Viridiplantae; phylum Streptophyta; class Magnoliopsida; order Arecales; family Arecaceae; genus Calamus; species Calamus simplicifolius. The sequence goes on from UESW01001399.1 coordinate 233,586, forward strand.
CGGCGCTCGGGGCCGGCCAGAGCCATCCCTGCTGGACCCGAGCTTTTGTTGCTGAGAGCCGGTGGTACACCGCTCTGCCAGTGGTACACTGGGCTTCATGCATGGCTGGTGCAGGGCTTTGGTGCCGATGGGTGTCGGGCTTCATGCCTGGCTGGTGCAGGGCTTTTCTATGAAAAGATTTCAGTAGCTAAAATTGAATCTCATTAATATTGAATGAAGGGGGGAAAACCCAAGTGAATACAGGGGTGATACTTGACATGAGAGGAGGAATACATTACTGATAATACCGACGAAGGTTATCTGCATTCCATGTTCTAGGAAGTGGCGTCCCATCAAGTTCTTCAATTTTGTAAGCTCCGTGGCGGAGTGTCTCGGTGATCCGATAAGGCCCCTCCCAATTTGGGGCTAGCTTGCCTCCCTCAGTTGGCTTCAAGACCTCAGCCCGTCAAAGGACCAGATCTCCTGGCAGGAACATCCTGGGGCGCACATGAGCATTGTAGTACTTTGCGGCCCGTTGCCGGTAGGCCACCATTCGAAGTCGCGCCTGGTCTCGCACCTCCTCCACCAGGTCGAGGTTGGCTCGTAGCTGGTCAGGGTTACCTTCCTCGCTGTATGCTTCCACCCGAGGGCTTGGTGCACCAACCTCCATTGGGATAACAGCTTCAGAGCCAAAGACTAAGCTGAACGGCGTCTCGCCGGTGGGGGCTCGCGGCGTTGTGTGGTAGGCCCATAGCACGTTGGGGAGCTCCTCCACCCATCGCCCCTTGCAGCCATCTAGCCGAGATCTCAGCCCCTGGAGAATGATCCGATTAATCACCTCGGCCGCCCCATTGGTTTGAGGATGCCCGATGGAAGTGAACCTCTGATGGATACCCAGCTCAGAGAAGAACTCTCGGAAGGGCGCGTTGTCAAATTGCCAGCCGTTATCAGTGACTAATGTGTGCGGTAGCCCAAACCGACATATGATGGACTTCCAGAAGAAGGATCTCACTTTGCTTTCGGTAATCTTGGCCAAGGCCTCGGCTTCAATCCACTTGGTGAAGTGATCCACTGCTACCAAGAGGAACTTTCGCTGTCCGAAGGCCGAGGGAAATGGTCCCAGGATATCCATGCCCCATTGGGCGAAGGGCCAAGGTGCTACCAAGGGGGTCAGGTGAGACGTCGGCTGTCGCTGGATATTAGCGTGACATTGACAGCTATCACATTTCTTAACAAGCTCAGCCGCATCTTCTTTCATTGTCAGCCAGAAGTACCCTTGTCGCAAGGCCTTGTAGGCTAGGGCTCTGCCCCCCAGGTGACTCCCGCAGATATCTTCGTGGATCTCTCTGAGGATGTAATCTGATTCAGCCGACCCCACACACCTGAGAACTGGGTATGAGAAGGATCTCCGATAAAGCTTCCCGTTCATCATCAAGAATCTCGGGGCCCTCCGCCTGAGCAGCTTGGCCTCAGCGGGGTTCTCCGGGAGAGTACCGTCAGTCAAAAACCGGATGTAGGCATCCATCAAGGAGGGCTCTTGCTCCACTGGCAACGCTTCATCCGCGACCTCGATGCTCGGGACTTGTAGATGTTCCACATATGTTCTTCCCAACGTTCCGTCGGCCGAAGTGGCTAGGCGGGACAATGCATCGGCCCTGGCATTCTCCGCTCTGGGGATATAGCTGATGCGGAAGTAAGAGAAACGAGACGCTTGGGACTGCACCTTGCTCAAGTATCGGGACATGGTTGGGTCCCTAGCCTCGTACTCTCCAGTGATCTGCCCAGAAACAAGCTGAGAGTCCGTGAAGGCCCTCAAACGCCCAGCGCCTAGCCCCTCAGCTAACCTCATCCCCGCTAACAAGGCTTCGTACTCCGCCTGATTGTTAGTTGCTGGGAACTGGAATCTGAGAGCGTACTCCACTACATCTCCCTCTGGGCTCGCGAGAATGAGTCCGGCTCCGCTTCCTTGGGAGTTTGCCGCTCCATCCACATGCAGGATCCAGTCCTCCGCCTCCTCAGATGAGGGAGAGTCCGCACACTTCTCCGGTCGCACCCCCTCCATATCCCTCTCGGTCCAAGAACACTCGACCAGGAAATCCGCCAACACCTGAGACTTCATGGCTGACCTTGGCCGGATGGACAGATCGAACTCACTTAGCTTAATGGCCCACTTGGCCAATCGACCGGAGGTGTCGGGGCGAGATAAGATAGTTCGGAGGGGCTGGTCCGTAAGCACCACGATGGGATGGGCTTGGAAGTAAGGCCGGAGGCGTTGAGTAGAGACCACCAAGGTGAAGATAATCTTCTCGGTTCTTGAATACCTGGTCTCGGTGTCATGGAGTACTTTGCTGGTGTAATAGATTGGCTTCTGAGCCCCGTCAGCATCCATGCGCACGAGTACGGAGCTGACAGCCTCGGGGAGGCTGCAAGATATAAAAAGAGCTCCTCTCCATTCTCAGGCTTGGACAACAGCGGAGTGGAGAGAAACTGCTTCAACTCCTCAAAGGAACCCTGACACTCCTTCGTCCATTCGAAGCCATTGACCTTGCGCAGCGCCTTAAAGAAGGGCAGGCACCTTTCCGCCGACCTCGACATGAAACGACTCAAGGCCGCCACCCTCCCCGTTAGGCGCTACACTTCCCTCTTATTGGCTGGGGGCCTCATCTCCAGGATAGCCCTAATCTTGTCAGGGTTGGCTTTGATCCCTCGCTGGGTCACCATAAAACCCAGGAACTTGCCTGCTGCTACTCCAAAGGCGCATTTTTGGGGGTTAAGCTTCATCCGATACCGACGCAAGTTGTTGAAAGTCTCCTCGAGGTCAGCGACATGGTTCGCCGCACTGGTGCTCTTGGTCAGCATGTCATCCACATACACCTCATGTTGCGCCCTAGCTGGTCCTCAAAGACCTTATTCATTAATCTTTGATAAGTGGCCCCGACATTTTTCAATCCAAAAGGCATCACCCTGTAACAATAAATCCCCTTCTCTGTGATAAAGGAAGTTGCTTCTTCATCCGCCGGGTTCATCTTGATTTGATTATACCCCGAGAACACATCCATGAAACTGAGAGTCTCATGCCCAGAGGTGGCATCCACCAGTTGGTCAATTCGGGGCAGCGGGAAGCTGTCCTTGGGGCACGCCTTGTTGAGGTCGGTAAAATCCACGCACATCCTCCAGCTTCCGCTGGCCTTGCGAACCATTACGACATTCGCTAGCCAGTCCGGGTAATGCACCTCGCGGATGTGACCAGCCGCCAGCAGCTTCCGTACCTCCTCATCAACGGCTTTCTATCGGTCAGAGGCAAAACTCCTTTTCTTCTGCCTGACGGACCGGCACCCTGGCCGAATGTTAAGCTGGTGCGTAATCACCTCCTTCGGAATCTACGGCATGTCGGATGCTGACCATGCGAAGACATCCGCGTTGGCCTGCAGGAAGGTAAGGAGTCGGTCACGAGCCTCCTCTGGAAGCAAGGCTCCAACCCGGACCGTCCGCGCAGAGTCCTCCCCGAGGGGAAAGTGAGCAGCTGCTCGGCTGGCTCTCCCCTTTTCTCCAAGTCTCGCGGGTCAAGCGCCTCAGGTGTCGGTGCAGGTGCCGTCTCCTGAAGACTAGGGGCCAAGTGATAGCAAAGTGTTGGCGGATTCTGCTCCCCTCGTATCTCCCCGACCCCACTGCTGGTTGGGAACCTCACGAGGAGCCGCTTGGTGGATATGATGGCATCCAAGAGGTTGAGCCCGGGCCTCCCGAGGATCGCATTGTATGCGAGGGGCACACGAACCACCAAAAACTTCATGAGAACAGTGCTTTGGTACGGAGCTGTACCAGCCGTTACGGGAAGAGTGACTTCCCCTTCAACCTTCACAGAATCTCCTGTGAACCCCATCAGAGGCGTGGCGATAGGTCGAAGCAGATCGGTGACAAGTTCATACGAATAAAGGCATCATAGTTTAAAACATCTACGGAGCTCTCACTGTCAACTAAGATTCTTTTTATAGGGTGCCTAGCGATCGTCATGGACACGACGACGCTATCATCATCTTTATTTACAATCCCGTCCAAGTCCTTTTCGAAGAAAGGAATTACAGTCCCTGCCCCCCCCTCCCCCCTTGGTTTCTTCGACGGGCCTCCTGCCCCCTAGGAAATCATCGCTATCGTCTTCTCTGTCGGGGCATTGTCGATCACCGGTGGCGAGGGCGCTGACAGGCCAGGGGCTCCCGGGTTATTCCTCTGAACGAACTTTCCCAGGTGGCCCCGCTGAATAAGGTCTTCAATAGCCTTCTTCAGTTGACGGCAATCGTCAGTGTCGTGGCCATGGTCCCGGTGGTAGCGGCAGTAAAGGTTCTTGTTCCGGGGGATCTTCGGGTTGATGGGAGGAGGGCGCTGCAGATAGGACTCCCCTTCAATCTCGAGCAGGAACTGAGATATTGGGGCGAGCAATGCGGTGTAGGGTCTGTCTCTTGGTGCAGGGGGTCGAGGACGGTTGTTCGGCCGGCGAGGAGGCTCGGGCCTCCTGGGGTAGACTTCTGCAGGCTCCGGCTAGGTCGGCTTCTTGGGGACACTCCCGCCAGCTTCGCGCCGGGAAAAGTCGGCCTCGTCCGCCCGGATGTACTTCTGGGCCTGGATCAGAAGCTCAGAGTAAGAGCCCGATGGCTTCTTGTCAAGAGAATACACGAAGCGAGAAGGGCGGAGCCCCCGCTTCAGAGCCAGGATAGCCACCGAGTCTTCCAGGTTGTAGACCTCCAGGGCTGCTTCTTTGAACCGGGCGATATAATCCCGCAGAGGCTCACCATTCTTCTGTTGGACGACAAAGAGATTGTCCGCCACCTTCGGGATTTTCCGGCAGGCGTCAAAATGGGCCAGAAAAGCCCTCTCCAACTGGTGAAAGGAGTCGATTCTTCGTGGCGGCAGACGAGAATACCAAGCTCGAGCAGCCTTATTCAGAGTGGCCGGGAAAGCAATGCACATAAGTGAATCAGTGGCCCCCTGGACTTGCATGAGTATCTTATAGCTCTCCAAATGGTCCAGGGGGTCCGTGGTCCCGTCGTATGGATCTAGTTGAGGAAGGCAGAACCTGGTAGAGATGGGCTCCTCCATGATGCGGCGAGACAAGGGAGGCCGACTGTCGTAATCTATTTCTGGCAGGTGGGTGATCCGATGGCTAAGCTCCTCTAGCTTCTGATTACACTCCTCGAGTCGACGCTCGGCTCGACGAGGCATCCGGCCATCAAAAGAGCCCTCCCCCGAAGATTCGGAAGAAGAGCGAGGGCGGCGATGCCGGCGTGGGCGCTCCGCCTCCCTCCCGTGCCGCTGCTTAGGAGAAACACTAGCGTGGCGAGAGGGAGACTGAGGTCTCTTAGAGGCTTCATGGTGATGAGGCTTGGCCGGGGACTGACGGCGATACTCCACGGGAACTGGCGATCTCCGGCGAAAGGAATGCTGGCTGGGTTGCACCACCCCCGGGACAGACGGATTCGGCTCCGGCTGCTGCACGGCCGCCTGCTGGTGCTGCAGGCCCTGAACCATCGCCGCCAAAGACTGGACCTGCGTGGCCAGGGCAGTGAGTTGATCTTCCTGAAGTTGTTGCGGAGCAGGCGTGGGAGCATCATTCTGCGGAGCGGAAGGCCCTGCCCCTCGGAGATGTAGTGGCTCCGGAATACTGGATGCGAGAGTCGGGGGGGCCTCCGCGGGTGGACCGGCCCCGCAGCGCTGCCCCCCAGCGCGACCGGCTGAAACTCCCTTCGTCCGGGTCATCACCATGACTTCAAGAGCTTGAAGAAAGGATAAAGTAAGCTGCTGGTTCGATGTCTTTCTTACACACCCCCTTCCTAGCGCGCCAATCTGATGACGCCAAGTCACCTTCCTCAAACGCCGGGGAAAACGGACGTCCTTCTCCTCGGAGCCCTGCAAGAAAAGTCTCCGGAGACCGGCGATACCGGTAGGGACCCTCCGACGATCAAGTCAGTCACTTGGGCTCAGACAAAGAACCGCTCAGCGGAAAAGAGCTGAGGCAGTTAGGGTTTTGCTAGGAGGAAGAAAAGCTTGGAAAACCAGAGTTCAGATCCCTACTTACAACGCGAGCACATGCTTTTATACCTATCAGAATATCCTATCTTACTATTTCGGAAGATCACTGTCGTACCATCGCTGCGCATGCCGAAGACATCCCGTACTGCCTGCCGACGTGATATCATACATGTCCAACAGCTGAGAAGGCATTCAGTGCACGCCGTCGGCTGATATGACCGCGCACAGTTACAAGCGGTAGCGAATCGTACGCCGTAGCGAGGCAAGGCCACGCACAGGGACATGCAGTGCACCATACGCCGTTATGAGATATGGTCCTCCGTAACGGGGTGCAATCACGGGCGTACTAAGAATCACGTGGGCGCGCCGTGTGGCCTAGAGTCATCATTTCTTTCAATGATTGAACTGCATGCTAATCGCTGATGACCCCACCGCGGGACCGGAAGGGGTCCCAGGGGTAGGGAGATGCCGGTGCACTCCAAGATCGGTGGGGGGTCTCGGGGTCAAGAGATGATGACCCTACCCTGAGACCAGAAGGGGTCCCGGGGGTGGGGAGATGCTGGTGCACCCCGAGACCGGTGGGGGGTCTCGGGGTCAAGAGATGATGACCCCACCCCGAGACCGGAAGGGGTCCCGAGGGTGGGGAGATGCCGGTGCACCCCAAGACCGGTGGGGGGTCTCGGGGTCAAGAGATGATGACCGCACCCCGAGACCGGAAGGGGTCCCGGGGGTGGGAAGATGCCGATGCACCCCGAGACCGGTGGGGGGTCTCGGGGTCAAGAGGTGATGACCCCACCCCGAGACCGGAAGAGGTCCCGGGGGTGAGGAGATGACGGTGCACCCCGAGACCGGTGGGGGGTCTCGGGGTCAAGAGATGATGACCCCACCCCGAGACCGGAAGGGGTCCCGGGGGTGGGGAGATGCCGGTGCACCCCGAGACCGGTGGGGGGTCTCGGGGTCAAGAGATGATGACCCCACCCCGAGACCGGAAGGGATCCCGGGGGTGGGGAGATGCCGGTGCACCCCGAGACCGGTGGGGGGTCTCGGGGTCAAGAGGTGATGGCCCCACCCCGAGACCGGAAGGGGTTCCGGAGGTGGGGAGATGCCGGTGCACCCCAAGACCGATGGGGGGTCTCGAGGTCAAGAGATGATGACCCCATCCCGAGATCGAAAGGGGTCCCGAGAGTGAGGAGATGTCGGTGCACCCCGAAACCGGTGGGGGGTCTCGGGGTCAAGAGATGATGACCTGATGAGGATATCAGTTCGGATCAGAGTTCGGGTCAGTCGAACCAGTCCTTGGATGTTCCTGTACTAGCATCCCAGAGTCAGCAGGCCACGTCAGGGAAGACCACACCAGATAATCTACGAAGGTCCAAGAGGTTGCAGAACAAACGGGCTTGAAATTTTCTGTGTCGGACTGGGCCCAAACTTGGCTGGTCACATGGAAACGGACTGCTGATTCAAAGTCATCGCCTTTGGCGATGATCTGCTGTGGATTTTGGCCATCCGGGCTCGTCTGATAGGAGTTTTGGGTCTGTTTTCGTTTTTAATGGCATAGTTGTAATTTTTAACTAAACTTATGATGTTAGGGTTTTATCTCTTTTATTTAGGTTGGTTTTGGGGCGGCCATCAGAAGGCAGAGAAGAAAGACGCTGTTTTAGATTTCCTTTTTTTTTCTTGAATGGAGATGAATGTTTTCTTTTTCTGATTCAAAACAATTGAATTGAAAATTCAATTGCTCTTCCTTTAAATTTCGGATTGTGAGTGATCAAATTCGAAATTTTTCCCCTTCTCTTGTCAAGATCCGAACCAAACCTGGACGAATTCTTTTCTCGCAGATTAGATCGTTGTTGAGTTGCAGGCGTTTTGAATATCGCCCTGCATCAACTTGGTATCAGAGCCTTGATCCATTCCTTCCATTACCGCCTTGATCCATTCCTTCCATTACCGCCTTGATCCATTCCTTCCAAACCCAAATATCAACCCTAATCGAAATTTGATCCAATGGAGCAGAAGAACAATGATCAATCCCTGAGAGACGCCGTGAGAGATGCTATGCAAGATGCCATGCGAGACCAGCACCAGGTGATGCAACAGATGATGCAAACCATGCAGGCGATGATGGCGCGGCTGGAGGTGCAGAATCGTGCCCAACCCCTTCGAGTGGAGGAGCATGATGAAATTGATGGAGGTAGGGAGAGGGGTTTCGAAAATCTGGAGGCACCACCAATTCGAAGAGGGCAACAGAGGCCTGATGTTGGACTTCCAAGGTATGTCGATCAACCTCCTATTTCGAAAATCAGAATCGGTGGGAAGCAGGCTTCAGGGTCGAAATTCTGGAGTTTAAAGGAGGAATTAACCCAGACGAGTATGTTGATTGGACCCTTCAGGTCGATGATGTTTTTCGTCTGAAGGAGGTGCCCTTAGACAAGCAGGTACCGCTTGTCACAATTCGATTCAGAGATAGGGCTGCTGCTTGGTGGCATGCGCAGCACTATCGTAGATATATGGATGGGAGACCTCCATTAGCGTCATGGGCAGCGCTAAAGCAGGAGATGAACAGGGAGTTTTTGCCTCCGAACCATGAGCAGATTTTGTATTCGAAGTTGCATGGTTTGACGCAAGGTAGTCGGAGCGTCGAGGAGTACACAACTGAATTTTATCGATTGGTTGCACGAAATCGGTTGATTGAGGCTGAACCGAGATTGATAGCCATGTATCTTCATGGCTTGCGGCTGCCAATCCAAGATGCACTGGCTGTGCATCGAATTGATAGCGTAGGAGATGCGCATATGAGGGCTCAGGCAGTGGAAAAGAGCTTGATGAGAAACAGGGGGTTTCAGAGCAGAGGGGGTTTTACTACGGGCCAGAGTTCAGGGCAGAATTCAGGGGGCAAATTTATGCCTCCAGTAGCGAGGCCGCAGGCATCAGTACCTCCAAGACCAACAGGGTCGAATGGAACCTCAGGTTCTCAGGCGAGAGTGGGCAGCAACAGGGCTAACATTCGGTGCCATCGGTGTCAGAATTTGGGGCACTATGCCAATGAATGCCCCAAGGCGCGAGCTCAGTTGTATATGGAGGATTATATGGAGGACGAAAATGGAGGAGAGTTCCCTGAGGATGAGGAATTTAATGATGAGCTGTGTGTTATTGATCCGGACCATATTCAAGGGGAGAGCTTGGTGATACGAAGAATGTGTCTGGCGCCGAGATCAGATGAAGATTGGCGTCGGCATGACATCTTCACAACGAAATGTTTTGTGGCTGGCAAAACATGTCGTGTTATCATAGACTCTGGCAGTTGGGAGAATGTGATAGCAGAGGAGGCTGTGAAGAAGCTGGGGTTGCAGACAGACCCTCACCCACATCCATATAAGCTCGGTTGGGTGAACCGAAGTGCAGACATTCAGGTCAGCCGAAGGTGTAAGTTGTCACTGTGTTTTGGTCCTCATTTCGAGACAACTATTGAGGCGGATGTTGTTCCAATGGATGCTACTCACATCATACTGGGGCGTCCGTGGCAGTTTGATAACAGGGCAGTGTACAACGGGTACACCCACAGTTATATGCTGCGTCCAGATGGGAGGAAAGTTATTTTGAAGCCGCTTCAGGAAGTGAGTGGACAGAATACAGTAATTTGTTTACCAAGCACAGAATTCGATGCGAGTTTGGATGGAGAGGATGTTTGTTTTGCTTTGGTGAGCAAGTCAGGAGACTTCGGCGTGGAAGAGGAGCAAAGGCCAAATATGATTCCTGAGGAGTTGGTGTCTATCTTGGAGGAATTCCGAGATGTTGTATCAAAGGAGCTACCGGCTGGATTACCACCTCTCCGAGATATTCAGCACGGCATTGACCTTATTCCGGGCTCAGTGTTGCCGAATAAGGCTCATTATCGGATGACACCGCAACAGCATGAGGAATTGAGGAGGCAGGTCCAAGAACTTTTGGACAAGGGGTTCGTACGGGAGAGCATTAGCCCGTGCGCGGTGCCAGCCCTTTTGGTACCGAAGAAGGATGGTACGTGGCGCATGTGTGTCGACAGCCGCGCGGTTAACAAAATTACTGTGAAGTACAGGTTCCCGATACCGAGGTTGGACGACATGCTTGATCAGTTGAGTGGTGCTAAGGTCTTCACGAAGATTGATTTGAAGAGTGGGTACCATCAGATAAGGATGAAGCCTGGAGACGAATGGAAGACAGCCTTCAAGACTAAGGAAGGGCTGTATGAATGGTTGGTAATGCCATTCGGGTTGTCAAACGCGCCGAGCACGTTCATGCGCGTAATGAACCAGGTTTTACGTCCATTTCTTAGCTCATTTGTGGTTGTCTACTTTGATGATATTTTGATATACAGCAGGACAGCCGAAGAGCATGTGGGCCATGTGGCACAGGTTTTGTCAGTGTTACGTGAGAACCAGTTAGTTGCTAACCCAGAGAAGTGCATTTGGATGGTTGGGAGACTAATTTTTCTGGGGTACGTTGTGACTGGAGAGGGGATTCTCCCAGATAGGAATAAGGTGCATGCAATTGTGGAATGGCCAGTACCTTCAACCTTGACAGAATTGAGATCCTTTTTGGGTCTTGCAGGGTTTTATCGCAGGTTTGTCAAGGGGTATAGTGAGCTGGCTGCACCTTTAACGGAATTGTTGAAGGGAGCCAGATTTGGGTGGAATGATGCCGCACAGGAGGCATTTGATGGGCTGAAAGTCAGATTGACCGAAGCTCCTTTATTGGTTCTTCCTGATTTTGATAGAGTTTTTGAGGTGGATTGTGATGCTTCGAAGACTGGAATTGGGGCAGTGCTTAACCAGGAAGGAAGACCAGTCGCATACTTCAGTGAGAAGCTGGGAGGAGCTAAACTGGCTTATTCGGTTTATGATCTGGAATTGTACGCCATTGTGAGATCCTTGCAGCATTGGCGCCACTACTTGATTCAGCGGGAGTTTGTACTGTATTCAGACCATCAGGCGCTGAAGTTCTTACAGGGTCAGCATAAACTGAGTTCAAGGCATGCGAAGTGGGTGAGTGCCTTGCAGGAATACACTTTCAGCATCAAGCACAAGTCTGGTACGTTGAATAGAGTGGCTGATGCTTTGAGTAGGCGGAGCTTGTTGATTGGCGCTATGCATGTGTACACTCTCGGCTTTGAGAGTGTAAGGGAGGACATTCGTGTGGATGAGCACTTCAAGGGAATTTTGGCCAAAATTGAGGCGGGGGAGCGAACTGATTTCGTTCTCCATGATGGATATTTGTTTCGAGGTAACTGCTTATGTGTTCCTGATACGTCTCTTCGTGTGTTGATCATCCAGGAACTGCATAACCAGGGTCACTTCGGAAGGGATAAAACAGCCTGGTTGATTCGGCAGCGGTTTTATTGGCCTGGTCTTGACCGAGATGTCAAGCTTTTGTGAAGAGGTGCAGGTTGTGTCAAGAGTCGAAGGGGACAGACACGAACCAAGGTATGTACACGCCTTTACCTATCCCAGAGGCACCATGGCGAGATGTTTCTATGGACTTTGTTGTAGGATTGCCGCGGACAGCAAGGGGACTGGATTCGATTATGGTGATTGTGGATCGGTTCAGTAAGGTGGCGTGTTTCTTGCCATGCAAAACCACTTTTGATGCGTCAAAGGTTGCTGACTGTATTTTGCTTCAGTGGTTCGGCATTTTGGTATACCGGCATCCATAGTGTCAGACAGGGACAGCAAGTTTATGGGACACTTCTGGCGAGAGCTGTGGAAGAAGTTGGGCACAAAGTTGAAATTCAGCAGTCCTTATCATCCTCAGACGGATGGACAGACTGAAGTTGTCAACCGTAGCTTGGGTAATCTGTTGCGGGCAAATGTGCATGAATTCAGGAGCTGGGATTTGTGTTTGCCGAAGATTGAGTTTGAGTTCAACTCTTCAGTGAACCGTTCTACAGGGTTTGCTCCGTTTCAGATACTGTTTGGGTTCTTGCCAAGAGGTCCTTTGGATGTTCTGCCAGTTGAGTCGCCAGAGAAGGTGAGTCAGAAGGTCGAAGATAGAGTGTCTGACTTGCAGGAGATACATGCGACTGTTAGAGCCAAATTGGAGCAGACTTACGCCAAATACAAGGCGAAAGCTGATCAGCAGCGTCGGCAACAGTCCTTTGAAGTGGGCGATTTGGTATGGGTTTACTTACCGAGGGAGCGGTATCCACAGGGAGCTTTAACGAAGCTCAAGCCGAAGAAGATAGGTCCATGCCAGGTATTGGAGAAATTTGGTGACAATGCCTATCGGGTTGAGTTACCAGATGATGTCTTCATTTCGGATGTGTTCAACATTCGGCATCTGACCCCTTATGCAGGAGAGAATTCGAGCTTGAGGTCAAGCTTTTCAGAGGAAGGGGAGAGTGATGAGGATATCAGTTCGGACAGAGTTCGGGTCAGTCGAACCAGTCCTTGGATGTTCCTGTACCAGCATCCCAGAGTCAGCAGGCCACGTCAGGGAAGACCACACCAGATAATCTACGAAGGTCCAAGAGGTTGCAGAACAAACGGGCTTGAAATTTTCTGTGTCGGACTGGGCCCAAACTTGGCTGGTCACATGGAAACGGACTGCTGATTCAAAGTCATCGCCTTTGGCGATGATCTGCTGTGGATTTTGGCCATCCGGGCTCGTCTGATAGGAGTTTTGGGCCTGTTTTCGTTTTTAATGGTATAGTTGTAATTTTTAACTAAACTTATGATGTTAGGGTTTTATCTCTTTTATTTAGGTTGGTTTTGGGGCGGCCGTCAGAAGGCAGAGAAGAAAGACGCTGTTTTAGATTTCCTTTTTTTTCTTGAATGGAGATGAATGTTTTCTTTTTCTGATTCAAAACAATTGAATTGAAAATTCAATTGCTCTTCCTTTAAATTTCGGATTGTGAGTGATCAAATTCGAAATTTTTCTCCTTCTCTTGTCAAGATCCGAACCAAACCTGGACGAATTCTTTTCTCACAGATTAGATCGTTCTTGAGTTGCAGGCATTTTGAATATCGCCCTGCATCATGACCCCACCCCGAGATCGGAAGGGGTCCCGGGGGTGAGGAGATGCCGGTGCACCCCAAGACCGGTGGAGGGTCTCGGGGTCATTAGCTGCCGCTACCTTTTATCCTGACGACGCAGGATCAGTCATATCACATCACATGATATGTTTGGAGGAATCATGGCCATAGGCCAATAAGAAACATGCATTAGATTCTCCAATATCCATCTTTTGCAACAAACTAGATAAATCTTTTCTTGTCACCATTGAATGATTGCTTCTATGATCTCAAACTCAATTTTGGTTTTAAACAAGTTCCACTTTTTGGTACGAAATTAATGACAAAAAAAAATCTCAATGGAGGGAAGAGGAGAGAAGTTTTAAGACTTTGAGGTAGTTAAAGCATTGTTTATGATGGATTTCTTTTGGCCAGAGCACAACCTCTAGGATATATAATATGCTGAATCTATCATCCATGCTTCATTCAAGAGCTTATCTTAATTTAAAAGACTGGATGGCTGGCAATAAATGCAAAGAAAAGCCCCAAGTCAGAAACCTTTTAATCACCATGCAGATAAGATTTTGCATTTTGAATTAAAATAGGAAGATGGTGAGAGCATGGGATGAATAATGGATGGAAGAGACTCTTTTGAGCAGGAGTTTTTAATGGATCGAAGAGGAGGCATAGTGAGAAATTTTTGTGGAATAAGAGCTTTCTATAATAGTTTAGAAGATTAAGATGAAGCCAAAAAGTTCTAATTAATAGCTTCAAATATATTTGTGGAGAATTTGCCCATATATAACTTTGCATACGGCATATAGATTTTCTTAAATCGTTCATCTGCTAAATATAAAGCTTAAAGTAATCTTACTTGCCTTGCATCTCCTGAGCCTCTATTAATTATTTAAATAACTTAACTGGTGGAGATGTACGCAAGCATACTTCCTATGCTTCTTTAAATAATAGTTGAGATTATCTAATGTAATGTAAAGAATAGCTAGCATATCTAGAAGAAGATGCCATTTGTTGACCTTCCCACTCTTTAGGACTAGCTTTTTGTACTTAATCTCCCAATTTGTAGAATTTTTTGCTTCATGACTATTTAATATTATAACCGTAGAATGCTTTATTCTTCAAAAAAAAAAAAAAAAAAACTTCATGAATACTTTTTCATAATAGATTTATTTAAAGTTAAGGGCATAAAGAGAAGGCAAACCGAGCATAAAGAGAAGGCAAACCTTACTATTTTTCAATAACAGTAATTCACTGAAATACTTGAGGTTCAAATACTTGCAATGCTCCTTGGAAGAATTGAAGCTATGACCTCTTCTAAAGAGAGAAAGAGAGAGAGAGGTGATTCATTTCAGTGAACTGTTCAATGGTCATCTGATCATTTCAGTCAACTGCTCAATGCCTTAGTGCTCACGCCCCTCTCTCTCTCACATTAAAGAAAAGAATTGGGCTTAAATGTCATAAAATAAGAACAATAATCAGTAAAGCTATTTTTTAAACTGATATCTTTTGACACCGATTTTTATTGATTCAGCGTTGAAACCAAATATTTTACAAAAGTAAGATTAAAGTTAACAGCGCCATTTGAAATGGCGCTTTTAATATCTCCCGTAACACCATCAGATGAAATAAACAAGTTATGATTATAAAATGCCACTTAAAATGATGCACATCACTTCAAATGATACTTTAAGAAGCATCATTTTACATATTTTTTGGTGCTTTTAAAAAGCGTTACTTCAAGTATTATTATTTTTTGGCTGCCATAATGATCATAAAAAAATATTATTTTAAATAATATTTATTATTTTAATTTTTTTAATTTTTTTTGCTTTCATCCCAATGTTGGAAATGACACCAGTTTTAAAGAGAACTCATAATCAGTATGTCAACTTGACAAGATGTTTCAAATTCCTCAAGGTACGATAACGACAGCAATAGAAAGAATCCAGGTTTTATTGGATCCTTTATCAACATGTTTTCCTAAAGAATTATTGTGGACAGAATGTCGCTGCACCAAGTTCCTCACAAAGAGTTGCCGGTCACCCAAAGAGAAAGAGAAAGTCCACCTAACCCAAATGGAGTTCAGCTATTATGTCAGTACCCCAGTATGGAGATAATGTAGGGTCCATTTTGTTCACCAATCAGGAGCTGACATGTCAGCAAAGAAAATGCTGGTTAATGTGTGGGGTGAGGACAATGGAGTGACCACTTGGGTGGGTGGGTAATTTGGGGTGGTCCACATAGATATGGATTCACCATCATAGAGATGGAGTACGTACGTGCCAATGGTCTGGGAGCTGGGACGAAGTCTTGTCTTTGAAGTGGTAACCTTTTTTGAGTGGATTGATGACTTCAGGTACATCGAAATCACATCCAAAGAAACATAATACTCGGAGGAAACTGTGTAAAGAACGCTATAACCGTGGCCATGCTGCAAGCCTCCAAGATTTTTTTTTTTTTTGGACGCGGACTTGGCTTCCCATGAGGGGTCCAGCGGTCCAGAAGGGCTTAGGTCTAAACTAATTTTGTTTTCATGGTTTATTATGAGTATTAAGCATGGAAGATTGGAGAAAGAGGGATTGCACCTTCAATGCTAATCTCCTTGACAGTGTTTAAAAGTCTTATAATGGAGTGGATGTGGTAGGCTAAGAATGACTTTATAATTTATTTTGGTACTAATACTTCAAGTTTATCTACTGATCTAATTAATCTATTAGTAGACTCGATTCGTATAGCTTTAAAAATTCAAAATCGATAGCAGATGAATTCGAGTTATAACTTTTAAAATATTTTTTTTTTCTATTCGATGTTAAACTATTCATGCATAGAAGTATAAGAATCTTTTCATCTTTATTGTAACGACTTTCTCATTACATGCTGCAAGTTAGTCAGAATCTACTATAAAAAGAATTATTAGTGTTATAGGGATGACGACTCCACGCCATGACGGGACTCTATACCATAATCCCATGGATAGCCCTTTCTTTGATCTACCAACTTTCATACATTCGAATTGGTTCTGAAGCCATTTGTACGTAATGTCCAAAGCCCACCTACTAGCTCATACAAGTTAATTGATAGCAAGTAAACTTAAATTACAACTCTTCAAATAATTATTTTTTTATCCAATATGAAACTATTCATGCATGAAGTTATTACAGGTTCAGTTATAACTATACTTAATAGTACATGATCAACCTTGCAGGCTCCTATGAACTTTAAGAATTGACAAAACCATTGGATATGGCTATGCCATACAAGATGGAGTACAAGCATTACCCTCGCATCTTGTGATCCATGCTTACATGCAAGTTGAGGTAAAGAAAAACATTAGGGGGTGTTCAGTAATCTAAATAGGATTGCTATGTTGATTTTAAATCATTGATGATCCTTATATCAAGATGACATATTCCTCAATGATTTAAGAATGTCATGTTTGATATGAATATATGCCTGTGATTAAAGACTTTTAATGGTTTAAAACCATTGTGTTTGGTATACCATAGGAATTATGGACCATCGATCATGAAATACTAATATTATCTCTGATTAGTTAGCTTCTCTTTGCCTTAGAAAATCACTATTTCTAACATATTTGCAAGAACTATGATAATTTATTATTATTTTATATTATTTATTATTATAATATTTAAAACTTTTATAATATAATATTATATTATAATATATTTTATAATATTATATTATATAACTTATTATTATTATAATAATATAATTTTATAATATTAAATTATATTATATTAATATGAAAATAATATCAAAATTTTTTATATAGATGAAGGATATTTTGGTTCCTAAATTCTAAGTCGAGATTACTATTAGAAAGTAATCTTGGATATATGACCTTATGGACAAGTATGGGACTACTTGATTGTATGATAATTTTAAATATGAGGATAATCTATGATCACTGCTACGAAGGATTATTGAAGTATAATCAAATGCAATAATTTTATCATCTTCATCGATCTGAATCATCAGTGATTTTAGATGATCATTCCAAACTAAACGCTTACTTAGAGGCATTGGATGCCTATTAGGTGGTCTCGTAGACTCCTCCAAAAAAATAATTAAACAGCATGCGGCATGCAGTAAGGTTTGGCCTGCAGACAATTTCATAGTTTGCCATTCAAAATGTATTACAATATCACCTCGTTTTGGAATCTGACCAAAAAATGTTTTGGAGGTCTCTATAGTATGGATACCTTTCTGCCTACTTGGGAAACTTTCAAGTACTCCATTACGTTCCCAATATTATAATGCTTCGCACTAGGTAATGAATAACCTAAGAGAATTTTTCATGGTAGCTGAAATGCCTGCCGTACAGTAATGTAGCTATCATTTGATGTTTGGGTCTGTGGTGCCTCTTAGAACTCAAAAAGCTTTTGATGCTGAGAGGCAAACGGCCACAACAGCAACTAGTTGGCCTGACATGCACCCCATTTATCTGGCTTTATCCCTCTGCAGGAAAAGGGAGCTGGACTAGGGTTGCCATCAAGAATGAGTTTTGATACTGTTGGTTGTGACAATGGTAACAATGATCTCCAAGGGCCTGGTTGGCATCTGCGTTTCTGTTTCTCTGCGAGTTAATGAAATGCTAAATGGAGGATGAAGATGAAGATAGCATTTGCACAAGACTTCAACTATTTCTCATGTTTTGTTTCTTTTTTTGAAATTAATAAATCTTTGCTACTAAGAACTCTATATACAAGCAGTATGAAAAAATAAATGGGTTTTTAATCATACATGTCCTTTTTTTTAACATTAGGCTTTTGAAAACAAAAAAAAGAAACAAAGTCAATATCAAATGGGTGCAAATTATTCATATAACAAATTATATAATAATTATTGCATATTGTGTTTTTGTATGTAAATTGCTCATAGAAACATATGGATGACTTCTATCAACCACCACCCATTCACCCTGATGCAGGCTAATAAAACCCTAAAGAATCATGCCATGTTCCAAGGAGCATCACCAAAGTATTAAGCACGTGTTTGGATGTATGAAAAGCTTGAGGGAAGATTAGTGCAACTTTAGTCACATTGAGGGGTTCCGTTGGTGAGTTTCTAACTAGCTAATTATCCTTAGCTTTATATGCATTCTCTTATGATCCTTAGTTAGATATTTATAATTATTTTATTTATTTATTTATTTTGCTTTTACATCCACTAACAAATTCAAAAAAAGAGAGGGTGAAGTTTATCATTACATATATTATCAAAACACCGTAATCCTTGTTCAAAGTAAGAATGGCATTTATCGATCATGTCGAATTCATACCAGTGGTGTAAAAACTATAAGTTGCCTTTAGCTTATAGGTAACATTAATCTCTTACTTTGGCAACCCTAAATAGGGAAGCATGTTTGCTTCCATGTGTACACCTTAATGTCACCTATCTAGATCACTAACCCTATCAATCCTAGCCTATTGCAAAACTAAAGTAAAATTACGGTTTCAATGGAGTCCTAGTTGCAATAGACATCAAGCATTAGGTGGAAACATCCCAATCACTAGATCTAATTTAACGACAATTCTAACACCATCAAATTAGTTCCATCACTAGTGCAATCACTGTATAAAATTCAACCTCAACCCAATAGTAGCAGTTAGTCATGGCCTACTTCTAACAGCATGCCCTGATGCTATAAAGTCCATTATTAGATCCTTTTGATATTGTAGTCTCCATAATCAAATCTAAACTATCATAGCAACAACCTAAAAGCATTAGAGCCAACATCAAAGCTAAATCCAACAACTTGCCCATTGTTAGGTCCCTTCTAACACCCCACTAGCCTTGTCGTCTCAGGTCACGAATGCTTTCAGCCAGTGCTTAGAGCATAGAAGTGATAGCAATCTTCATGAACCTTTAAGATCATCATTAATTTGTTAGCCACAAACATATTGCATTTGATTACTACTCAATGTTTGTTGATGGCTCCCTACAAGATTTGTAAACTGATATGGTGATAATGACGCCCACCAAGATGCCCATCAAAACTAAACATTTGAACAAATCTCTAAGCAGGTCCATTTGAAGGTCATTAACTATAATTGGTGTACTGATCTAGATGCTTCAAAGATTGGATTCTCCACTATAGCCACTACTGCTCCATTGAAAGAGTCCCTTTGCTAGCCTAGTGCCCCTGATACCCCACTTGATCATGCCATTGTCTCTATGACTTCACAAGTTGGCTGACAAGCTAGGCCTAAGGACTGCTAAACTTGAGAAAACCCATAAAGTGGCTTGGGTTTTGGACATAACTTTAACAATTGGCCACAATTACTTAATCAAACTCTCTTAGAGAAAAGGATAAGAAGACCAAGCATTGTGTGATCTTCTATTTGGGTATCATGACTATTTGATTATGATAACATATAGAGGAGATATATCAACTTATAACTTCACTTCGAATGGTTAGAAGATCATTCTTATGTCAATGTTGCTGAAGACTTCAATGAAAAAAATAGACATAAACTTACAGCTTATAGTTTGTTAGCTCAACAAGAATAGGAAAATGAAACCCATCAAGATATTCTATTCAAATTTTTTAAGCCAAAATTTTCTAGCCATAGAGATTGATGTAGGTCAGAAAAGCCACTACCTCAAGGATTATGATAAGGTGAAAGAAGCACTACCAAAATACCAAAAGCGATCCTTGGAGAGCCTAAATTAGTGGTCTAACATGGATGTGGTGGCACTGAATTCACAAGTGCCTATTGAGCTCCAACTTTTGCAATAATATAATAAGTCAAAGAAAAAAATAGTTCAAAAATTTATCAAAAATAGCATAAGAGAAATTTTGGAGTAGTTCTAATGTATCCACCCATCAAGTAAGCTTTTGGACATAAATGAATGACATCAATCAAAATTTGGATTACAAAGATAAAGGTCGAAACATTGAATTTGTATCAAATTTGGATTTTGCAATAATCCAAAACCTCGCTAAAAAAGGTTAGCCAAAAAGTATTATTTAAACTCTTTAATTTTGTATAGGCATCCAAATTTTTCCCGCTATAAAACTAAAGTTGGATTAAATATTTACCAACATAGGCTCTTATATAATTTCCTATATAAGCTTTAACATGTTCGTTAGGTTAAGAATCCATATTCAAATTCATATTCAAATCTAATTAAATCAAATTGTAGATATATAGAACTCATCTATGGTATTCCTTAGTCCACATGAGCTATATGCTAGATGCAGGCTAATAAAACCCTAAAGAATCATGCCATGTTCCAAGGAGTATCACCAAAGCATCAAGGGCGTGTTTGGATGTACAAAAAGCTTGGGGAAGATTAGTTCAACTTTGGTCACATTGAGGGATTTGATTGGTGAGTTTCAACTAATTATCCTTAGCTTTATATGCATTTCTCTTATGATCCTTGGTTAGATTTTTATAATTATTTTATTTATTTATTTATTTATTTTGCTCCTACATCCACTAACAAATTCAAAAAAAAAGAGAGTAAAGTTTTTCATTACATATATTATCAGAAAAACCATAATCCTTGTTCAAAGTAAGAATAGCATTTATCGATCATGTCGAATTCATACCAGTGGTGTAAAAACTATAAGTTGTCTTTGGCTTACATGTAACATTAATCTCTTATCTTGGCAACCCTAAATAGGAAAGCATGTTCGCTTTCATGTGTACACCTTAATGACGCATATCCAGATCACTAACCGTATCAATCCTAGCCTATGTCAAAACTAAAGTAAAATTAGGATTTCAATGGAGCCCTATTTGCAATAGACATCAAGCATTTGATGAAAACATCCCAGCCACTGGATCTAATTCAACGACAATTCTAACACCGTCAAATTAGTTCCATTACTAGTGCAATCAATGTATGAAATTCAACCTAACCTCAATAGTAGTAGTTAATCATAACCTACTTCTAACAGCATGCCTTGATGCTATAAAATCCACTGTTAGATCCTTCTGATGTTGTAGTCTTCACAATCAAATCTAACCTATCATAGCAACAACCTAATAGCATTAAAGCCACCATCAAAACTAAATCCAACAATAACCTACCTATTGTTAGGTCCTTTCTAACACCCCACCAGCCTTGTCGTCAAGTCACCAATGCTTTCAGGCAGTGCTTAGATCTTAGAAGTGATAGCAAGCTTCATGAACCTTTAAGGTCATCATTAATTTGTTAGCCATAAACATATTGCATTTGATTATCTACTCCATATTTGTCGATGGCCCCCTACAAGATTTGTGAACTAATATGGTAATGATGATGACCACCAAGATGCCTATCAAAGCTAAACATTTGAACAAATCTCTAAGTAGGTCCATTTGAAAGTCATTATCTACAATTGGTGTACTGTTATAGATGCTTCAAAGATTGGATTCTCCACCATACCCACTACTGCTCCATTGAAAGAGTCCCTTTCCCAACCCAGTGCCCCTAGTACCCCACTTGATCAAGCCATTATATCTATGACTTCACAAGTTGGCTGACAAGCTAGGCCCAAGGACTGCTAAACTTGAGAAAAACCCATAAAGTGGCTTGGGTTATGGAACTAACTTGAACAATTGGGCCCAATTGCTTAATCAAACTCTCTTAGAGAAAAGGACAAGAATACCAAGCATTGTGTGATCTTCTATTTGGATATCATAATAGTAATGATATCATATAAAGGAGATATATCAACTTGTAACTTTACTTTGAATGGCTAAAAGATCAGTCTCATGCCAATGCTGCAGAAGGCTTCCATGAAAAAATAGACATGAACTTACAGCTTATAGTTTGTTAGCTCAAGAAGAATAGGAAAAATGAAATCCATCAAGCCATTCTAATCCAATTTTCTAAGCCAAACTTTTCTAACCATAGAGATTGATGTAGGTTAGAAAATCCACTACCTCAAGGATTGTGATTAAGTCAAAGAAGCACTACCAAAATCCCGAAGACGATCCTTGGAGAGCCTAAATTAATGGTCTAACATGACTATGGTGGCACTGAACTCACAAGTCCCTTCTAAGCTCAAACTTTTGTAAATAGGTTCAAAAATTTATCAAAATACCATAAGAAAAATTTTGGAGTAGTTCTAATGTATCCACCCATCAAGTAAGCTTTTGAACATAAATGAATGACATCAATCAAAAATTGGATTACAAAGATAAAGGCCAAAACATTGAATTTGTATCAAATTTGGTTTTTGCAATAATCCAAAACCTCACTAAAAAAAGTTAGCCAAAAAATATTATTTAAACTCCTTAATTCTATATAGGTATCCACATTCTTTCCGCTATATAACTAAAGTGGGATTAAATATTTACCAACATAGGCTCTTATATAATTTCCTATTTAATCTTTAATGTGTTCGTTAAGTTAAGAATCCATATTCAAATTCATATTCAAATCTAACTAAATCAAATTGTAGATATATAGAACTCATCTATGGTATTCCCTAGTCCACATGAGCTATATGCTATATGCAGGGTAATAAAACCCTAAAGAATCATGCCATTTTTTTAAGGAGAATCACCAAAGCATCAAGGGCGTGTTTGGATGTACAAAAAACTTGAGGGAAGATTAGTGCAACTTTGGTCACATTGAGGGATTCGATTGGTGAGTTTCAACTAATTATCTTTAGGTTTATATGCATTTCTCTTATGATCCTTGGTTAGATTTTTATAATTATTTTATTTATTTGTTTATTTATTTTGCTTCTACATCCACTAACAAATTCAAAAAAAAGAGAGTGAAGTTTTCCATTACATATATTATCAAAAAAATAGTAATCCTTGTCCAAAGTAAGAATGGCATTTTTTGATCATGTCGAATTCATACCAGTGGTGTAAAAACTATAAGTTGCCTTTGGCTTACAGGTAACATTAATCTCTTATCTTGGCAACCTTAAATAGGGAAGCATGTTCGCTTCCATGTGTACACCTTAATAATGCATATCCAGATCACTAACCATATCAATCCTAGCCTATGTCAAAACTAAAGTAAAATTAGGGTTTCAATGGAGCCCTATTTGCAATAGACATCAAGCATTCGATGGAAACATCCCAGCCACTAGATCTAATTCAACGACAATTCTAACACCATCAAATTAGTTCCATCACTAGTGCAATCACTGTATAAAATTCAACCTCAACTCAATAGTAGCAGTTAGTCATAACCTACTTCTAACAACATGCCTTGATGCTATAAAATCCACTGTTAGATCCTTCTGATGCTGTAGTCTTCACAATCAAATCTAACCTATCATAGCAACAACTTAATAGTATTAAAGCCACCATCAAAACTAAATCCAACAATAACCTACCTATTGTTAGGTCCTTTCTAACACCCCACCAGCCTTGTCGTCAGGTCACCAATGCTTTCAGGCAGTGCTTAGATCTTAGAAGTGATAGCAAGCTTCATGAACCTTTAAGGTCATCATTAATTTGTTAGCCATAAACATATTGCATTTGATTATCTACTCCATATTTGTCGATGGCCCCCTACAAGATTTGTGAACTGATATGGTGATGATGATGACCACCAAGATGCCTATCAAAGCTAAACATTTGAACAAATCTCTAAGTAGGTCCATTTGAAAGTCATTATCTACAATTGGTGTACTGTTATAGATGCTTCAAAGATTGAATTCTCCACCATACCCACTACTGCTCCATTGAAAGAGTCCCTTTCCCAGCCTAGTGCCCCTAATACCCCACTTGATCAAGCCATTATATCTATGACTTCACAAGTTGGCTGACAAGCTAGGCCCAAGGACTGCTAAACTTGAGAAACCCATAAAGTGGCTTGGGTTATGGAACTAACTTGAACAATTGGGCCCAATTGCTTAATCAAACTCTCTTAGAGAAAAGGACAAGAAGACCAAGCATTGTGTGATCTTCTATTTGGATATCATGACTATTTGATTATGATATCATATAGAGGAGATATATCAACTTGTAACTTCACTTTGAATGGCTAAATGATCAGTCTCATGCCAATGCTGCAGAAGGCTTCCATAAAATAAATAGACATGAACTTACAGCTTATAGTTTGTTAGCTCAAGAAGAATAGGAAAAATCAAACCCATCAAGCCATTCTAATCCTATTTTCTAAGCCAAATTTTTCGAGCCATAGAGATTGATGTTGGTCAGAAAATCCACTACCTCAAAGATTGTGATAAGGTCAAAGAAGCACTACCAAAATACTGAAGGCAATCCCTGGAGAGCCTAAATTATTGGTCTAGCATGACTGTGGTGGCACTGAACTCACAAGTGCTTACTAAGCTCAAACTTTTGTAATAATATAATAAGTCAAAGAAAAAAATAGGTTCCAAAATTTATCAACATAGTATAAGAGAAATTTTGGAGTAGTTCTAATGTATCTACCCATCAAGTAAGCTTTTGAACATAAATGAATGACATCATCAAAAATTGGATTACAAAGATAAAGGCCAAAACATTGAATTTGTATCAAATTTGGTTTTTACAATAATCCAAAACCTCACTGAAAACGGTTAGCCAAAAAATATTATTTGAACTCCTTAATTCTGTATAGGTATCCAAATTCTTCCTGCTATATAACTAAAGTGGGATTAAATATTTACCAATATAGGCTCTTATATAATTTCCTATATAAGCTTTAACATGTTTGTTAAGTTAAGAATCCATATTCAAATCTAATTAAATCAAATTGTAGATATAGAACTCATCTATAGTATTCCTTAGTCCACATGAGCTATATGCTAGGTTTGATTTAATACCATTTATCACAATTTAGGACTTTTTCTAAAAAAGGCTAGTCATAAAGTTTTACTTGTGCTCCTTATTAATCTTATATAAGTACTTAAAATCTTTTTAATATATAACTAATGCGAACTAAACATTCATTAACATGAGTTCTTATAGGTTTATAATTTGACAGTAAAACCTATGGCATCAGATAAAAATCAGATGCTAGTTAGCATGCTCTTGTTATATTTGATGGCAAAGATCGTACTAAGTTTAGGTCAACAAAAGTAATTACATCTGGTGGCGATCATGGTATTGTCCAAAGATTCTAACAGTGGAATAGCTATCATTGTACCTATTTTTCATCTAGAATGCCCTCAAGTTGTTAGATTTGTCTCCAGCCCTTCTTTTGCAAGTCATTCAAGTCTTAATCTATAGTATTAAAGCTAAGACTCTAGAAAACTATAGATATCTCATGTACTTCCCTCAATTTTATCATGGCCACTTGAATTAAAGTTTAAGTTCTCTTTGTGAGTATTTTATAGTTGTGTGACTCGATCTTCTGGTACGATTCCATAAAGGCTTGCATGAAGCCACTATCATATTGGCGGACAAATCCGTAGAGAATATTGGTAAAGCTCTTATCATGTCAAGAGGCTTGACTGGCGAGATCCAAGGATTTATTTTCCTTGTGATCTAAGATTAGGTTTCTATAAAATTTTTGCTAATACTTGCTTTTACAATCATTATAGAATTCAAAAAAAAAAAAAAAAAGAAAAGAAAAAAAGATAAGATTGCCTATTTTTGTATCATCAAGAAGCCCTGATCCCTATCATATAAGTGGTTTTGCCTTCCTCTCGAGTTTATCCCAACAACGAGTGCCGTTAAGTTTCATGGATATTGACCTTAATTTATTTATTGCTTAGAAATATGCATTTTTTTGAACCAAATCAATTTGCATCCGTTACTTAAAATCAATATCCAAATTAATTCAGCTGTTTTAGTAAACCAAACCGAACTAAATTAAGAAATTTAATTTGGTTTTGGTTCAATTTATTGGTTTGTTTATATCGACTTTAATTAGCTGATGGCCCTGAGGTTAATTTTCATAATAAGATTTATATGATTAAATAATAGTCCCATCTATTAATAATAAAAAAGAACATAATTTTTACATAATTATCCATTTATTCACGCATATCTGTCATGCCTTAATTTTTAATTATAGTACAATGAAAGTACATAAAATATATACATATGTGTCACCGGGCTTTCAATTGGCATACGCAAGCGCTCCCTATGGCCACTAGGTCCTTGCGTTTACCGGTGATGGCGTTAGAGAAACCCTTCCCCTAACCAACCTTACCCCAGAACAATGAATAAAAATCCCCGAAGAACAAAGTTCCACCCAAACACCAAGATATACGGAAGGCAAAGCCTTTCCAACCAAGAACTCTCCACTAAGTAACTTGGAAAATAATGAGGTTGTCCGTAGGCTACAAAAGCACTCCTCTCTGTCCCTAACAAAGATCTCTCAAAGTGCCCGCCCCAACCTCAGTCAACGAAACTGACCCAACCTCAGTCAACGAAACTGACCTGCTCAAAGTGCCCGACCCAATCTCAGTCAACGAAACTGACCTGTAGATGCCTCGCACCCGCGCACCGCCTGTGCATATCGGCCTCCTGACTTAGACCAGCGCCGCTGATCCAGCCGCTCGCCAACCTCACGAAGCCTTCTCTCACGAAGCCTTCTCTGGTCGTTTGATGGCACACCCGAACTCCTCTCGGATGCCTTCTTCCTTGGAACGATGGAAGTCTTCCTTAGATCAGATCTGATCCAATGCCAAGGCCTATGGTCCGCCCAGCCTTATATAGGCCCGCCCAACCGCCTTAGCCACCGCCTCATCCCTTTGGATAGGCTTTATCCAATGGATAAGCCTTATCCAAAGGCCATCTCAACAAATTGGATAATACCGGATGTGTCCCTGCTGCAATTGCTTGCCAATGCCCAGTGAACCATCCGTCCAGCCGCGCGCCTCGCCCTATCCGTGCGCCTCCGCGCGCGCTCGCTGCGCGCGCTCGACCATGCCGCCTGCACGGCCGTGCGACTCCGTGGCATAGACGCGTCCGCCAACGGTCCGCAACTGCCCGTGATCCTTCGAAATCTCCGCTGCTAGCTCCGCGCAACGGCTCGAATATCCCGGGATATCCTCCTTCGCGTGATCCTATCCGCTGGCACCGCGTCCATCCTGCATGCATGCGCCTAGCAGATAAGGATGGCCCGGCCAACGGTCGAGTCACGTGCTAGAATGGCACGCGCCCGCCTGCCGGCCAACTGCTCATATCACGCGCCGCAACGGCCAACGATCAACTGATGCACCCATCGTGCCGTGCCCCCACAAGGCAGCGCGCGCCCAGAGCCCGCCGCTGGGCCGCGCGCGCCTGCGCCCGCGCAGGGCAGTGCGCGCCCAGCAGCCGCCGCTGGCCCGCACGCGCCTGTGCGTCCTGGCGTGCGGCCGTGCGCGTCCGGCACCCAGCGCCGGCTCGCGCACGCGCCCACGCGCATCCAAGGGCCTGGGTAACGCGCCCAAGGCCTCTCCACATGCCTAATGGCAGCGCTCCATCCCTAGAGTGGCCCGGCCATTGCATGCTCCAGCCATGCTCCGAGCGGCCAAGGCCTCCTCTCACCATACTTACGCAGCATCCTGCACTGTGCCACCTCGGGGGTTCTGCAGAAATGAGCAGTATTGCAGACTGGACATGCTCATGTGCAGCCCCCTCTCACCATACTTACGCAGCATCCTGCACTGTGCCACCTTGGGGGTTCTGCAGAAATGAGCAGCATTACAGACTGGACATGCTCATGTGCAGCCCCCTCTCACCATACTTGCGCAGCATTCTGCACAGTGCCACCCCGGGGTTCTGCAGAAATGAGCAGCCTTGCATACATAAGACTGCCCATGTGCAGGGCTTGGCATGCGCGCAACCTCACTGCGCGCCGCATAGCCAAGGCCGTAATATATGGTTTGCTTTGGTTTATATTGATTTTTTTTAAAAAAATTAAATCGAAACTGGATCGATTTTTTTGTTTCAAAAAATTTTAAATTAAGATTAAATGAAAAAGAGGTCAATGGTTCAGACTGATTTTAAAGTTAGATGATTGAGACCTTATTCCTTCACGTGCTACAGAGGATGTTGTCATTAACCATTGTCTTGGTGAGGTGGGGAGCTGATGGTTTTGCCCCCCTGAAATAAAGCCCAAGTGCAAAGCACTCAATTGTTTGACTGACGAGAACCAAACTCAATCCACTTGACGCGAATAAGCTCGCAGCCTTTTGCTCTTTACTGCTAGTAATGAGCAGCATGCATGGACCTAAAGGACGAAGAAAACGATGGCAATAACATGGAGTGGACCCCTAGATTTTGACTAACGAGATCCAAAGGTAGGATCCGAGTAGCAGGGCAAGGATTGGCCGCTCATAGTGGGGGAAGCACATGAAGTGCGGCTTATTTTGAGATGACCTCAATGACTTCACTTACTAGTTGACATCTATAGCCAAATTCTAATGTTGCTATCATGTTGACATGCATCAACATTTGATGATAGAATGAATAAAAATAACAGCTAAAAATTGCATTATAATCGACCTTCATAGCACTAGTTAACATGTTATAATGGCTACTGTATTTTTTTTCTTTTTTTTCCTCATTGTTATACATATAATGTAATAGGGAAGGCTTAAAACCATTAAAACATTGTCACTTTTGATCAAGTCTTGATAATAACAACAATAATGGAGTTTTAATTGTAAACTAGTTAGAACCGACTATATAAATTTTTATTTTTTGTTCTTTTTGATTTATGGTTATACTTTCTAAAAGATGCAAATAATGGTGAAGGCATAAATATTGGTTGGGGGCTAGTATAAAAGTCAAAAATGTTTTTAGATTTACTATATTTTAGGTTGTAATATGATTGGATTTAAGACTAGAACTCAATGATGCTTAATTTTGCATGGGTACCAACTATAGACGGCTCTTTAGTTCTTGTTCCATTGCCAAACGTTCTTCAGTTCTTGTCCTAACCAAACATAAAGAAACAATAAGCATATAGAACTAGATACCTTGATTATGTTACTCCACAATTTGGATGGATGGTATAGATTTGGTCCTTTACGAGTTTGTCTCACCATTTAATGGCTTACTTATATCCATTGGCCATCGTTAGTCTATTTTTTTTTTCCATGAAGGATATATCTAGTCCAATAAGGACTTGGCTTGCAGTTCGTTTGGTTTGACATTATAGAAGCATTTGATATCGGATGCTCTATCTAGAATTACTAATGATCAACGAGATGATGATGGAATCATTTCGTTTAGTTACATAATAGTAATCTTACGTGATGGTGATCTAAAATCATTCTCACCTTATAAGTCATCCCTCAAGAGGATGATCCTATCATCATCCTCAAGGGTGATGATCCAAAATCATCCCTTGCGATAATATTGAACTAAAATCTATATACCAAAATACTCTTTATTTATAATAGATATATTATAATAGAAACAATCTATAGATAATATGATATAAAAATTAATATTACATAATTATATTATTATACTACAATATAATATGAGATAAATTTAGCTATATTTGAATATAGTTAAGACTGAATCCCATTACCTACCTCATTCTTGGATCGACATAATTCATAAATTCTAAAGATAGAAAAGGTAAAAAAAAGAGATAATTCTGAAATTCATATGGATTAAAGAATGGAAAAGATAGCTAGCTTTTAAATTTAGCTACATTCGAATATAGCCAAATCTACCTTATATAATATAATATAATATAATATAATATAATATTATCATACTATATAATATTATATATA
Organism: Calamus simplicifolius; assembly: GCA_900491605.1. Lineage (NCBI taxonomy): Eukaryota > Viridiplantae > Streptophyta > Magnoliopsida > Arecales > Arecaceae > Calamus > Calamus simplicifolius. The sequence continues at coordinate 263,205 of UESW01001399.1, forward strand.
ATATTAATCTATATACTATAATATGATATAATTTAATATTTAATATTATATGATATTATTATATGTTATTGTAATATAATATAAATATAATAGGAATAATTTTGATATTTTATGATTAGTAATCTTGAATTTTCATGGCGTACCAAATGTGGTGATGCTAAATCACTGATAATTCTTGATCACTACGATATACCATACCAAATATGATGATCTTTAATCACTAAAGATTAGATTATCTCAAGATTAGGATGATCAGTGTTCCAAAATCATTGAGGTGATCTATCACCTCAATATGATCACCAAATATGCCCAATGAGTCTTTTAAGAAACCATGGGGTCAAGCGGTCATAGGCTATCGTGGTTTGTTCCATCTTCCAACATAAGAATGTGCAATAAGGCGAGCACTTGGGTTAAACAATCAAATGATGTTCAGGTAATACAACATGACAACATGCAAACAGGTAGCAAACCCACTGACACCCCTCTTTAATCTTTGCTTGTAAATGGCACATCAAATTTACAAGTATGATACAACTTAGTAACATTGCACAAAAGCCAGTTATTGACCCACATGTTGATCAAGAAACACACACATCATCATCAAACACAGACTCATCAGGAGAATGGCTAATACCTCCTCGACAACGGCGAACAAACAACATGCCAAACTGCTTTTATACCAACTTACAATCAAAAGTGAGGGAAGACACCACTCTTTCATTCAACTATAGTGCATGAGATATATATTTGACCTTGATTAAATGAGGCATCATCAATTGCATCATGTCCTGCTCCACTCATTAAGATAGGCATGTCACCTTGAACGTCGGCCGACATCTTCCTCAATGCTGATCGTTCAGCATGTTTAAACTGCAGACTTAATTCCGAGTCACACTAGGTTGCCTCTGAATTATGCCAAAATGATGTCACATGGTAGTTAATCAAGCAAAAGTATCAACACATTAGTTTGAACATAAGATTAGAGCGTTGAAAATCTAGTGTATTTCAATATTTAAAAGATGATAAATCTTGACCTTTTGACTTATATATCTTTTATCTGATAAGTCTTGACCTTTTGACTTATACATCTTTTTTTATCTGATAAGTCTTGACCTTTGATACATCGTTCTCAATCGGTGCATACCGTTATTCTCAACCGGTGCATACCTTCTTATATATAGAGATCCATACTTTCCCTTCAAGACACATCCAAAGATACTTTCTTTCCTAATCTCTTTCTTTCTTTCCTGATCTGCTGATTGAAGGGACAAAATCATTTCGAATGTTCATCCGCTGTGTGTGCACACCTGTTAGAAGTCTTGCTGCTATTGCATCCTAGAGGATAGTTGTGCTCCTATCTTCTGCACCAAGATATTATCTTCGAAAGGCATGAATATACTCTTAAGGACAGTGTCGTGCATGCCTCAACATCTTCTCAGTGTTTTCATATTATCCTAGGTACTATCTCATCCTTATCTATCCAATAAACTTAAGATTATCCTTATCTACCCAACAATCTTAAGAGTAGATGGACTCTATTATGGTTGCTGCTTCTAAATCCTTTCCTGATACATCCAAGATTGAGCAATTTACTGGTTTCCATTATAAACGATGGTAAGAGAAATATTTATGTCATAAATGTTTATAATATTGTATATGTTCTAACTGCCTAAACCTGAGAAAGAGAAAGACCATTCGGATTGGGAAAGGGCTAATAAAATATGTAGGCACATTATTCTTAGTACTCTATCCAATGAACTATTTGATATTTACTATCCTATTAAATCGACCTCTGAGATTTGGAAAAGTCTTAAAAAATATATTCTTGAAGATGCTGGTTCTCAAAAGTTTGCAATAGGAAACCTTTTAAATTTTATTATGTCAGAAGAAAAAGATGTGTCATCTCAGATCCATATATTTCATATTCTTATAGATGACCTTAAAAATGAAAACATTAGTCTTCCTGATGCTTTTATTGCTGGATCCCTAATTAAAAAATTATCAGAATCTTAAAAAGACTATACAAATAATCTAAAGCATAAAAGAAAGTCCATGTCCCTTGAAGAAGTTATTGTGCATATTAGGATTGAAGAGCAAAATACAGCCTGAGAAAAGATAGAAAGGCTAAGGAAATGACTAGTAAGGCTAATCTAGTAGAGGATGGATTTAGTAAGGATAGACATAAGTCTTATAAGCCCAAACATAGAAACCATTCTAAGAAAATATAATAAGAAGCCTCATTTTCAAAAAGATCAAAATTTTAAGGAAAAAAAGGAATCTTTGTGAAAAACTAGGACACCATGCTACTCAATGTAGGTTCAAAAAAATTAACGATGCTTCAACCAAATCAAAGGCTAACTTGATGGTTGGAGAAAAAGTAATTATTGCGGTTGTTAGCGAGGCCAATATCGTAGCACATACAAAGGACTGGGTGATGGATTCTGAAGCCACGCGTTATATATGTGGCAATAGAAATGCATTTGCTTCCTATATGTCACTGCTAAAAGGAGAGAAACAAGTCTTCATGGGAAATTCAAAGTCTTGTGCTGTGATTAGCAAAGAAAAAGTCAATCTAAAAATGACTTATGAAAAAGTTCTTTCACTTGGAGATGTGCTATATATGCCGGACATCCGTATGAACATGATTTCTGTGGCTTTACTTGAAAAAAATGGCGTAAAAGTATCATTTGAGTCTAACAAGGTTGTCATGACCAAATATAAAAAAGTTCTTTCACTTGGAGATGTGCTACATATGCCGAACATCCGTGTGAACCTGATTTCTATGACTTTACTTGAAAAAAATGATGTAAAAGTATCATTTGAGTCTGACAAGGTTGTCATGACCAAATCTAAAAACTTTATTGAAAAAGATTATTGTAACGAGAGTCTATTTGTATTACATATACTTGAAGTCATAAATGAAAATGCATCATCTTCTTTTGCTTACTTACTTGATTCTGCTAATCTTTGGCATGGTAGATTAGGACATGTTAATTATTCTTATATTAAAAGAATGAAATAATTAGGTTTACTAACATGTTTACTTCTTATGATCATGAAAAATATCAAATATGTATAAAATCTAAATCAACAAAAAAGAGTTGCAAATCTATTTATACAAGAGAAACTGAATTGTTAGAATTAATTCATTCTGATTTAGGTGATTTAAAAGGCAATATGACTAGAAGTAAAAAAAAATATTATATTACTTTCGTTGATGATTTTTCTCGTTATACAATGGTTTATCTACTAAGATCAAAAGATGAAGCTTTTGAAATATTTTTAAAATATAAGGCAAAAGTTAAAAATCAATTAAAAAAAATAAAAAAGCTTAGATTTAATAGAGGAGAAGAATATAATTTTACTCATTTTAATGATTTTTGTTCACAACATGGTATAATTCATGAATTTACTCCTCCTTATTCACTTGAATCTAATGGAGTGGCTGAGAGAAAGAATAGAACACTTAAAGAAATGACAAATGCCTTGCTCATTAGTTCTAGTGCATCTATGAACTTATGGGGGAAAGCCCTTCTTTCGACTTATTTTATTCAAAATAGATTTCTTTATAAGAAAACCAATAAACACCCTATGAGTTATGGAAAGGTCATTTGCAAAGTTTAAAATATTTAAAAGTATGGGGTTATTTAGCTAAGGTCTTGCTTCTTGAACATAAAAAAGAGAAAGTTAGGATTTAAAATCTTTGATTGCATGTTCATAAGTTATGCTCAAAATAATCCTGTAAATAAATATAGTGCAGCCTATAGGTTCTTAGTGATTAGAAGTAAAAATAATATCATGAAACCTAATACCATAGTTGAGACTAAAGTTGCTGAATTTTTTGAACATATCTTTCCTATGAGAACCTTCTTAGAAATACCTTCTAGACCACAAGTGGTTAAACCTAATTTAGAGCTTGATAAAATTTAAGAGCTAAGGGAATCCAAGAGAGTTAGAAATGAAACCAATTTAGGAGATGATTTTATACCTTTCTTGTTGATAATGATCCTCAAACCTTCTCTGAAGCTATTTCATCTCCTGATGCTACATTTTGGAGAGAGGCTATAAATAATGAGCTAGAATCCATCATGAGCAATCATATATGGGAATTAGTAAGTTTACCTTCTGGGGCTAAAACTAATGGGTGTAAATAAATCTTCATAAAAAAGTTAAAGTCTGATGGTTCTATTAAAAAATTTAAAGCAAGATTGGTTACAAAAGATCATTCTGAAAAGAATGATATTGACTAATTTGATACTTTTGTACCTGTGATAAGAATAACTTCTATTAGAGTCTTGATTGCTCTTACATCTATTCATAAATTAATAATTCATCAAATGGATGTTAAAACTGCATTTATTAATGGAGACTTAGAAGAAGAAATATATATAGATCAACCTGAGGGTTGTGTTCTTCCTGGCAATAAGCATAAAGTTTATAAATTAATTAAATCTTTGTATAGCTTAAAACAAGCACCAAAATAATGGCATGAGAAGTTTGATAAAGTGCTAGCTTCAAATGGATATTAAATAAATAGTGCTAATAGATGTATTTATTCTAAAGTTGTTAATCACGAATGTGTTATAATTTGTTTGTATGTAGACGATATGCTCATATTTGATACTAATTTTGATATTGTTACTAGCACCAAAATGTTTTAACTTCTAATTTTGATATGAAAGGTATAGGTGAAGCATATATAATTTTGGAAATTAGACCTGTAAAGAAATCTAATAGCATTGTACTTTTATAAGAACATTATATTGAGAAGATCTTGAAAAAATTTTCATATTTTGATTATAAGTCTGTGAGCATTCCTTATAATACTAATTCATAGCTTAAGAAAATAAAGGCAATGGTGTCTTACAATCTAAATATGCTCAAATTATTGATAGTCTTATATATTTGATGAACTATACTTGACCTGACATTGCTTATATTGTAAGAAGACTAAGCATATATACCCAATGTCTTAACAAGGATCATTGGATTACATTACAATGAGTGCTTAGATATTTAAAAGGATCCATGAACTAAGATTTAATGTATTATGGGACTCCTACAATATTAGAAGGGTATTGTGATGCTAACTGAATTTCAGACTCTAATAAAATGAAATCCACTAGCGGATATGTATTTACCCTTAGAGGAGGAGTAGTGTCTTGAAAATCATCCAAGCAAACATGTATAGCTTGATCTATAATGGAATCCGAGTTTATTGCCTTGGAGAAGGCTAGGACTGAGGCCGAATGGATCGGTAATCTTTTAATAGATCTTTTTATTTGGATGAGACCAGCTCCATCTGTGTCTATACATTGTGATTGTCAGGCTGCCATAGCTAAAGCTAAAAACAAAACTTATAATGGGGCATATATGTCTAAAACATAATATTGTGAGGTAGCTTTATTAATGATAGAGTAATATCGTTAGATTGTGTAAGATCAGAGTTAAATTTGGATGATTCTCTGACCAAGCCTCTAAGCAGAAAGCTTGTGAGTAATACATCGAGGAAAATAAGATTATACCTAGATCAAAAGTTGAAATGATGGTGACCCAACCTTCATAAACGAAGATCTTGGAAAGAAGGTTCATATGAAAAAATAATTCACTGGACAACTTGGAGAATACTATCATAAATATTAATATTGTGAAATCCCTTTCTATGGTGTGAGATAGTGTTCTCCAGTGTTTAGGTTAAACTAATTTGTGAAGTTCTTAATGGATGTCATTGTCTAATTTGGGTGGTGTACAAAACTACAGTATATACTTGATTACAATCCACCTATATAAGTATAAAGGTGTATAAGTATAAAGGTGTGTTGGGGTTTAGTCCTTGATGAACAGCAATGGGATTCCCCGTTGAACGAGAACCAAGGATTTCTAATCCTGTTACTAACGATCAGATTGTTACTGTCCTTGAATCCTTTGAACCGGAGTTCAAACCACCACAACCCTTTTTACTGTCTGGATTATTTTATTAAATCATTTTCTTGAATTTATCTTTTCTGCCTTTTCTTGAATTTATCTCTTCTGTATTAAACTCTCCTCCTCTCCCTCCACGTGATTTCACGCTCCACGTCCCATCGTGAACGTTCCTTTCTCTTCACGTTGACCAAGGACGTCCCTAACGTGACTCCCATTCTTTTTCGTAAAGAGTTCTTAATTAATTCCTCCTCACCAGCACCCGTGGAATAACAACGCACAGAGTTCTTAATTAATTCCTCCTCACAAACACCCGTGGAATAACAATGCACCTGGGATCTTGAAGCCTCTCACCGGTTGACCCGTTGACCGCACGTTGCCGTACGTGAACCTCCTCCACGAGTTCCTACGAGGACCTTGCGTCTTCTTTCTGCTTTCAATCGACAAATTCTCAGCCGCCCACGAGCTCTTCCGCTGCGCTTCTCACGTCTTGTGAAGAGATATCATGCAGCTGAGAAAGGAAGAAGAGAGAGAGAGGGAGGAGAGAAAAAGAAGATAGGGCTGCCGCCTTGTGATGAGAGAAGGGATTTTCTGGGAGAAAAGAATATGTTCTCTATTCCTTCAAACCCTAGAGACTAGAGTTTAAATACATCCATGAAGTGGGCCAGGCCCAGACTCAACAAAAACTCCCATGGACTAATCATATGAGATTAAACTAATCCTCAAGCCCGTGTACACCCGTGACTTGATTTAATCTCAACCCTTGGACTAAATCCCAGTCCAATACAAGTTAGCCTACCTGGGCCTTGATAGCACCGCACCAGGCCCAACAAGATGGTGGCTGCTTCCTATGAGACTTGGGTAAGATCTCTAGAGCACTCATGAATATCTAGATAGACGCATGGCTAAAATGTGTCAACCCGCTAGAACAATCAAAATTTGAGAGATGGAATATGAATTATAAGTCAATGATCTAATAAAAGAAGGATTGGCATATAGAAACTTAGTTTCACCAACCTTTTATGGATTACACTTATTTTCTCAATGCCTGGTTCATATACACATAGACATCATGGCTTATGCATTACATTCTTAAAGTTTCTTCAAAGTTTATCTTATCTTTTTTTGTATATTGAAATAGTGGGGGATTGTTGAAAATCTAGTGTATTTCAATATTCAAAAGATGATAAGTCTTGATCTTTTGACTTATACGTCTTTTTATCTAATAAGTCTTGACCTTTTGACTTATACACCTTTTATCTGATAAGTCTTGACCTTTTGACTTATACATCTTTTTTATCTGATAAGTCTTTCTTTTCGATATGTTGTTCTCAACCGGTACATATCGTTGTTTTCAACCAGTGCATACCTTCTTATATATAGAGACCCATACTTTTCCTTCAAGACACATCCAGAGATACTTTCTTTCCTAATCTCTTTTTTTTTTCTTGATCCGTTGATTGAAGGAACAAATCATTTCGGTTGTTCATACGCTATGTGTGCACACCTGTTAGAAGTCTTGCTATTATTGTATCCTGGAGGGTAGTCATGCTCCTATCTTCTGCATCAAGATATTATCTTCTAGAGATACAAATCTACTCTTACGGACAGTGCCATGCACGCATCAGCAACTTCTTAGTGTTTTCATATTATCTCGGGTACCATCTCACTTATCTATCTAACAAACTTAAGATTATCCTTATCAATCCAACATAGAGTCCCACACCTTTATGCTCAATCTTACAATTAACCATTGGCGGTTCACATTTTCCATAAACCTGGTTAGAAAACTCAGATACTACTGCTTCTCTTACCTCACCATCCGTTGCCCTTATATCCACAGGAAAATTTGCCTGCAAATATTTTTTTATTTTTTTAAAGAGGATATGCAAAGATGGGTGAGGAAGCAACCCAATAACAGAGATTCAGGGATTATTTTCTTTTATATGAAATAGGCGCATGGTGAACTGATTCCTGGCCTGGAATGACATTGCTTGCACTTGGCCAGCAGGATATCCTTCCAACTGTGCAGACCAATCCTGCAAGAGATTCCTTTCCAAAGGGTCCACATTGATCATCATAAGTGTGATGCCCCTCCCAATAGTCCCACATTAGGAAATTAGGAGTTGGTTGAATGGTTTATATGTAGTAAAGCAAGAAAGACAAGGCACCAATGGGATCCCTTTTGGGTTGTGGTGGCCCAAGGGCCTTGTCCGTCTTGCTTTCTTGTAACAAACGGGCCGGGGGCTTGGGTCGTTACAATAAGTCAAGAACTTATCAGGATATTTACAAAGAGACTCCAGAGTTGCAATAAGTTCAGCAGAAGCAGCCATTGGATCTTGGCGCATTAACATTGGAACTGTACCAGCATGCCCTCGGAAACCACTTACTTCAACCTAGAGAGTGGTTCAGGCAAACTCAGTGACTTCTTTAAGACATCCTGATAACTATCTGAAAATATAGATTGCTTAAAGAACTACTTGTAAAGCTCAAATATTTACTCTGTAGGAAACGAAAATGCATGCAGCTGTCATAGGCATCATTGACAATTTATCTCATTTTCAGGGAAAGTGATTATATTTGGATCTGGATTAAATTCAGTTAAGATGAATGTCATAACTTTCAATCAAGTGTCTTTGACAGGGAACCCTACAAATATGCGCTGAGTGCTGACATTTTTTTGGCAGATGTAGGTAGGACACTCATTCTGGGTTCCCAGAATCCCATGATTATAATTTCATGTTTAATTCTGTAGGATTGTCATGTCAAGATAGCAGAAATCCTGCAATCTGGAATGTCCAGTTAACTTGTGCTCTCCAGCCTGGGGAAGTTTTTCTAAAATTAAGGCCTAAATTTATGTGTTGAAAATCCTCACCAAAACATGTCCTGTAGATAAGCAAATGATTCTTTCACTTAGCTAAGAAATTTTAGAAACCACCATCACTAGTAGGAATATTATGATATTCCAGATGACTTGGATTTTCTTGATAATTTTAAACAGAAACCAAACACTGCCCTTGCTTTTCCAAACTCTCATCCTCATTTATTAAGAGTCGTACATATTGAGATTTGTGCAATTTGTTTGTCATTTAAAAAAAAAAAGTATTGGGAACACTATTTATCCAGAAGTAAGCACTGTGGTTTCATAAATAATCACTCATGAAAGCTATTACAAATGCAACGATTCCCATGACAGAGACAACAATTATTTAAGAAATGAAATAATTAATAATTTCATATTTTTCAGATGCTATGATTTCAAATGTAATGTCTTAAATGCTGTAGAACTTCCTTGCTACTTTCTATAACAAATTGTTTTGCTTGTCCTGTATCATTTCATTTTTATTTTTTAATTTTAGAGAGGCCACATCCTGTAGAGCATGCTGATATGATAGAATGTGAGAGACTCGCAAACCTTCAATCTTGTCCGTCCAGCAATACCTTTCACAACACCAAGTGGATGACCTAGTGTTTCAAGCACGGGTTCTTGTTCGATGTGCACCTGTGCAATTACATGGGCTATAAGTATAATTAGATCACATCAAGATCAACAGGAACAGCAAGGATTGTATCTCAACATAACCCCAGACAGATTTTGGGTCATACTTGACCTCAACAAGACTTTCATCAGTACCATCAAAAGAATTTTCTCTAAGAACATCTTGCACTGTAATGCCCCAGCATAAGTTCCATTTATTAAATAAACAGGAAGAAACGAACTAGCATATGAAATGAAATGGTGATGTTCAGAAAATGACCTCTTATCGGATATATTGTAATGCTGATGGAGGTAGAATACCAGCTATGGCAACACTTCCTAGAAAGATAGATTGAAACCTAACACCCTCCTCATCACTGAATGCAATGACCTGAATATTGTCAGCAAAGTTACAGCAATTAAAATCACTGCAATGTAAGCAGACTCAAAACTGATTGTAAGATGTATGAAGTTTCTAACATTTCAAACTCTTTGACTTACAAATAAGCATCAGTGTCCTACAACAAAGCCAAAGGAATAAAGGAAATAGGTAGGCACAAAACATTTTCTATTGTAGAAGGAAAGATGTGAACTCACCATGTGATTTAATCATGACAAAACATGTACCTAGTAGACAGATGGAGATATTAATGCTCAAACCTGAAAAAATGAAATTTCACCAGCTACTTACTTAGCCTAAAGATTTGTCTTGATACTAAGATAACACAAACAGAATTAGGAATGTAAGAAGCATAAAAGACATGCATTTGTGTGATGCCTCAAGACTGCTGAAGAAGGGATCCATCTTGGATACATAAGGTAGACAGAAAGGAAACCACTTTGCTTCAGACTTCTCGTGATAGCATGAATGAAGCAGAATCTTTCTGACTTCTTTCAGCCACAGGCACCATAGTTTATAGATTGATCAAGAAATCTGTTACCCCACCATTGACCATAGTCCATGTCAATTCTGAATATGAGGATTAGACACCCTTAAAAGTATATATGAAAGTCCACCCAAGACCACCATCCAGGCTGGGAAAATAAACGGGCTTCCATTCCATATATGGAATTTTACTGTTAGAGCCATATATCGTAAAATCTCCTGCCTGGCTTTAGGAATCTATTGCACAGATTGCTTTACTGAAGTTTCATTTTGTGGACATGTTTCTTAAACAAATAAAGCTAGAGCCTTGATGGAAGGATCTGCCATCATTATAGATAATGAAAAAGATTGAGACTAAAACATAGCATTGTTCATGCACATGTTTTACAAACTTTCAAACCAGCATGCTGTGTTTAAGGATTTGATTTACAATACTTTCACATAACCAATGGTGGCTTGGTCTGTGCATCAAATCCAACCAATTTCAATCCATTGAAGCATTTTTTTTTCATGTGGCCTCTCAACAGCAGCACAGAATGCTGTATCTGCTGACTCATTGTAGATGATTCAGTTTATCTTTGCTTCTTGGTGCTCAATATAACAAAACCGCCTCCAAGATCAACATGTCATCCTATTAATTCCATATTGCTGCCTTGAAAACTTAGATGAATGAGACTAGTCCCTTAAATGTACCATAAAAATCCTGTACACCAATTGCCAATGAAACTTTCCATGGCTACCTAGGAAACTGGCTACGATATCCACAATACATGTAATAAATCTGGCCTCATGATATGAAGCATGTCTGTTGCTTCCGGCATAGAGTTTTATATCAACATGTCAAATAACACTAGAAAAAGAACTGAAGAATATTATCAATTATAGACATAAGTTCTAGCATATATGAAATAGATGTCATTTAGGTAAGCACTTTATGACAGACAGTTCAATACTGTTTGAGAAGCGATGACAATGATATAATGTGTCTCATGGGTCTCAGTTAAGGAAATTCAGAGTTATTTTAGTGATAGAATGTGTGTAGAATGTGTAGTAGGGAAAAAGCTTAGATGAGTTGAGTTGAGTTGTAGAATGTGTGTCTCACAGAAACCAGGTAATCATATGTGTTTTGTTACAGAACCTGGTAATCAGTAAATATAATGATGACACTGTCAGTAGGACTGCTGGCTCGTCAGGTTGAATCAGGATTTAGGATATTCCAAAGCAATCCATATTTGAATCATATCAAAATTTTGAATCCATCCATAATATATTTTCATTTAGGTCGGGTCTAGTCAGTTTGTATTTAAGATTTAGTTCATTGATCCATCAGGTTTCAAGTCAAACCAGGTCAAGGATAACCGAAGCATATACCATAAGAAGCAGCTATAAATTGGTTACTTTATTATATCCTAAAAATATTATGCAAGGAAACAACAATTAAACAATTTGAAGCCATCATTAACAACACATTTTACATAACACTGATTGACAATCATACATGAATTAACACTAAAAATTAAACATTAACTACATGACACTTATTACCAAAATGGAAAATTAGCTTCTTAACTCCAAGGAGGATATTGAAAATGTTGTGCATCAGTTCTGGACCAGATTGGGCTTGGATTGAATCTAAGGAATGAGACATGTGTCCTCCTACATAGAAAAGTTTCTAAGTAGGCAAGGGCAAGGGTTGCCTAGGTTCCCAAGTTAGTTGCCATGGGTCAACATGTCATTTAACCTACTTTCTCATTATTTTAGGTTCATTCAAATATGAAATCCAATCCTGGAAATACAACATCCCACCTTCTCTCTCTCTCTCTCTCTCTCTCTCTCTCTCTCTCTCTCTCTCTCTCTCTCTACCCAAGGATAGTGAGTTTATTTGTCTTGGGAGAAACCAATCTATATTAAACACTAGCCTCTCAGGATTTGAGGTTAAAGTTATGTGAAGAATTCCTAATAACTTTTCTTCTCATGGTCTGAGTCGTGGTTACAGATCAAACCAAGGCTTCTGCTCCATGACTCAAATACATTCATGATCCTTTTGATACACCATCCTCTTCCTTCATGAGTGCAAGAGATTGCCTGCAGCAGAGCAGTTCTAGAGAGAAAGCCACCCTTCATAAAGACTCCATGGTGGACTATTTTCTTAACTCCCTAGAACCGAAGGATGGGTGTTTGAGAAATAAAATCAACCTAGACTTCCTTAGGCTTGGGTGACATGGGTTAATTTGGGTTAGTCCATCATGGGCAGCCAATTGAACCCAATGTCTAACATCTCCTACTCGCACATGATGGGCCAAAACCAAAATCTAAGTTCATACAGATAAATGAGTTGTGCGACCATGGACACCATTGCACTTGTGAGCTCCAAGCTTGAAACTCATTAGGGCTAGAATAAACACATCATCCTTAAAATAGAAGAAACATGATGTATCATGATGTATCACTGTACTCCCGATTCATTTGGTTACACTGGATCAAACATCTTTCAATCCCTCAAGAGATCCATGCCCAACCCCTCTTTAACTTCACATGTATTCAAAATTATGTTCAAGATTACAGAGTGATATATCTGGCTAGTCAGCATATACAAATAAGTAGAGTAACTCCAAATTTATCTTCCTGTTGCCCTAATGTTACTAAGACCTGAATTAACCATTTTTCTATTAATGTTCCTTTAGATGACATCATTCATGACTATAAGTAATATGCTAGAGTAGCAAACAACAACTCTTCACTTCATGACAAAGTCAATAATCACATAGGGTACCATTAAGACTAAGGTTATGGTCTCCAAAACTCACACGGTGAGGAAGTAGGGATTCAATTAACTCATTTCCTAAAAGAGTTGCTAAACACATGCAGTATAAAATGCATACTACAGTGGAGTTACTCTATATCTCAAAGCATGTCTTTTTTTCTCTTGAACACTATGCGAGCTTAGTTTAGCCACATCTCAAGTGACTAACTTAAGTTTTCTATATACTCACCATCAAAAATGCCAGATAAAGATCTCACAATCGGCTATCTATAGGCTTCATGAATGGTGCAAAAGCATTCATGTCAACTCTTAAATACAAAGAACCTCATCTTAATCGTCATCAAGGTAACACATTAATAAATTAAAGGAAGTTCGCTCTTTAGCATCTTAGTTCAATTATGTCTCATCTTTGCTCACCTTCTTAGCATCAGAAGTGATTGCTTGTGTAAGTGAGCCAATCTTAGCCTATCAATATACTTATTATCAAGTGCAACTCATATATTATGCCCAATAGAAATCAACATCAACATGATTGTAGATAAAATTTATCGGTTATCTTAATGGCAAAATAACATTATATGAGTACACTATGGTCATATACACAAGATCAAATCCTAAAGATTTAACATGTGATACATATAAATCTGGTAAGCGGATTTGCAAACCATCTGCTTAGTAGCAATGTGATTAAGGACCACTTGCTTTTGTGCCACAATATCTCTGATAAAATGGTACCTTACTTGGATGTGTTTGGTTCTACCATGATATTTAGGATCCTTGGCATAAGCCGGTGCAACCATACTATCACAATAAATTGCCATAAGATCTAATGCAAGTATGACAATACCCAATGCTGCAAGAACCTTTTTAACTAAATAGCACTTTGAACTGTTATGGAACATGCTATGTCTTCAGCTTCCATGGTGGGCAGGGCTATACATGATAGCTTCTTGATACTTCATGGTATGATGCCATTATTAAATAAGAAAACATATCCTGAAGTCAATTTACACCCATCTAGGTCACCTCCCCAATCAGCACCTACCAATTGCAAATCCTTTCATGATAGCATAACATATAATCATATGCTCATCAAAGGTACTTCATCCTTTTAACTGCTCTCCAATGTGCAAATCTTGCGTTTGCTTGATAATGGCTGACAAGCCCAACAACATAGCATATATTAGGCCATGTATACATAATTGCATACGTAAAGCTTCCGATTGCACTGGAGGAGGGAACTTTAGACATCTATTGTACTTCTTCTAGAGTCTTAGGGCTTATATCAAGACTTAGGCTCATATTTTTCTTTATAGGAGTATCCATGGGTGTACAATTGTGGTCAAATATCGTCTTGATATAAGTCTCTTGAAATAAACCAATAATTCTCTTAAACTGATCTCTTAGGATCTTTACACCTATCACATAACTGGCTTCACCCATATTTTTTATTTCAAAGTTTGAAGAAAGCCACTTCTTTGTGACATTTAGCAACTCCTTATCATTTTCAATTAATAAAATATCATCTACATACAAATAAAGGATCATAAAACTACCTTTTGTCCTCTTCCGACATCATAAACCCATATGTTAAGACGGCTCGATGAAATCTAAGGTTCCATTATCTAATTTCTTACTTGAAGCCCTAAATAGATCGATGGAGCTTATATACTTTATGTTCCTAGCCTTTAATTATAATTAAAAACTATATATTAATCCATACAGATCTCTTGATCTAGTACTCCATTGAGAAATATAGTCCTAACATCTATTTGATAGAGTTCTTGATCCATATGCGGTTCTACCTTGTAATGGGTTTTTAGATACAACCCCATTTCTTTCTTAACTATTCTACATATAAGGCTTTGGTTGATCGAGACAAAAGTAACCAATTTATCCAATATATGTGTATTATATTCAAAATCTTTATCTCCAGCAATAGAAATACTAATAGTAGCTACTACTGCGAAAGTTACGGTAACTATAGTTCCAATAGTTGCGATAACTATAGTTGTGGTAGCTATTGCAACAACATTTGTCCTTTTAATTTCTATTTGTCCTTTTAATTTCTTCCACGCAATAGCTGAAGACTAAAGCTACACTGGTAGCTTTTTCCTTCCCGAAAACAAGTGATAATTCCTTGACGCAAAGAAATGGCTTGTTTCTAGGTTCTATTGCTTATGGATGGATTTGCATCACAATATAACATTTACCAAATTTATTAGAAATCCTAAATCGCTAACAATAAAGTGAAAAATGAAAAGTTGTTAACATGCATACTTTGACCCACACATTAAACACATTCTTCTCATAGGTGATTCATATTTTCTTATCATTTCAGCCAAATCCTAATGCTTGTGGACTAAGCATCTCTATCATTGCATTATCCTATTTAATAATTTTACTTAAGATTAAATATGTGAGGCTATCTTCAACTAACACCCTAGTATTTTTTGAGCCATCCACTTCCCTAACTACACGAGATAACCACTCCTTGATATTCTATTATTCCCTCTTCAAATGCTAATATTGCAAGATCAACCAAGCATTCAACAAATTTCTCATCCTCCAACTTTTGTCTATTAGTTCTTAACATATTTTTTGCCTTTACCCCTCTTTTCAGTTGTTGGTGCATCCATCCTTAGGTTTTCATTTAATCAACTCACAAACTAAATAGTCACCAATTAGGACATATCATGTCACCAATCACATATTATTTGATAAAAAACAATAGCTACTGAAAAGGTATATATATATATACAAAGATTTATATAAACTATAATGTCATAAAATATCCAAGTCATAGAGTTACAAATATCACAACATATATATGTTTAACAATGACACAAATAGCTTATGAGATCAAATTAAAAGTGCAACATAGTAAGTTACAATACATACAGTTCAATAAACTACTTTACTATAATACTACAAGAAAATAAACCTAAACAACTAAGAAAAATCTTGAGAAGCTCTCCACTAATTCCACATTTCTTGTGCCAAATTATCTTTCTAAGAAGTCCAAACATCAGACCTCTCAATATATATGATCTTATCTCCCTTTGATTTTTTTGGTTATAACAACTTTATAATGCTATCTTATCATGACATATGCCGATGAAGTAGATTGATGGCTATGTGTCTCTTTGCTGGGCGCTAGGTTGCCAGAATAATTTAGACCCATTAGATTTCACTTTTAGAGCTTGTATTATAATAGCAAAGATGAAATCTAAGATTAAAGCTAAGCTATATAAATAAGCTATGATTTTTTAGCATTTTTTTAAACCAAAAAGCAATAGCATATAAGAAAGGTTCATGATATCAGAAATTGCTTCAATCAACATGTTCTCCACAATTGTTATATTTCTACCAAGTTGCTTCTATTAAAACTATTTTACTTATTGAAATTCAAAATGCAATCAGCCCAGCAATCAAATGAGGGTTTTGCTATGGTAAGGGATGCAGACATTTTATTAGCAATTCTAACTAGTTATGTAAGTGATCAGTGCATTAAAAATGTTAACCTTCATGGGCAAAAAGAGTTCTTTGCCTCTTTTTGCAAAGGCCACCACAAGACGGTAAGGCAAAGGAAATAGCAGGTTCAATGGAGGCCTTCGAAGTAGAGGATCTATACTCTATTGTCACGGTGGGATTACCAGTATTTTTGTAGAGGTTGCAGAGGAGACAGTAAGTCCGATAGAAAAATAAAGGAGATGATGGCTCTAATAAGAAAATAAAAGAGATGACAACTTTGTAGAGACGTTGATTTTGATGAATGAAAAAAAAAAGTAGTGATGGAAGAGAAAACTGAAAGTCGATCGGTTATAAGAGTTAAATGATCAAAAGATCTTTCACTACATCAACTGTACTCCGATGAGCCGGTTACGACTTAAATGACTAAATGATTTTTCACTATATCAATGATTCTAATTTAATTATTTTTTTTAAAAAAATAATAAAGAAGTATTGTAACAAAATCCATCAAATAATCATATGTTTATTTTGCACCATTCTATGTCATCTCCCAAACCAAACTTTGCTTTACACTCTTCTAGCCCAAAACAATTACAATGGCAAGTATATATACATCGTTGGTACTTCTTAAAAAACAATAATTCTCATATAAATCATGGCAATTGTCTTATTGTCGCATTGATAAGCGAGGCGCTTGGTGGGTCTAAAAAATTGGTTATCATAATCTGATCTCTTTGGTAAATTGATATTTAAAATCTAAGAATGTTATTTTTTCTGCCCTTTCTTAGCATGCTAATTTGCCTTTGCCTAACAATCTGGGGAACATCTACTCGCACAAAATGGTCTGGGACTCCTCTGCATTCACCAAGGGTGGCCATGGATTGGCTTTCATTTACAAAACACTACCATCCACAAAAATCTTAGATGGACCCAACACCAAATTCACACGCCTGAACACATATCTGATGGTGGACCTGCCAAGAATTACTATTTGGGTTGTATTGGACCCCTTTAGGTGTGGATTGGTCTACACCAGAAGCCACATTCAATAAAAACTGGTATCTTCTGAGATTTTCAGAGTTCTGATGGGTTTAGCAAGCTGTCTCCCACGCCAGCAATAATCAAGACACATCAATGCACATGGCAATAATAATGGGGAATCATAGAGTTAAATTTCCTTCAGAGATCCATTAAATGAAGTGCTCTTCTAATTCTATCAATCTCTCCAAATACACTTTCCACACTAGATATAATTAAATCCCTTGGTCAAGATCTATTAGCACAACAACTTACCTTATATATGGTGGCAACTTTTTTGAATTGGGATGACGATTTTACTCCCATCTGATGGACCTCATCTTAATCCACCTTAATCAAGGCAGGTGATCAAAATTTGAGCGGATTTTGAGAAAAAATAAAAATTTTATGATCAGTAACGAAGCTGATATATATATATATATATATTTTATGCTTTACGTATATACATGAGTGCATTAGAGCTATTTTTTTATAGAAATTTGTTATGCAATTTTTAATGATAAGAATAGTATGATTTGATTTCATAGAGACACAGTATGCCTTTGATAAAAAGTGTTGTTTAAATATATTTTCAAAATAATTTAAAGAAATGGAGAAAGGTAGGAGGATGGGATCGGAGATTCCATTGTCATGGGATTGAAAATGGAGACTAATATTGTCCTGGTGTGGAGCATGGATTAAAAACGGATTAAGATGTGGGAAGTTAAAAAGATGAAGATGGAACAAACAAAAACTTTCAACCATCCCATTGCGATTTCCATTCCTGAGAGCTACCCACTTTTTATCATCTCTCTCTTCAATGCATATAGATATTAGTGGTTTGTGAGAAATTAATCTCTTTGCAGTCAATTGAAAAGGTTTGGGCTGAGGTCAATTAAGTGCTATTATGGCTGCTCCTTTGAAGTGGGAAGAGAAGTTGGAACAGAACCACAAAAGCAAATGCATCCACTACCTCACATCACCCTGCCCACCTTCTTAATTACTCCACCATGGCATCATGATCTGATCGCTGTCAGTATTGCCATAATTATTGCGCTCTTCATAATTTTCTAAGCATCCATGGAACCTTGATTACAAATATATAATCAGTGAAATATGGCGGATGCCTTTTTGCACTACCATGGATGCTTATGGTAGGTGATAGAAGGTGTTATCAAGATTAGATTCTACAAATGCATGTAAGCCACAATATTTTCTTGTAGTTATCTATAAGAGTAGGCAAGTGGCAAATTTTGACGGAAACTTTCGTAATCAATTCGAAACAAATGGGTTCGGTAGATGTATCTCTCAATTTATTTATTTTGTAATGGTACTTTTCCCATAAGATTGTTGATTTAGTGCGTTAGTCAAAATTTATTTTAAGTATAAAATACCTATACTATCCTTTTGTATCGATTTTCTTTAAAAATTAGATAAAAATAAATATTTTTAATACAGCTTTTGTTAAAACCTTTTAAAATATTAATAAAAAAATAATAGAAGCGATCATTTGATATATTAAAAATAATATTTGCTATATTTTACAAGAATATACCAATAAAGATGCTAAAAGTAAGAGCTAGAAAATTTATTTTTCTCAGCCTAAGCAAAAGATGTGAGACCTAAGGCAAAACAAGTACTTTAAGGTAGTGTTTGATAGGAAAAATATTATCCATGTATAAGTGTACGGAATAGTTTGTCCTCTGGCTATCCCTAGGGATATCCCTTGGCTATCCTATTATCATATCAAATGCAAAAAGATAAATCCATAGGATAACTCTTTTTTTACTCTTATTTAAAGGGATAACCAGCTTTCCTGCATTTTCTAGGGAATAAATTGAGGGGATATCACATGGTTAACCATGGATTATCCATTTGATTAACTTTATTCTCAGCTATCCCTTATAGTTATGACTTTTAGGAATAAGAAATTGAGAGATTACAAGCAAATGTAACTTCCGCTAAACTTATACTAAGGCTTAGAAGGTAAAGGAGGCAACAATGAACATCACAAAAATTTACGAAAAAACTAGCCTATTAAATTATTCTTGCTCATTCTCCTAACAATATACATGCCGCGTATCCGGCCAAAATCCACTTTGGGGTTCCAAGGTCATTGCATTTTCTTGGCTCGCTGCTTGAAAGTCCCGACACTATAGAAACAATCAAAAACCATTCAAAATAAGGAAAAGTAACCTAATGGCCATTGCTCATGGCATTTATTCATAAAGTATGTATAAGACCATACCAGAGACCATGGCCAAGCAAAACAAGATGGCTACAAATCTTTATCCTTATTTTCTTTGAACATAAATAAATAAATAAATAAATAAATAAAATTTTGAAGCCGTGCTTATGCCCCAACAAAATGGTAGCATTAATTTTAGGGAGTAGGGGCCAAAGCAAAAGGACACATTTGGCGCCACATGGACATGAGATCTGGTGCCAAGACTAAGAGAAGAGCAGGGTGCTCTTTTTTTTTTTTTTTTCTTGGGAGGAGCGGCTCAAACGGCATCAACTTCCCAGCACGTAATCCACCTTCCCCAATACTCTACCAAGGTTAAAATAATTAATGTTACTTTCTTGTTACCAGCTCCGTATTCCTGGTTTGTTAATGGGTCTAGTGTGACCATAACCATTTAGTAGGGCTTAGATTAATGAACTATGGAATTGTTAACTGCTCATGATTTGTCGAGGAAAAAAAAAAAAAATGAAAAAAATGAAATGGATGACACCTACAAAAGGTTATAAAATGTTGCACAATATGTAATTTTTAATTTCATAAGAGCAACAATATTTTTTTTCCTTATGGTGGCAAGTGCAAATAACACTTTAAGTAACCAGTTCTTCTATCATCAACCTTCAAGATGGTTTCAAGATTCAATAGCAAATCAAATGTTTAAAACTTACTTTAAGAGATAAATGAAACAAAATTGATAAAGTTAACCAGTAGTATATGATATGGCTGATAAAAGCCACATGTAAATTAACGACCAAAATTACCTAACGATAAAATCGTTTGAACACAAAGCGGCTCCTAGGCGGCCTCAGTTTACAAGGCGGCCCCAGCTCATAGGCGGCCCCGGCTCCTAGGCGGCCCCAGTTCACAAAGCGGTCCAGAGGCGGTCCCAGAATATAGGCAGCTCCGAGACGACTCTGGCTCTTAGGCGGCCTCGGCTCCTAAGCAGCCCCAGTTCACAAGGCGACCCAGAACATAGGGGGCTCCTAGGTAGTCCCAGCTCATAGGTGGCTCCTAGGCGGCCTCGCTCCTAAGCGGCCCCAGTTCACAAGGCAGCTCAGAGGCGGCCCTAGCTCATAGACCCAATTCACAAAGCGGTCCGGAGGTGGCCCCAGCTCATAGGCGGCCTTATCCCTCTTTCATCCTTCAACTCAACTATTGGCTTCCCAAGCAAGCCTTCACTTCTGACAAGGACAGACCCACCAGTCATCTCTGATTCATATATGTTTAATAAGACAAACTCTGCTGATTCTTGCACAAGCCCAAGAAGTCATAATCCATCATGAAGCTTTAATTGTCTGGATCAGACGAACTCAAAAAGTCACCATTCATTATAAAGTTTTAATGACTCTAGCCAGATAAGCCTCAAAAGGTTATCATCTACTATAAAGTACTACTCACCCAGTTTAGATGGGATGAACCCAACCTCACTAGTTCTGGCAATCTATTTGCAAAATTATGGCTCATCATGAGATTCTAATCTTATCCAGCAAGCCACGCAGACCCAAAACATCAACAAAATGGATAAGAGGGATCCCTGACCAAGGTATGAACACTCAAGCAAAGCACTTAGAGATTTTCTCTCATCTTCTTCCTAGTTCTCAAGGTCAAGCTTTCTCAAGCTCACGGCTGTGATTTCGATCACTAACTTGAGCATCGAAGGGTCCCCATCAGAACATCCGGCCTTCAAAATTTCTTGCAGATCTCGGAGTTGAGACAAAGCTTCTTCATCAAGGTCACGACCCATTCACTGATGCTCAAGGACATCAGCTCAAGGTGATCAGGCATCATCAGATTGGCGTGCTAGGTAGGAGGGCGAACGTACTGATAAGAAAAGGATAGCTCTATAACTATGAACTACAAGCTCGCCCTCTCTTGAACAATAATGGCGATGATGCACATTCAAGGAGCTTCTATCAGTTACGTTAGGAGGCATTTTCCTTGCGTTGAGCAACCAAAGGCAACCTTCCCACTATTTCTTCACCACTGATCTTAGCCACTCCACAAGAATAACTGGCTATCCTTACTCAGCAAGTTCAAATTCTTGTTGGGATGGTCTGTGAGTTGCAGGAGCAGCGGCAAGCAGGTGTTCAACAGCTGCCAGGGCCCTTTGTGCTGCTGACGGTAGCTGCCCCAGCTAGTCAGTAATCTACATATAGAAGACCCCCTCCCGAGGAGCCTCATCACCATCATGCTCCATCCAAATGCTATCACCACTATGAAGCCTCCAAAAGGTCGTTGTCCCCTGCCCATCGCTTGAGTAGTCCCTCCTTCAAATGGCGATGGGGAAAGAAGCCCAGACGGGCACACCACCATCAGCATCACTATTCCCCCAGCTCGTCTTCTGAATCAGCAAGCGAGGACCTCAATCACTAGATGGAGAAGCGCTTGGAGGAGCAGGACCAGCGGTTGAAAGAGCTTAGCTAGAAGCTCCATAACCAACTAGGGGTAAACTATGACACTCGTCCATCCCTCACCTGTCGGATAATGAACAAGCCCGTCTCTCGCAGGTTCCGTCTTCCTCAACTGGATCCTTATGATGGCACCATGAACTCGCTTGACTACCTGGAGAGTTATAAGTCTCTCATGCAAATTCAGGGGGCGACTGATGCCCTCATATATATTGCTTTTCTTGCTACCCTTTGAAAGGCTGCACATGCTTGGTATTCTCGTCTTCTCCCATGTATCATCGACTCCTTCCAACAGTTGAAAAAAGCTTTCTTAACACACTTTGATGCCTACTGAAAGATTCCTAGGGTAGCATACAGTCTGTTCTTCGTTCAATAGAAGGAAGGAGAACTTTTGAAGGATTTTGTGGCCCGATTCAAGATGGCGACCCTTGAGGTCTACCACCTTGATGATGCTATGGCCATCTTGGCCCTGAAGCGAGGACTCCGTCCCTCTTGCTTTACCTATTCATTGGACAAGAAGCCTCCTAATTCCTATGCCGAGCTTTTGAGTCGCGCACAAAAATATATTCATGCCGACAAAGCTGATCTTACTTGGAGAGGCACTGAGAGAGGGCCTAGCAAGAGACCAGTCCGCGCAGAGCCAAGCGAGCCCCCCATCAAGAAGCCTAAAACCCCGCGCCGGCCAGACAACTGGTGCTGAAACTTTGCCCCCAGAGAAGAAAAGTTCACTCCTCTTCTCACCCCCAGGTCTTATATTCTTATGGAGATTGAAGGTGAGTCTTATCTCCAGCGCCCTCCCCCTTTAAGGATAGGCGCCGCTCGTGATCGGAGTCGTTATTACCGCTTCCATAGAGATTATGGCCATGATACTGAAGACTGCCGTAATCTAAAGCGTGCCATCAAGGAGCTCATCCAGCGGGGTTATCTTAAGAAGTTTATCTAGAAAGAAGGGCCTCCAGCCGTTCCAGCTCTGATAGGGCCTCCACCTGTTTAGGCCAACATTGATAACACTCCAATGGAACGGACGGTGAGCATACTTTTATGGGAATTGGCATCACCTTCGAAGAGACCAAGGGGGGATGAGGGGTTAAAAAATGTAATCCCTTTTTCTAAAGGGAGTTAGCAGGGAGGGGCAATTTGAATGATGATAGCGTAATCGTCTCTATGACGATTGCTAAGCATAATGTAAAAAGAATATTAGTAGATAGTGGGAGCTCTGCGGACATTCTTACTTATGATGCTTTTGTTCGGATGAATTTATTTTCCAACTCCCTACAATCAGTGACCATGCCTCTGGTCGGCTTCACCGAAGATTCAGTGAGAGTAGAAGGTGAAATTAGCCTTCCAGTCATGGCAGGATCGCCGTCGTATCAGAGCACTATCTTGATGAGGTTCTTAGTACTCCGAATACCTCTCGCATACAATGCCATACTCGGTCGATCGAATTTAAACCTTTTGGATGCGGTGATATCTACCAAGCGCCTACTCATGAGATTTCCTACCAGTGGAGGGATCGACGAGATGCGTGGAAAGTAAAATCCTGTGCAAATATGCTATCATATGGCTCCCAGCTCTTAGGAGATGGTGACTCCACTGACTTCACTGCTGCTCGACCCCAGAGAATCTAAAAGAAGGGATGAGCCAGCCGAGCACTTATTATCCTATCCGTTGGGGGACGACCCTGGGAAGATTGTGCAGATTGGTGAGCTCCTTCCCTTGGAGATGAAGAATCAACTCCTTACCTCTTTATGGGTGAATACAGATGTCTTTGCCTGATTAGCATCAGACATGCCCGGCATCTCTTTGGAGGTAATTACTCATAAGCTCAATATTGATCCGAAGTACCAGCCAGTCCACTAAAAGAAAAAAAGTTTTATCCTCGAGCGACAAAAAGTAATTGATGAGGAGGTCAATAAGCTATTCTTCGCTGGCCACATTCGGAAAGCATAATACCCAGATTGGCTAGCCAATGTGGTGATGGATCGAAAGGCCAGCGAAAGTTGAAGAATCTACATCGATTTCACTGATCTCAATAAAGCATGTCCTAAGGATAGCTTTCCATTGCCATGGATCGATCAGTTGGTGGATTTCACATCTGGCCATGAGCTCCTTAGCTTTATGGATGCCTTTTCTGGATATAATCAAATAAAGATGGATATGAAGGATGAAGAAAATGTTGGGTTTCGGTCATGCAGCGGAAGGCTGGATTTCAAAAATTTTAACATTGAAATCCTAATGAACCAAAATCTTAGACCCAAGACCCCTTGATTATAACAATTAATTAGTCATAAAATGTAACATATATATAGAGAAACATACCTTAGTACTTAGTGAAGAAAGAAGGAAGCCAGTTATCCAATCTTTTCCACTAGGCGCCCAAGTGTTCGCCCTCCAATGGTAATCCACACGAGAATTGGATCAAAGATATGTTCACAAACTTGACTTAAACCTCTTTTTGGCTTCTTGACTTCTTGGCTTGGCTCTTAGAACCCTTTTACACATTTCTTAAGCCTAATAAAACTTGTATAGGCTAAGAAAAGAGTTGTCCTAAATTGACTAAGGCTTGTAGGAAGGGGAGAGGGAGAGAGAAGACTCTTGTCTTAACAAGGATTACTAAAAATTATCCAATGCTATCCCATATGTGCCACCCCTTTTAAATAGTGAATGGGGAGATGTCAAATGAAGGGATACAACCCATTCCACATCCTTCTGAAAGGATATAAATTTTTAAATTCATTTCAATTTGAATCAAGGGACACATCGTTATAATTTTCTGCACATTTCTTCCTATGCGCGCCACACCTGATGGGATGCTTTTGGCATTCCATCTTAAATCAGATAGCCTTTGATTTTGCCATGCGTCAAGATAAGGTTCTCCATGTTTATATGGACTCTTAAATCCCCAAAATATGCCTTCTAGTGCCTTAAATCAGAAGGACTTTTAGACGTCTCTTGAAAATTCTGCACGCGCACAATTTTCCTTTCGAGAGTCCCATGTCTCTTGGACTTTATTAATTTAACCTTATCCAATACAATAACATCTAGATAAGGTTCTCCACATTGAATGGATCTATAAATCCAAAAAAAGATGTGCCTCCTAGTACCTTAAATCAGAAGGACTCTTAGACGCCTCTTGAAAATTCTGCACGCGTATAGTTTCCCTTTCGAGAGTCCTATATTTCTTGGACTCTATTAATTCAACATTATCCAATCTAATAAATGGTTAATCAGGTCAGAAGTTATCCCAAATTAATTCTAAAATTAATTTGGATCAATTAATTAAGCCAGTTCAAATCAATTTCGACCCAAATTGGAGCGATAGTTAGCCACATGTGCTAGCATGCTGATTGGCTAACTAATTGAATTAATTAATCTTATTAAAATGATTCTTTGACTAATTCCCTTATGTGTGTAACCCATTGGGTTCCTCATCTGGCCAGTAGTAGGTCTAGGTTTAAGTCGATTTAGTTCGATTAGAAACTGACTAACCAAATTAGATCAAATCGTGCTAACCCTAGTTACCAATTTGAACCATCTTTCAAATTGACTCATGAATTAAATATATTTAATTCATGAAAACCTATAAGACATGATTGACATTTAGCAATGTATCATGCCTACCTATAAGATGAGAAATTTGATGGAATTACCAAAATACCCTTCAGTGGCAAGTTACTGTGCAATTCAATCCTTCGATCTTTCTTTATCCCGAATAAGTGATGGGTATGAAAAAATGTCAAACCCTAACATTTTATTCATTTGAATCTCAAATCAATAATAAAGACTCGACAGATGAAAAATTAGAAACCTATTCTAATTTATTTTGCTTTGATCAAAGACTTCTTGAGTCATCATATGATGAGATTATATGAGATTACTATTCCTCTTACTAGGAATGATCGATTCCTTGTTGACCTACTCATAACCTTCATACACAATCCTTCATATCCATAACACCCCGTACATGACTTAACCATGAATGAGTATGAACTAAAACATAGATTCATGTGCATAAGATTCTATGGTAATCTCAGATCTAAGGATCACTTACATAACTCCCACTAAGAGAACTATCTTTTGACAAGTAAGTAAGATCTCCATAAGATGTTCACAATGTGGATCAATTCAGTAAACTCATACCCTAATGAGCACCCACATCCTTTATTAGTGTCTCTACACAAGTGGCTATGAGACCAACTACCCTCTTTATTGAGCATACATAGAATGTGCCAGTCTTACCGGTATCGATCCCCGACTCGATGATCCTTCGACTGAGAATATTTTATATTAGAGTTTTTAGGAACTTAGGTCTCATCATTATGAACTTCATCATAACCCTAATTCCATTGCCCTAACCTTATGGGGTTCATCATAATCTTAATAAATATAAGACACAGCATATGATGAATCGAAAAAAATGCCTTTTAATTGATAAAATATCATACATGAGTTGAAAAAATTATAAAAATGCCCTTATATGATTGGCTTTTAGGGCACTATTCTTTCAATCTCCCACTTGTACTAAAGCCAATCGCCTTTGTATTTAATTCCCATACAATCCAAATGACGATCAAACTGCTGTTGAGGAAGGGCCTTAGTGAATGGGTCTGCTATATTGTTCTTTGTGTCAACTCATTCTATAACAACATCTTCTCTTTCAATGATCTCTCGAATGAGATGAAAGCGTCTTAGGATGTGCTTAGATTTTTGATGAGACCTTGGTTCCTTAGCTTGTGCAACAGCTCTAGTGTTATCACAATAAAGTGGCACCAGTTGTTGAATCACTGGAACAACACCTAACTCCGTAATGAACTACTTCATCCAGACAGCTTCCTTAGCGGCTTCACTAGCAGCAATGTACTCTGCCTCAGTAACTGAGTCAGTTACAGTTTGCTGCTTAGTACTTCTTCAACTGACTGCACCATCATATAGAGTAAAAACATACCCTGATATAGATTTACTATCATCCAGATCTGATTGAAAATTGGAGTCAGTATAGCCTTCCAATTTTAAATCTGATCCTCCATATATAAGAAAAATATCCTTAGTTCTTCTTAGGTACTTAAGAATATTTTTCACAGCTTTCCAATGATCTTCCCCTAGATCGGCCTAAAACCTGCTTGTTGTGCCTAAGGCATAAGCAACATCAAGCCTGGTACATAACATGGCATACATTATCGACCCTACAGCTGAAGCATAAGGAATCTTGTTCATTCTTTGTCTCTCTTCAGGTGACTTAGGAGACATCTTCTTAGAGAGATGTATGCCTTGACTCATGGGCAAGTAACTTCTTTTACTTTCCTTCATGTTGAATCTTTTCAACACTAAGTCAATGTATCTAGATTGGGATAAGCCAAGCATCCTCTTAGATCTATCTTTATAGATCTTTATACCCAGTACACAGGATGCTTCTCCCAAATCTTTCATGAAAAACTGTTTAGATAGCCAAGTTTTGACTTATTGTAGCATTGGGATATCATTTCCAATGATAAGTATGTCATCGACATATAAAATTAAGAAGACTATGGCACTCCTACTTGTCTTCTTATACACACATGGTTCATCTATATTTTGATGAAACCAAACTCTTCGATTGTTTCATCAAAGCGAATGTTCCAACTCCTTGATGCTTGCTTTAATCCATAAATGGATTTCTTAAGCTTGCATACTTGGTGCGGTCTCCTACTTGAGACAAACCCTTTTGGCTATGACATATAGACTTCCTCCTCAAGATATCCATTGAGGAAGGCAGTCTTTACATCCATCTGCCAGATTTCATAGTCATAGTATGCTGCTATAGCAAGTAATATCCGAATGGATTTGAGCATAGCTACTGGTGAAAAGGTTTCATCATAGTCAACACCATATTTTTGCTTGAAACCTTTTGCCACTAGCCTAGCCTTATAGTTTTCTACTTGGCCATCTGCTCCAATCTTCTTCTTGAAGACCCATTTGCACCCTATTGGCTCTACTCCCTCAGGTGGGCCAACCAAGGTCCAAACCTAGTTGGTATATATGGAGTCAATTTTAGATTTCATAGCATCAAGTCATCTGTCAGAGTCCTTACTCTCAACAGCTTCTGTATAGGTCACGGGATCATCATCCTGAATGATATTGGCTTCATTGTCATCTCCAATAACAAAACTATATCTGAGAGGTGCACCCCATAGTTTCTCTGACCTACGGAGAGGAGGTGAATATTGTGGTTGTTCTTGATCTTTAGAAATTTTGGTTGATGAATGTCTTGTTGATTGTCAATAGGAGTAGGTTGTAAGTCTTGATCTTCAGTGAGTTCAAGTATCTTCCCACTGCCTTCTTCTTGGATAAATTCTTTTCCAAAAAAATGGCATGCCTACTGACAAATACCTTTTGCTCAGCAGGATGATAAAAGATGTATCCAATACCTTCTTTGGGATAACCTATAAACCTACATTTATCAGCCCTAGCACTTAACTTATATCTGAATACATTTTGACATAAGCAGGGCAACCCCAAATCTTAAAATATTTAAGACTTGGCTTTTTTCCTTTCCATAATTCATATGGAGTGCTAGTCACTGATTTTGATGGCACTCTGTTTAAAATATAGGCAGCAGTTTCTAGGGCATAACCCCAAAATGATACTAAAAGATCTGTGAAGCACATCATGGACCTCATCATGTCTAATAAGGTATGATTCCTCTTTTCTGCTACACCATTTAATTGAGGTGTATAAGGAGGGGTCCATTAAGAGAGAATGCCTTTATCTTTAAGATGATCAAGAAATTCACTAGACAAGTATTCTCCTCCTCGATCAGATCGAAGGATTTTAATATTATGTCCAGTTTGTTTCTCAACCATACTTTGATACTCCTTAAATTTATCAAAGGCTTCGGACTTGTGTTTCATAAGATACACATGTCCAAACCTTGATAAATCATCAATAAAATTGATGAAATAAGAGTATCCTCCTTTAGCTTGAGTTGTCATAGATCCACATACATCTGTGTGTATAAGACCTAATAACTTAGTTGCCCTTTCTCCATGTCCAGTGAACGGAGACTTAGTCATTTTTCCCATGAGGCAGGATTCACAAGTTCCTAATGATTTAAAATCATAAGGATTAAAGAAGTTATCTTTGTATAACTTGCTTATCCTAGATTCACTTATATGACCTAATCGACAATGCCAAGATAAGTGGCATTAACATCTTCTTTTTTTCTTTTCTTGTTATCAACAAGCAAAACTTTATCATTGAGCAAAACAATTAGAAGACCATTATTAAACAAACCATGTCCAAACAATTTATTAGAATAAAAGATAGAGCAACTATTGCTCTTTACATTTATTTCAAAACCTTGTTCTAATAACAAGGGTACAGAAATAATATTTCTAATAATATTTGAAATATAATAATAGTTTTTTAATTCTAATATCTTGTCAGAAGGTAATAACAACAAATAGGTGCCCACAGCTTCAGCATAAATGGCTTCTCCACTCGCGTCATAGAGCTTGAAGTCACCCTTCTTCAAATTTCTAACTCTTTGTAGTCCCTGCAATGACTTGCATATATGAGATCCACATGCAGTATCCAATACCCATGAGTCAGAAACTGAAGAACTCAATGATAAATTAGTTTGTATCATGTACAAACCTTTTATGCTTCTTCACCAGCATCTTGCTTCAAACTTGCAAGATATATCTTAAGTTCTTCTTCTAGTGTCCCTGCTTGCCACAGTGAAAACAAGCTTGATCAACAGAAGGCTTCTTTGCCTTCTTCCTCTTTTGCATGCTACTTTTAAGGCTCCTCTTTCTCTTTGAACCTTTCTTCATTGCCTGTTTCTTCTTCCTATCAACTAGAAGAATATGAGCCTTATCACCCTTGAAGTGACTCTCAGCTATCTTGAGCATATTCAAGAGCTCAGGTAATGAAATATTTAGTTTGTTCATATGATAGTTCATGACAAATTGCAAGAAGGAGTCTGGGAGTGATTGTACGATCAAGTCCTGATTAAGCTCTCCATCCATTACAAACCCTAATTGACATAACTGAATGATTAAGTCAATCATCTTTAAAACATGAGCTTGAACGGATGAGCCCTCACTCATACGTGCACGGAACAACTTCTTTGAAATCTTATATTGAGCAGCCATACTTTGCTCTCCATAAAGCTCTTTAAGATTGAGCAATATGGATTAAGGTTCTTGCTCCTCATGTTGCCTCTGTAATTCATTGCTTATCGAGGCCAACATGATACACTTAACAGTCAAACTATCATTCTGCTACTTTTTATATGTGGCTCGTTCCTCCTCTGTAGCATTATCTCCGATCGGATCTAAATTAGGAGAGTCGAGGATGTAGGAAACATTTTCCTGAGTTAAGACAATTCTCGAGTTCCTCAACCAGTCCACATAATTTGGACCAGTCAACTTATTGGCATCTAAAATGCCCCGCAGTGATAAAGTAGAAGCCATAAAATTTTAATATACATTAAAGGTAAAGAACAATACATAAGCAGATCACTCATAATGATGTCTACAACTAGACAAGGACTTATCAATCTAATTGTATCTCCCACTATTTTATCACGAATACCATAACCCTCATCTATGGTAAGCGAGAAAACCCTACCAGGGCTTCTTTAGTGGGGTTGAGATCCCAATTCATTATAAATATCTTGTGTTACACAACAAACATTCATGAGTTCAAGGGTAGAAAATATCCTTTCCAATTGCAACCCATGCAACTCTCAACATAACACATGCATTTAAGATACTTATAGCCTTATGTTACACAACAAACTATAATGTCTTAGTTTAGTCAAACCCTTCATTTTCATATAGTCATGATTGAATAATATTTTCCTTGTGTTACACAATAAAGCAACACCACTGATCATGCTATAAAGCATTAAATGCACTAAGACAATTCATATCTAACCCTAGAGTAGGCCTTGTGTTGCACAACAAACCTACTATAGTTGTTATCATAAATTTATTTTAGTATAAGGAAGGCATTAGGTAGTGTTCATAATCAATATATTATTTCCAATTCAAGGTCTAAATCAATCAAATTGGCCAGTGGGAGAGAGGTGGGGGTCCTCCCGTTGCTTTCCTTAGGTACCAATTGATTAATCAAACCCTAAAAGGATTTGTATTATGATTCTATCACACTATGACTAAATATAATTTTTTTAGGAGGGCTTTGATGGTCTCATGCACATCCTTTTTATAGTAAGCATAACAATAATATCATACCATGCATATATTCAATGCAATTTTAAAATTATCATCTTAAGTAAAATTTTTCATTAATTAGAACACGTCCGGCCATAGCTCATTAGTCCCTTGGGCCAGTTTATGCAAAACACCACAGGCATAGAGGCTCAGGAGGCGTGTTCTAATACAAGAAATTTTATAACTCTACATAATAAAATAAATCATGCTAAAAGCATAACATAATCATTCATGTAATCAATATATTATGGACCACTAATTGAATTAATCAAGGTGGCTCTGATACCAATGTTGGGTTCCGGTCATGCAGCGGAAGGTTGGATTTCAAAAAATTTTAACCTTGAAACCCTAATCAATCGAAACCTTAGACCCAAGACCCCTTGATTATAACAATTAATTAGTCATAAAATATAACATATATATAGAGGAACATACCTTAGTACTTGGTGAAGAAAGAAGAAAGCCGGTTATCCAATCTTTTCCACTAGGCGCCCAAGTGTTCACCCTCCATGGTGATCCACACGAGAATTGGATCAAAGGTATGCTCACGAACTTGACTTAAACCTCTTTTTGGCTTCTTGACTTCTTGGCTTGGCTCTTAGGACCCTTTTACACTTTCTTAAGCCTAATAAAACTTGTATAGGCTAAGAAACAGTTGTCCTAAATTGACTAAGCCTTCTAGGAAGGGGAGAGGGAGAGAGAAGACTCTTGTCTTAATAAGGATTACTAAAAATTATACAATGCTATCCTATATGTGCCACCCTCTTTAAATAGTGAATGGGGAGACGTCAAATGAAGGGATACAACCCATTCCACGTCCTTCCAAAAGGATATAAAATTTTAAATTCATTTCAATTTGAATCAAGGGACACATTGTTATAATTTTCTGCACCTTTCTCCCTACGCGCGCCACACTTGATGGGATGCTTTTGGCATCCCATCTTAAATCAGATAGCCTCTAATTTTGCCATGTGTCAAGATAAGGTTCTCCATGTTTATATGGACTCTTAAATCTCTAAAAGATACGTCTTCTAATGCCTTAAATCAGAAGGACTTTTAGACGCCTCTTGAAAATTCTGCACGCGCACAGTTTTCTTTAAATCAGAAGGACTTTTAGACACCTCTTAAAAATTCTGCACGCGCATAGTTTTCCTTTCGAGAGTCCCATGTCTCTTGGACTCTATTAATTCAAACTTATCCAATACAATAACATCTAGATAAGGTTCTCCATGTTCAATGGACCTATAAATCCAAAAAAAAAAGATGCGCCTCCTAGTACCTTAAATCAGAAGGACTCTTAGGCGCCTCTTGAAAATTCTGCACGCACATAGTTTCCCTTCGAGAGTCCTATATTTTTGGACTCTATTAATTTAACCTTATCCAATACAATAAATGGTTGATCAGGTCAAAAGTTATCCCAAATTAATTCTAAAATTAATTTGAATCAATTAATTAATCCGGTTCAAATCAATTTCGATCCAAATTGGAGCGATAGTTAGCCACATGTGCTAGCATGCTGATTGGCTAACAAATTGAATTAATTAATCTTATTAAAATGATTCTTTGACCAATTCCCTTATGTGTGTAACCTTTGGGTTCCTCATCTAGCCAGCAGTAGGTCTAGGTTTAAGTCGATTTAGTTCGATTAGAAACTGACTAACCGAACTAGATCAAATCGTGCTAACCCTAGTTAACAATTTGAACCATCTTTTAAATTGACTCATGAATTAAATAAATTTAATTCATGAAAACCTATAAGACATGATTGACATCTAGCAATGTATCATGCCTACCTAGAAGATGAGGAATTTGATGAATTACCAAAATACCCTTCAGTGGCAAGTTACTGTGCCATTCAATCCTTCGATCTTTCTTTATCCCGAATAAGTAATGGGTATGGAAAAATGTCAAACCCTAACATTTTATTCATTTGAATCTTAAATCAATAATAAAGACTCGACAAATGAAAAATTAGAAACTATTCTAATTTCATTTTGCTTTGATCAAAGACTTCTTGAGTCATCATATGATGAGATTACATGTGATTACTATTCCTCTTAGTAGGAATGATCGATTCCTTATTGACCTACTCATAACCTTCATACACAATCCTTCATATCCATGAACACCCCGTACATGACTTAGCCATGAATAAGTATGAACTAAAATAGATTCATGTGCATAAGATTCTATGGTAATCTCAGGTCTAAGAATCACTTGCACAACTCCCACTAAGAGAACTATCTTTTGACAAGTAAGTAAGATCTCCATAAGATGTTCTCAATGTGGATCAATTTAGTGAACTCATACTCTAATGAGCACCCACATTCTTGTATTAGTGTCTCTACACAAGTGGCTATGAGACCAACCATCCTCTTTATTGAGCATACATAGAATATGCCAGTTTTACCGGTATCATCGATCCCCGACTCTGGGAACATTTTAGATTAGAGTTTTTAGAAACTTAGGTTTCATCATTATGAACTTCATCATAACCCTAATTCCATTGCCCTAACCTTATGGGGTTCATCATAATCTTAATAAATATAAGACAACATATGATGAATCAAAAAAAATGCTTTTTAATTGATAAAATATCATACATGAGTTGAAAGAAATTACAAAAATGCCATTACATGATTGGCTTTTAGGGCACCACTCTTTTAGAAAACACCTCTTTCATCACTGAGAAATGAATCTATTGCTATAAGGTAATGCCCTTTAGGTTGAAGAACACAGGGACTACCAATCAGAGATTGATGAATAAGGCCTTTAAAGACCAGATTGTGCACAACATGAGGTATATGTTGATGATATGCTAACTAAGAGCACTTACATCGCCAACCATGTCGCCGATCTAGAAGAGACATTTGATAATCTTTGGCGCCATCAAATGAAGCTTAACCCTCACAAATGTGCATTCAGGATCACCGCTGAGAAATTTTTAGGCTTTTTGGTGACCCAACAGGGGATTGAAGCAAATCCGAAGAAGATTCAGGCTATTCTTGATATGAGGCAGCCAGTTAATAGGAAGGAGGTACAATGGCTCATCGAAAGAGTGGCCGCTCTGAGTCAATTTCTATCAAGATCAGCTGAGAGATGCCTTTCCTTCTTCAAAGCTCTATGCAAGGAGAACGGCTTCGAGTGGAAGAAGTGCTGCCAGAGAGCCCTCGAGGTGCTAAAGGAATTCCTATCCACGCTGCCATTGCTATCGAAGCCAAAAGAAGGAGAAAAGCTCTTCCTCTATCTTGTTGCCTCCTTAGAGGCAGTTAGCTCTGTTCTGATGCGCCTTGACCTCGACGGAGCATAAAAACCTATCTACTATACTAGCAAGATACTCCACGATGCGAAGATCAAGTACTTTAGAACCAAAAAAATCATTTTTTCTCTGATCATCTTCACTCAGTGTCTCAGGCCATACTTTCAAGCCCATCCAATTATGGTACTCACAGACCAGCCTCTCAGAGTTGTTCTAGCTTGTCCTGACATATCCGGTCGTCTAGCTAAATAGGCCATCAAATTGAAAGAATTTGATCTTTCATTTCAATCCTAATCTGTCCTAAAGTCCCAGATGCTGGCAGACTTTCTGGTGGAGTGCACTGGATAGAAGAGAAACATAGGGACTTCCCCATGACGTGTTCAGACGCTGAGGAGGATGCAGCGGAGGCCTGGATCCTCCATGTCGATGGCACCTCTAATTCTCAAGAAAGCGGAGCTGATCTCATTCTTGCAAATCTGGAGGGTATAGTGCTGGAGTATCTCTCCGATTTCTTTTTAAATCTACCAATAATCAAGTTGAGTATGAGGCCTTATTAGCCGGAATCAAGCTCGCGCGGAAGCTCAGAATAAAACGCCTCAGGGCCTTCACCGACTCCCAACTCATCTTCGGATAAGTTATTGGGGAGTATGAATCTCGAGACCTTATTATGTATCGATACCTAAATAAAGTCAAGTCACTGACCTCTTTATTGGCTTATTTCACTATCAATTATATCCCCAGGAGCAAAAATGCCAGAGCCGACACTTTGTCACGGCTAGCTACCTCGGCTGACAATACGTTAGGAAGAAATATGTTGAGCACCAGAGGTCCCAGCTATTGATGCAGTGGAAGAGGTTCTACCGATTACATAGAAGTCAATATGATGGATGTTTACATCCATTATCTCACTGACGGTACTCTCCTTGCTGACCCCATAGAAGCCAGACTACTCAAAAGGAGGGCCCCTAAATTTATATTACTGAATGGGCATTGTACAAGAAGGATTTTTTTTTCCCTTCTCAAATGCGTTGGTCCTACAGATGCCGACTATATTCTCAGAGAGATTCATGAGGATATATGTGGAAATTACCTAAGGGAAAGATCACTGGCACACAAGGTTCTTCGCCAGGATATTATTGGCTTACTATGCGAAAGGACACTGTTGAGCTAGTCTAGAAGTATGACAGCTACCAACGATATTCCAATATCCAATGATAGCTAACCTCTCAGCTAAGTTCGCTCTCTGCTCCATGGCTTTCGCTCAGTGGGGGATGGACATCCTTGGACCATTCCCCCAGTTTTAGATCAACGGAGGTTCTTAATTGTTGCCATTGACCACTTCACCAAATGGGCTGAGGTCGAGGCATTAGCCAAAATCACTGAGAGCAAGTGAAGACATTTTTTTAGAAATCTATCGTCTGCCGATTTGGCCTTCCCCATATATCATCACCGATAATGGTCACCAGTTCGATAATGCTTCATTCAAGGCCTTTTGTACCAAACTGTGTATTTGTCACCGATTCACTTCTGTCGGACATCCACAGACCAATGAAGAAGTAGAAGTCATGAATCGGACCATTCTTCAGGACTTAGAACCCAATTGGATGAGTTCAAAGGTAAATGGATGGAGGAACTCCTTAGTGTATTGTGGGCGTATCATACGATTCCAAGAGTTCCTACAAGGGAGACTCCTTTCAGTCTCATCTTCGGATTTGAAGTGGTTATCTCGGTGGAGATTGGTCTTCCTAGCCCTTGGATGGAATCATATAATGAAGAAGATAATTCTGATCAGCTAAGGGCCAACCTCGATCTCATCGATGAGCGCGGGACCAAGCGCGCTTAGGATGGCTGTCTTCCACTAACAGCAGCGAGATATTACAACGCCCAAGTCCGTCCTAGAACATTCCGCCCAGGAGATCTAATCCTCAGAAAAGCTGAAGTATCCAAGCCAATTGAAGGAGGCAAGTTATCTCCTAATTGGGAGGGGCCCTATCGAGTCATCGAAGCACTTCATCGAGGGGCATATCGACTTGAGGAGCTCGACAGACAAATGATTCCATGTACTTGAAATGCGGTCAACCTTCGTTGGTACTACCAATAGTGAGTGTACTTTGCCAATAATTATAAGAAAAACTTTCAATTTTATTTTTCTATTGAGATTATAAAATTTCAAAAGGACCTCGGTGGCCCCACAATCATAGACACCCCTGAGCTAGCACGAGAAACCCCCGAGGCGGTTCAAGTCCATGGTCTCGCTGGCTCCGAGTCAAACTCTCAGGCCAGTGCAAGAAACCTCTATGGTAGTTTTCAAAAGGATCTCGATGGCCCCGCAATCATAGACACCCTTGGGCCAGTGCGAAAAACCCCCAAGGCAGTTTAAGTCCTATGGTCTCGGTGGCCTCGAGTCAAACTCCCGGACTGGCACAAGAACCCCTATGGTAGTTTTTAAAAGAACTTCGGTGGCCCCACAATCATAGACACCCTCGGGTCGGCATGAGAAACCCCCGAGGCGGTTCAAGTTCTATGGTCTCGGCAGCCCCGAGTCAAACTCCCGGGCCGGCGCAAGAAACCTCCATGGTAGTTTTCAAAAGGATCTTGATGGCTTTGCAATCATAGATACCCCTAGACCAGTGCGAGAAACCCCCGAGATGGTTCAGGTTCTATGGTCTTGGCGGTCCCGAGTCAAACTCCCGAGCCGGCGTGAGAAACCTCCATGGTAGTTTTCAAAAGAATCTCGGCGGCCCTATGATCATAGACATCCCGGGCCAGCACGAGAAACCCCCGAGGCAGTTCAAGTCCTATGCTCTCCGCGGCCCCGAGTCAAACTCCTAGGTCGGCGCGAATACCCCTTTGGTAGTTTTCAAAAGGACCTTGGTGGCCTCATGATCATAGACATCCCAGACCGATGTGAGAAACCCCCGAGGTGGTTCAAGCCCTATGATCTTGGTGGCCCCGAGTCAAACTCCTGGGCCAAAGAAACCTCGTGGTAGTTTTTAAAAGGACCTTGACGGCACTGTGATCATAGACACCCTTGGGCCAACGCAAGAAACCCCCGAGGCGGTTCAAGTCCTATGGTCTTGGCGGCCCTGAGTCAAACTCCCAAGCCAGCGCAGAAACCCCCGTGGTAGTTTTCAAAAGGACCTCGACGGTCCCGCAATCATAAACACCTCCGGGCCGATGCGAGAAACCCCCGGGTAGTTCAAGTCCTATAATCTTGGTAGCCCCGTGTCAAACTCCTGGATGGCGCGAGAACCCCCTCTGGTAGTTTCCAAAAGGACCTCGGTGGCTCCGCGATCATAGACACCCCCAGGCCGATGCGAGAGACCCCCGAGGCGGTTTAAGTCCTATGATCTCGGCGACCCCAAGTCAATTCTTAGGCTAGCATTGACCCTCGAGGTGAGGACCGGCGTCAGCATTCAAGGAACACTCTAGAAAAGCCCAAAAGATGAAGCCAAGCATAAGCGTTCCTATGAGGTCTGTATATCGAATTGCTAACTCGCCATATACACTCAAAAGATCAAAGGTGCATCCAAAGGCTAAAGCCAAACATGATCACCAACAGACTAAAGATGCTACAAAAAGCTAAGTCTTTTATACTTGAGAAAAAAGTTCTTTTCATCAATTTAGTGTCAATGTCCTACAAAAAGGCCGACTATAGTCGGATTACAACAATGTAAAAAAAAAAAGAAAAAAGAAGAAATGGAGATTCAAGGCTCAATGGATCTTGACCCATTCTTAGCATCGCCACTCTCTGGACCCTCTTCTTCATTCTCGGGCTGAAGGTCTTCGAGGCCACTTATTTTAAAGACCCGGAAGATCTTCTCTTTGCACTTCTTGAAGCCCTAGGAGAAGGCATCGAGAGCCGCCTCACTAAACTCTGCAACAAAATCTATGGAGCTTTTGTAGTTCTCCATGGCTTCTCTAACTTGGGTCTTGGTGGAAGCCTCCCTCTCCATAGCCCAGGCCTTGGCGGTGGCCAGCTTCTCCGTGGCCTCTTGGGCCGGGCTTCTACGGCGGCCTTTCCGTCCCAGGAGGCCCAAGCGTCCGCTTTGCGACGGCCAGCCTCTCCACGGTGGCCCGAGCCTCCGACTCGGCCTTGTCGGCCCTCTCCTTAGCATGATCCAACTTGAGAAGAGTATCCTCTAGCCTCTCATCGATTGGCCTAAGCCTTGTCATGGCATCTACAAGTTTAGCCTCAGCGATTCTGGTCCTACTCTCGGCGATCTTTGCCTTGGTCTTTAAAAAACTCTTCCCCTCCTGGGTGATTCGGAGGTTGCCGACCACCTTCGTTTCTCGAGACCGCGCCTCAGCCAATTCGTTGGCCAGGCTATCGGCCCAAGCCTTGGCGGCATTCAACTCATCCTGAATGCACCCATAATTATTGATGGCCCTAGCACAGCCTCCCAAAGGATGAAAAGATCATTGGACATCTGCTCAGTTAGGGCTCAGCCCAAGTCCTCACATCATGTATTTAAGTAAGAAAAAGAGACGGAATCGACAAACTTACTTGAAGGGCAACAGAGAAGAGACTGTCAAAAACACCAACGATCGGTCGGTGGTAGAGCTCAGCTTGGAAGGTCGTGAGACTGGAGCGCCTCAATATCCTCTCCGCCAGCTGGCCCCGGTTCATCGCCATCATCTGGGAGGGTCAACTTCGAGGTTCACTGGTAGGAGGTGTTCCCCTTCCTCCGACGTCGACTGGGTGGCCAGCGGG
This sequence comes from Calamus simplicifolius, assembly GCA_900491605.1. Lineage (NCBI taxonomy): Eukaryota > Viridiplantae > Streptophyta > Magnoliopsida > Arecales > Arecaceae > Calamus > Calamus simplicifolius. The sequence goes on from UESW01001399.1 coordinate 302,584, forward strand.
GCATCCTCTTCAACACCCACCATCGGAGGCATCTCAACCCTCACTTTTGGTGTGGTCTCACCTTCGGGTTTGGCGGCGGCCGAGGGCTCTTCCTTAGACGGCCCCGCCTCAGCCTCAGCAGAAAGAACCCCCGCTACTGATGCTGCGATAGGGGGATCTTCCCTTCTCGGCTCTTCCATTGGGGCAACCTCAGGAGCCGCGGAAGGAACCGTGGGGTGTTGGGATGGCCCACCCTGCTCTTCTTGGCGAGGCTTTTTGGGTGCTGCCTTCACCTTGTCACTGATGGCCTCTTTCCTTTTTTGGAGGCCCACCATAAAAAATCAGAAGAAAATTTCATTGTTGCATAGAGAAGCAAAAGGAGCGAAGGTTAAAAAAAAATGGGGAGGGGGGGCGGCTAAAGATATGGCACTCATCCAGGCGTCGGTGTTGGCAACGCCGACGCCGGTGCTGACGACGCCGACATTGCACTGGCTTCACGGAGGTTATCCTCGATAACAACTCTCGAAGGGAGGGAGGATGGATGATAGCAGCGAGTCGAACACCTCTCGGTCCTCCTTGTTCACCATCGCATTTTTATTAGGGCTGGTGTCGGGGGTGCCTCAGCCCATCTTCACCCCTTCCAAATGGACGAAGAAAAATTGGGATTTCCATCCCTTAATCTTGGAAGAAAGGTCAAGCTTGAGGGCTCTCTTAGGTCTGGAGGCAAAGCTTCACTCAATTTATTGGGATTGCAAATTTTATACAAGGCCCGGAACAAGGAGATCCGGGCAGAAAGACCATGGAAATGATAAAGTACTAAAAAGGTGCAGACAATCCAATGAAGTTCGAAGTTAGCTATGCCGGGACAAGATCATACCTATCCAAAAGATTGAAAATGAAGGGATGAAAAGAAAGACAAAGCCCGCTCCTAAAGAACTCCTCGTATAAGGCGATCCCACCAGATTGGCTGGAGGTCACCCTATCATTAGGACAAGGAGCGAAGGTACAGATGCCAGCGGGTATCTCATACTGTGCCCGAAGGTTCTATACATCATAGGCAGTCATGGTAGATTCTATCCCCCCGGGCCTATGGACTCAGAGGAATCAACCGGGGGAGGAGCCCTATAAGGTGGAGGAGAGGCCCTAGAAGGGGAGGAGCCCAGAGGGAGGAGGAGAGGCCCTAGGTGGCGCTCAGGCTACGGTCGCCGGACGGTCGTGGATGGAAACACCACCGGGAGCCCAACACCATGCCTGGAGGATCTCCTCCTGGAGGGTTCAACCATGGGGCTGGAGGGTTCAACCATGGGGGCTTTACTTTTTCTACGAAGGTCAAAATCCATGAGAGAAAAGGGCAAAAAGGTGAATAAACTAACCTGGAGATCAAGGGGGCAGGAACAAGGGCTCGAGACTCAGAAAACGAAGAGGATGCAGGGAAGATGGTGGAGGTGTAAGAAGCTCGAAGAGATGGGGGGACAATCTTTATACTTCATTTTTGAACGTCTCGTCCACTACAGTGCCATGCAGAGATTTATGAGTGGAATCTTAACCCAGTTGTCTGCTATTCGAGATACGATGCCTTGGTGACTTTTGAGAGGCATGATCCGCACCCAATGATGGGACATAGATAAGAACAATCCAATAATGGCACCCCACCTTTTTTTCGTTGATCAAGAAGTATTTTCCTCAATAACCCCATGGACCACATCGCTTCCGATGCCATTCCTTAAATGATGAGAGGACTTCAAAGAGACTTTACCTCCTCGAGAACACGTGCCCACCTTCGCTAATTTATGGCGCGTGAGGATTAATAAAAGCGAAAGATATGTGCTCCTTTCTCTTGGCTCGTGCTGCACGCTCGTGAGTGCCAAGACTCAAGAACGGAGGGCATATGATGTGGCTGATAAGAGCCATGTGTAAATTAATGACCAAAATTACCTAACGGTGGGAATCGTTTGAACACAAGGCGGCTCTTGGGCCCCGGCTCCTAGGCAGCCCAGCCCAGTTCACAAGGCGGCCCAGAGGCGGTCCTGCTCATAGGCGGCTCCTAGGCAGCCCCGGCTCTTAGGCGGCCCCAGTTCATAAGGCGGTTCAGAGGTGGCCCCAAAACATAGGCGGCTCATAGGTGGCCTTGGCTCCTAGGCGGCCCCGATTTCTAAGCAGCTCGGCTCACAAGGCGGCCCCAGCTATAGGCGGCTCCTAGGCAGCCCCGGCTCCTAAGTGGCATCAGTTCACAAAGCGGCCTGGAGGCGGCCCCAGCTCATAGGCGGCCTTATCCCTCTTTCATACCTGAACTCAACTATTGGCTTCCCAAGAAAGCCTTCACTTCTGACAAGGACATGCCCACCAATCATCTCTAATTCATATATATCTAATAAGACAAACTCTGCTTATTCTTGCATAAGCCCAAGAAGTCATAATTTATCATGAAGATTTAATTGCATGGATCAGATGAACTCAAAAAGTCATCATTCATTATGAAGTTTTAATAACTCTGACCAAATAAGCCTCAAAAGGTGATCATCTGCCATAAAGTACCACTTACTCAGTTCAAATGGGATGAATCCAATCCCATTAGTTCTAACATTCTATTTGAAAAAATTATGGCTCATCATGAGATTCCAATCTTATCCAGCAAGCCACGCAGACCCAAAGCAGCAACAAAATAGGTAAAAGGACCCTTGACCAAGGTATGAACAATCAAGCAAAGCACATACAGATTTTCTCTCATCTTCTTTCTAGTTCTCAAGGTCGAGGTTTCTCAAGCTCACGCTATGATTTCGATCACTAACTTGAGTGTCGGAGGATCCCTACCGAAACATCGGCCTTCGAGACTTCTTGTAGATCTCAGAGTTGAGGCGAAGCTTCTTCATCAAGGTTACGACCCATTCACTAATGCTCAAGAACGTCAACTCAAGATGATCAGGCATCATCAGTATACATATCTAAACATATATCTAGCAAGAATTAGGGGAAAAAAAGATAATTACAGGATTCCTAATAATTTTGAGCAAAAGCAATTCACTGCATGTTATTCTGAGTTAATAAAGCATTATATACGATCCTTTGAAATTAGTTACATAGCAAATTTTTTAAGTAGGAAAAGAATTAATTTTATTTAATATATATAAAAGAATATATATATATATATATATATATATATATATATATATATATATTTTTTTTATTAAATCTATTAACGAAATTTGGACAGCGATAGTCACCTAATTGCACCAAATATGGTGGTTAGCGCAAAAATAAAAAAAAAGTCATGCCGATATCTCCCGTGAGGGAAAAAGACATTTCTTTACTAACTTCTCACAAAAAGAGATACATGGAGCACACCACGTTGTTATGCGTTCAAACTAAGAATTGACCACCACAGCCCCAAGATAACCTTGAAAGCGAAGCTCGAAATATCTTAACCAAAATTTATCACAAGGCAGCATAGATCACGCAAGCTCAACGTTCCGCAACGTGTTTCAAGTTTTGAGACCAAATTAAATCTCTCCTTACATTGGAAACATGAGATTCATCAGCCACAATTTGATGTAAGCTTGGGTACAAATGGTTTTGTATGTGAGGAGGGTTTCACAATTTTGAGTTTTTGTCCAAACGACATCAGAATTAGAACAAGTTAATAGACTTCCTTGTTAAACTAATTAACCTAAGAGGGTTTAATCGGGACCTCGAGCAACTTAACGTGGATTGGCCTTAACCCAATGAGTTCAAAATGTCCTATTATCCTAAATCTTTTTGTTCAAGCTTAAGGCAGTGTTTAAAATAGGAAATAAGAAAGGATATTCAAGGAATATATTTTTTTTATCCTCAAAAGCTATAACTACAAAGGAGATAACTCATGTTTAACCATGAATTATCTCTGAACTTATTTCCTAGGAATTCAGAACTATTCGTTGATGTCAAAGTTGTTATTTAAAAAAGATGATTATCCCTTCAACTATTCCCGATAAAAACTTTGAAAATCAAACACCACCTAAATGTACAATAAAACATAAAGATCATAAAAAGAAAACCTCACAAACATTAGGCTCTCTTAATTCATCATAAGTACAACACTACTAGCAAAGCCAGACAAGAATAAAGATGAAAAAAATACATTCGCACTTCCTATCGATATAAAATTTTATAACTATATTTATAATCATAACAATTATATAGCATGTACATCAATCTTATTTTTCATTACTAGTACCCATCTATGTTATTTTAAAATATATTTTTTAAATTAAATAAATTTAATTAATTTTATCCATCAATTCTAACAAAATTTTAAGGTCCGAACAAGCAAAAGCTCAGACGCCCATGTGCATGACCTTTCACACAAGAAGGCGCATGAAAAAGGCTCCACTCTCCTTTTTCCTAGGAGAGCTTTTAGTCCTCCATTTGGACACCTCCTCTCTTCTCTTCTGACCCACTCCCAATCAAAATCCGAGTCGTTATAATATCACCAACTTTATAAAAACATCCCACCCCCGCTCTCTCTCTCTCCCATGCCTTTTCTCTCTGGTCTCCTGTCCATCTCCTTCAACAAAAGAGCCATAGGAGCGTCATAAGGACCTCACAGGCTCCTCTAAGACGGATGGGGAGAAGAAAAGGTGGTGGGTTGGGACACCTTCTAATGGTTACCGGCATAATGAGCCTCGTGGCCCTTTTCGCGGCGGCCGGCGTCGACGGTGGGTATTCAGCGGTGCGCGGCGCCGCCACTCTTGGCCTCTCCAGCGGCCCGTATCGCCACCGCCACGAGAGCGTTGTTCGTCGAATGGAGAGCCTCAAGGCCTCCCTCGCCGCCGGGACGGCTCCTAATTCGCCTTCGCCAAGTCCAACGGCAAGTCTTCTCTTTCTCTCTCCACATCTGCTATTTCTTCCTCCTCCTTTGAAGTCTTCTTTGCTCAATGCTGACTGCTGTCCAAAGTTCTAAGAAATCTTGGAATTCTTCGGTTAGGTTTGGTCCCAGGATCAACGGCATAGCATAATTGAAGCCTTTTATGCGGACATCAATATTGTTTCATTGTAGAAACGTTATTTGACCATTTTGTTAACGGGAACGCGTTTCCCTTGAAAATTTATTCCTCCGAACTACCAATTGGTGTCGGGGGCTCGGGGACGGCAGATTATATTCCGTTTCCGATTTAACGCTTTTTTTTCATTTCCGTTTCCCAAGATGCTTTATTCGCGTTTTAATTATTTGAAATTAAGACCAGTTCTCTCTTCATCATGCTTTTGAAATAAAAATATCACTTAGATTTGGGATTCTTAAGATTAGCTCTTATGAGATATGCGGCTAATATTTCTAAATTAATATGATGTGCTATGGAAAATGTGAACGTGAATGATCATGGTAACGAACGGTGCAGATTTCATCGAGATCGCGAGTGCATCATGTGACGGAATACGGTGCTGACCCAACGGGGAACACCGATTCCAGTGAAGCCATCCGCAAAGCCATCTCGGATGCCTTCCGAGACCCGTCCGATGGTGTCTTGATGGCCGGGATTGCCGATCTCGGTGGTGCTGAAATCCATTTAGATGGGGGCTCATACTTGATTAGTTCGCCAATAACATTACCAGCTTCTGGAGGTGGCAATCTTAAGGTACACCTCCAATCCACGCCCTTAATTTTATTGCTAAAGATTCGTGTTAATCATATCAAGCGAAATTAAATATTATTTGAAGTCAGGCGTCAAGTTTGCTTTATTTTCCGTGAACCTATTTCGACTTCTTCTGAGGTTAATCCAAATTGGAACAGATCCATAGCGGGTCATTGCGAGCGTCCGATGACTTTCCGAAGGACCGATATCTAATTGAGCTGTGGGCCTCACGCTCATCTAGCTCAGGCTCCACCTCCACCGGCTTCGACTACGAGTTCGTCACCCTCAGCGGACTAATGCTGGACTCCAATTTCCGGGGCGGCGGCGTCGGCGTCGTGAACTCCCTCCGGACGACCATCGACAACTGCTACATCGTCCATTTCACGTCTAATGGCATCCTGGTCCAGTCTGGGCACGAAACCTTCATCAGAAACTCGTTTATTGGCCAACACATCACCGCCGGCAGTGACTCCGATGAAAAGAATTTCTCCGGCACCGGGATCAATCTGATGGGCAACGACAACGCCGTCACCGATGTGGTCATCTTCTCGGCGGCGATCGGAATTCTAGTCTCCGGCCAGGCCAACACCCTCACGGGGATCCATTGCTACAACAAGGCGGCAGGGTTCGGCGGG
>UESW01001399.1:309153-336152 GCA_900491605.1 Calamus simplicifolius
GTAATAATTTTATTCGAGGAACTGTGGATACAACTTTATTTATTAAAAGATAAAATAAAGATATATTAATTATTCAAATCTATGCTGATGATATCATATTTGGTGCCACTAATGATTCTTGTGCAAAGACTTTGCTAAGCTTATGCAGGGAGAGTTCGAGATGAGTATGATGGGTGAGCTGACCTACTTCCTCGGACTACAAATTAAACAAAGCAAAGATAAGATCTTCATAAGCCAATCCAAATATACCAAGAAATGATCAAGAAGTTTGGCATGGAGACATCCAAGAGTATCGGTACCCCTATGAGCTCATCATGTAGACTTGAATCTTATAATTCTGAAAAATCTGTTGATTTAAAATTATATAGAGGCATGATTGGATCATTATTTTATTTAACTGCTAGTAGGCCAGATATTTTATTAGTGTTTGCATGTGTGCAAGATATCAAGCCAATCCTAAAGAATCACACTTGCTTGCGGTTAAAAGAATATTTAAATATTTAAATAGAACAATAAATTTGGGTATATGGTATGATAAACAATCTAGCATTGATTTAATAGGATACACTGATTCTGACTTTGCTGGATGTAAATTAGATAGGAAATCAACCACTGGAACCTGCCAGTTTCTAGGTGTTAACTTAATTTCATGGTTTAACAAAAAGCAAACTTCAGTAGCACTGTCTACGGCCGAGGCTGAATATTGCAGCTGGAAGTTGCTGTGCTCAAATTTTATGGATTAAGCAACAGCTAGAAGATTATGGCATTAAACAAAAGGCTATACCTATAAAATGTGATAATACAAGAGCAATCAATTTAACTAAGAATCCTATTCAACATTCCAGAACTAAACATATTGAAATTAGACATCATTTCATTAGAGATCACGTAAATAATAAAATATTGTTATTAAATTTTTAAACACAAAAATCAAATTGCTGATATTCACTAAGCCTCTGATGAAACAAAATTTTATGAAATCAGAAGAGAATTGGAAATGTTGATCCAACCATTTAATGAAACAATTAAAGAATTGATATGATATCTAATTGATGTGACATCTTTTAATCAAATCAATTAAACGAACATCATTAAATGCTTGAGTATGTTGTAATGCTTTAAGTCTTTTCATCTTTATGAATGCCAACTGTTATACTTCCTTAATTCATCCAACCACCGGCCGGCCATTTGCAACCTTTATCATTTTATTCATGGCATGTAACTGACTAGGCAACCAAACAGTCACTTGGCCAGCTAACCATCTAGCCATCTCCCTATATAAACTTTTTACCAAACCAATTCTTTCATTCCACAACCGTCTCCCTCAACCGAGCGTCTTCTCCTCTCTTCTTCTCTCATCCTCTCTTCATTCCATTAACACTTTATTTCCTCCATTCATTCAATCAATCCATCTTGAAGATAGTGGATGGCTCCCAAGAAGAAGGCAGTCGCTAGAGATGATGATTATGCCGATCTTCGCTGGAAGTCTTCTACTTCTTCATCTCATATCAACTCCCTTCTTGCATCTAAATCCTTTGCTCATGGAAGGTTAGTTGATTTTAACTTCTTAGAACAAGAATGTTTTAAAATTGAAAAACTTTTAATTAATCAAGGTTGGGATAAGCTTCTTTCTACCAAGAGACCTATTTATCCTGAGCTTATCAGGGAATTTATGAAAATATCTCTTTTGGTAGTGGAACTATCTCTTTCTTTGTGAAAAAGACTAAAATCGACCTAGACTGCAAAACGTTAGGATGTGCTCTTAATATTCCATCTGATGGTTTCTTAGAAATCCTACCCAGTGAACGTGGATATAAAATAGGTTTAATCCTTAATATTGATGATAATGAAGCCAGTAATATTGAAACTCTAGATGCCAACATGCTATCTATAGAAAATAGATTGTTTCACAGTATCATCGCCAAAATCCTAGCCCCTCGTGCTGGTTCGTTTAATGTAGTAAATGATAGGGACATATGCATAATGTATGACATCTTAATAGAAGACCCTGTTGATCTACCTCAACTAATGATGACCGTAATGAAAGAATCATTGTCTAGATCTAAGGCTGCATTGCCCTACGGAATGTTTCTCACTTATGTATTTGAGTTTTTCAATATTAAGCTTAAGGGAGAAACTGCAGTGGCATTACGTCACTCTGACATTTTTAATGCACATTCACTGCACCGTATGGACTTTGCCAAACAGAATGGTATTTGGTTAAAGGTTAGGTCTAGAACTGGTCAGTCTAGTATGCCACCACCAACTGTAACTCAATATGTTTGTTCTCCTCAGAACTTCTTTAATTTTGACTTCAACCATCCAAATCCTTACCTTGCTACTATGTCTGATGATCAAAATCCTTTTCAATCTGATCCATCCAATATGAATGCTCCTGGACCTTCTTATCGAAATTTCAATCATGGTCCTGCTCCTCTTCCTGTAGTTTGTATAAGTGATGATCAAATTCGCCTTATTATCAATGAATTGACCCTTGCCACTTCTAGTCGAAGCTCTGGAGACATTGCTTCTTCTGTCAATGATCAGACTCTCGTTCCACATATTTTTTCTATTTTTGAAAACATATCTCAGTTTAAACTTATTCTTGAGAGACTTGTCCATGATGTGAACATTCTCAATAGAAGAGTTTTTCATCACAATGAATCTGTCATGTAGCGGATCCTAAAAGAGATTAATTTCCTAAAAGGTAAGCTTGAGAATTTTGAAACTAAGGCAGAGTGTGTAGAGCATCGAATGAGATCTACAGAGACCCAGACCCGGGATGCAGCAAACGCTGTTGACCATTGGACCGCATCCTTCTCAAGGCTGAGTCAACTCATGGAGACTTATATCACTCTTTCTGCCGCCTCTGCGCCTTATGCTTCTTTTTCTCATCAGCACCTCTGGACTCCACCGACACGGCCTTCCTCCGACAAGCTGGATCTTCAAACAAGCCAAATGTTTCCTCAGTGCATATTTCTTCTTATGATGACGACAAGTAATTATGTTTGACCTATGTTATAACTGTACTTAGTACTATTTTTGTGATGCATGTTTATGACTATATTTTATGACTTGAGACCATGGCGTGTAATGTTTGTATTACTCTATTTTGTAATGATCTGAATGACTGCTCAAATTATGTATGATTGCTTACATCTCCTTGATATATTATGCTTGAATTTATTGCAAAACTCTTCAAACTTCTTTTTGATTAATGACAAAAAGGGGAGAAGATTATTGCATACATTAAGGAATGGAGTAAAGTAATAACTCCATATATTCAGGGGGAGAAAAAGAGTTCACTTATTCAGGTTGACAGGGGGAGAAATAAATGTTTTTCTGTTTACACTCCTGTCTACTTCCTATATTTGCTCCTTATGTACTTAAACGTTTTGTCATCATCAAAAAGGGGGAGATTGTTGACCCCAGATTGATTTTGATGATTACAAAATAGTTAGGCAACTCTAAGCTTGATACAGGGAAGTTCGGCCGCCTTGCAAGTAAGTATCTGCGTGCAAAATTTCATTGGTAAGAAAGTACTTCATTTAATTTGCTTTGAATATCTTTATTAGCTTGGGAGTTAACTGGTTAGCTAGCTTGTTATTCCATTTAGCTAACTGGCATGACTTTCAACTAACTGGGAAACATTCACAGTGCTTGGGCCGAACGTCATTGTATTTTAGCTAACCGGTTAGCTAGCTTGTTAGCTAGCTGGAGATCCTTTGGCTAACTAATCTTCACGTCTCAGTCTGTTGGCCGAACACCCTCTTTTTCTAGCTAGCTAGTTAGCTAGCTTGTGGTGTCCTGTTAGCTAACTGGAATTTGTTTTTAGCTAACTCCAGTTACCTGGCCGAATTGTCTTAAATTCTAGTTAACTGCTGAGCTAGCTGCCAGATCTTCTAGCTAGCTGGCGGTTCCTTTAGCTAACTGCTTAGCTAACTATTTTATCCTAGAGCTAACTGGTTAGTTAACTATTTTTTACAGGTGAACGTGTGGCCGTGCGATTTGAAAATTTAGTTAGCTGAAGAGCTAACTCCCTCTCTCCACTGGCCGTTTGCTTTCTCTGCTTAGCTAACTGGAAAGCTAGCTATCTTTTCGTTAGTTAGCTGGAGAGCTAACTAAGCTGGGCGGTTTCTGTACTGTTTTTGAAATTAGTTAGCTAGTGAGCTAACTGGCTATCATTTAGCTAACTGCTGAGCTAACTCCACGTCTCCTTTTGTTCATGCAGCCGAGAGCCTTAAAATTTTAGTTAGCTGGGGAGCTAACTGGGAATGCACGGCTCTTTATTTTGACCTTTTTGCTTTTGCTGTTAGTTAGCTGGAGAGCTAACTAGCAACCATTTTAGTTAGCTAACATGCTGCCTCTGGACGATTTCTTTTGCTGTGGCCTCTCTTGTTAGCTAGCTGACTAGCTAGCTAAGGTTACATTCTTTATCTCTTCACCGAATGCATTAACGTCTTCAGCTGCCTGGAGTTATTTTTTCAGTCAAATGCCGCCTGAGTTCTTAAGCTACTCTTTCCCTCTTTCTCTCTCTCTCTATTGCTATTTTAAGCTAAATTTAACTTTTGGATTTTTGAATGTTTGCAGTGCTCTTCCTTCCTCAAATGGAGATCAGCATTCAATGCTTAAGGGAAATATTTATAACAATTATATTTTCTTCCTATTTTTATTTCCATTTGTTCCTAATGTATCTAACAGATCTTTTCTTGTTGGATGATTATAAAAAGGTGGGATTTGAAGCACACCATGACGATTCGGAAAAAGAGTTTTTAAAGAGAAAGAAAATCCAAGAAAAGAGCTCATATTGCATATTGTTGAGTGGTTGTTGCTGTGCATTCAAGTTCATTCATTGCTCCAAAAAGTCGTCCGGATCTTTGAAGCTTTTCAAGCAATCAAGACTTCAGCTACTTCGATCTCGTCCATTCATTGCTGAGTTTATTGCTTCAAAAATTGTAAAGTATACTCTGAATATTTGCTCATTGTAGGAGCTTCTCTTTATCATTCCTTGATCGTGTTTGTAAAATGGTTAGTGTTAACCCTGATTATTTTGGGCTTCCTTGTGCCTTGAAACAAGAGGACTAGCCTAGGTTTGGCTAGAGGATTTGGCTTCCTTGTGCCGTGAAACAAGAGGACTAGCTTGGTGTGGCTAGGGGTTTTTGGCTACCTTGTGCCGTATAAACAAGAGGGCTAGCCTGGTTTGGCTAGAGGTTGTAATCATTGTGATATGATTAGTGGAACTCCCAAAGGTTTTGGGGAGTGGATGTAGGTGCTGAGTTTGGCACCGAACCACTATAAACTTTGTGTGTTTATGGTTGTTTGATTCTCTACTGTTATCATTCTGTGCACTCCACTACACCGCTGCAAATCAAAATTAGGGTTCAAGCACATACTTGCATAGTAATCTCAATTTTTTTAATAACCAAATTCACCCCCTCTTGGGTTGCTACATCTGGGCAACATGCCCAATCATTATAGTGACTCCATTCATAATGATATTCAAAGTAACATCCTTTATTGAAATTTCATAATGACTTTTGGCCAGAAGGCCTACAGAAATTAAGTTCAACAAGAACGTTGGGCAAAAATGATAATCATTTAGTACAATGACATTTCTATTGAAGACTATTTCAAGAACTCCTAATGCTAGAACTGGAACTAATCTTCCATCGCCGACATTAAGGAATCTTTCATTGTCCTCAAATCTTCTAGTGACCTGTAGTCTCTGCAATGAATTGCAAATATTAAAAGGACTCTCGGTATCCAATACCCAGGTCTGATTATCATATACAGAAAAATTACAAGGTGTGATCATATAAATACCTTGTTGAGCAACATCTTGCCCCTTTTTCTTCTTTGGCCTATTTTGATCAAGTGTGGCAATGTAAAGAGGACAGTTCCTCTTTCAGTGCCCTTGCATCTTGCAATGAAAGCATTCAGCTTAACTTTTATCAACTTTCTTCTTCTGCATCTGACCCCATAGATGTTCAAGCATGTTGCACATTTTTCTTATTCCTTTTCTTCTTTCCTTTCCTAAAGGGTTGACGCCCTACCTTAGATCCTTCAACCACATTAACCAAACCCTTTGAGAGTTGGCTATCCTTCTCAAAGTTCTGTAACAACCCAAACAAACCGTGGTCGTTGACTGCAGGCTTTGTCATTCGAAAATGAGTAAGGAAAGGTCGGAAGGATGGAGGCAAGGAATTCAGGATCGTATCTTTTCCCAACTACTCATGTAGGGGAAAGCCGAGCTTGCTTAGAAGTTCTATCTTCTCGATCATGTACAATACATGATCAGTGACAGGAAATCCATCCCTATTTGAGCATTAAAAATAGCACAACTAGTCTTGTGCCTTTCAACGTCATCGGGTGTGCCGAAAGATTCATTCAACGCTTGAATGATTTCTTCCGACTGAGCATTCTTGAATTGGTGACCGAATTCATCATTCATTGCTGCTAACATGATGCAACACATGCTAGTTCTATCACTGAGCCACTTTTGATAAGTGTCTCTCTCAGAACTTTGGGTGTTTGCATTAGGAACCTCTGGTGCAGGATTATTCAGAATATAGAATCATCTCATGCTCAAGGACGATCTTAAGTTTTCTAAACCAGCTATTGAAATTTAAATCATTCAACTTATCACTATCCAATAGGGACCTTAATGATAAATTAGTGGTCATGTTCTGTATAAGGAAAAATTAAAGTTTAGCAGTATATAAATTGGTTCAGTCTAAAGATTTGGACTTTAATCTAAAAATTCTCCCACTATTTTGTTCAAATTGGCAGCCTCTACACCCCAATTCGAAGAATTATTCTTAATTCTTTAGTGGGCACTAAGATCTACATAGACTACATACAGGCCCAAGTAAAACTTGGCCAACCCATATGCATCTAAGAGTAGGTTCAAAACCAATTGTTTCCCCAAACAATTATTAATGTTCATTTTTGCCCCATGTTCCTCTTCAGCAGGCATGAAGTCCCTCCACTGAAAGTTCTGGTTAGGTCCAACCATTAAATGATATAATCAGTGTAACCTATCAATAGACAACCATGCCCGAGTGAAGCTCGGCCCACCTAACTATCTATTTAATAGCTACACTGACTTATCATATAATGAATGATAATTCTGATGGTTGATAAGCACCAGGCATGGAGTGCTTCCGATGATTATCAAGACATCGGACTCATTATCACCCACCTTAATGGGAGGCTATGATCTAGTTATCGTATAACTATTTCATTTTAAGGACCTAATAATTTTAGAGGATTTAATAATCTGAAGATAAATTGACTAATCAAGTTCTCCCACTGAATCTATGAAATCGATAGAATGAAACAAGATTAAGTCAGGTTAAGTGACACCTAAATTAGTAAGACTGATTTCCTTACAGGCATGGGTCAACCTGAATTAGGTAAATGATCTGAATCATAAATGGTCCACCATATTGACCAGGTAAGTGAGATCGATGGGAGGGATATGCCATTAACTCGTTAAAGATGCATCAATACGAGTAGCTCCCAATTAAAAACCATTCGATCGTTGATCCTAGAGCAACTTGCCAACTCACCTTGACAACATATGGTTAACCAATTTTGATTTGACCATCTAAGAGATTCATGCTCAACCACAGAGCCTAATCTACATCCATTTGGTTTAATCAAAGACATGGACATGATCAACTACAACTATTGTTTGATTTAGAGCATCCTTAACTTAATCTAATCAATTTAGATTTGATCAAATACTCTTACAGTCCATTTGATTTAAAACTTAGTGTCTTACCAATTATGGACCTGATTTAGCTAACCCAAAAGATTAAATATATTTCATGTTTACATGTCATATATTTCCAATCATGCATCAATTGCATTATACAACTACTCATAATTCCTTTATTTAGATCATATCTAAAAAGATTATGAATAAATATTTGACATTCAAATAAGACTCTCATATTTATGTTTTTATACTAAACATGCAATCATAATACTTTTATACAACATCAGTAGGTATTAAATATAAAGCAATTATTATGCTTTTATATAGCATCAATATGTATTAATATAAAACATTTTGAGAGTGTGGGTAGTGTTATACGTCATAGAATACCTCGTTAAATGGGGTAATTTGGATTGTACCTAATAGTCTCGTGATCCGTTTTGGCTATTATTACAAAATTAATAGGAGCATTAATTTATATGCAATAAATTAGATCAAAACGAAACCAGGGCTCTGATACCATTGTAGGGAGGAATAAACTAAGGCATGCACATTAATAATTTGATAACAATTACCAATGCGAAATTTTAAAGATTACATATTAATCTATTTAACATGCATCAAGATCATATCTTTACCTTATATATAGGATCGTTTGATCTAAAATATGCATATAAATAAAATTATCAAGATCATATCTTGATTTTCAAGGTAAGAAGTCATACTTCTTGTCTTGAAGCATGCCTTAAGATCTAGGGATCATATTACTTACCTTAAGGGCAATGGGTAAATCCTTTTGTGCTATGCAGCCGTTCAATCGTTCGGCCTCTAGTATCGTCCACGCGAAGCTCCGAATGATTGGATTCCCGGGCCTCTAGTATCATCCATGCGAAGCCCCGAATGATCGGATTTCCGGGAGTGCTAGCTCGCAGAAAAATAATTTTGCTGATCTTGAATCCTCCCACTTGACACCAGAATAATAGCAGGATTTTCTATTCTAACTCTTTAGAATTTCAATCCATAACATCTCGTTGTTGTAATCTGGTGAGGGATGTCCTCCAATTTATAGGCTCAATTCTAACTCTTAGAATTCTGTCATTCGGTTAAAACAAAAAGAGATGCAACCTTTTGTTTAATTCCGACGTTGGGTAACCTTTTGTTTAATTCCGTTTGGTGGAAACAAAAGAGATAAGAATTCTAATCACTTCGAATTCCATCATCTCGTTAATTTAAAGAGGCACATTAATTCCACTTTAATTCTAACACTTAGAATTCCAGAAATGGTTTGGAGAAGATAATGTTATACATTAAATTCTACATGTGAATTTAATCTCTCATATTTTAGTTATCTCATCATGTGAGATACTTATGCGAGAGGTTTGGGTTCAGGTTTTGGTTTAAGCTAATCTGAATTTATTGGACTGAACCTACATAGATCATGGTCCTAGCCCAAATCAAATTTGGCTAGTCCTGAATCTATTTAAATCCAAATCAAGTCTAATTTCAAATCAATATTTGAAATTGACTAGTCCTTCTAATAGGCTTAAACCAAATTGAATCTTATTCACTTGTACTTAACCCAATTGAGATAATTCAATCAATCAAATTGATTAATTAAATCATATACGATTCTCAATCGTTGATCAGCAAATAGATTATCCTAGGAAACTTCTATGCGTGTGACTCTCTAGGTTCGAACCTAAGCCGATAGCATAGTAACAACTTTCTATACTAATCGATGTGCCCATCTAGCAATGGAACCCGATGTCCGAATAGGTCGAAGAATTGCCGAGAAAACTCCAAGAACCCTAAGAAACAGTTACTGTATAATTCATCCTCTTGACCACAAATGCTAAGGATAGCTTAAGAGCCTGTCAACTCTAAATAGCAATCCATATAGTCATTTCAATTTTAGTGATCATGTGACCTTCACATGAAGTGCCTTGGTTAAGGTCTTGCTAAATTGAAACACAAGCATTTATCCTTTTAACAGGATAGGTCAAATTCCATCTTGATCCACAATTGACTACCACAAGTACTTGACTGCACCCAGTAACCTTTCGTAGCTGGATTATAAATCCAGGTGGTCCGACACCTAAGTACAATGAGTTGCTTGCAAGTCACTGGTTGTGATCATCAGGTCTGAAGGATACTTATACCTATATCTTCTCAGATTAACTTTTGACAGCAGAATATCCGGAAATGAGTCATGTTCGGTAAAATGTACTCTTACACTTTCACATGTATGTCATACCCGTGTCTCTACACTCCTTGGTTAAGAGGACAACCAACAAATATAATATACAACGTCCTATAATTGATAGTACTATGGCCCTGTCATAGTATATCATTTGGTCGCGAACTCTTTTGATGACCTTCAAAGATAAATCCTCCTTTATCGTGAACGAAGATCCTAAGGGTTTCATTACTATCAGGAGTATTAAGAAGATGTTCTTGTAATGAATAAACTGTCAAATAACTTTTATTAATATATCAATTTATATGCTATTTACATTAGCTCAATCATCAAATGATTGGCTTTAGGATACAATTCCAAACGCAAAGACCCTTCGGTTTCTTCTCATCTAGGATACTGTACAAAACTGAATCAGCAAACACCCTCTGATCGCTGCACATGCCCTCTTCTCAAGAGACAACCAATCCCCTTCTGACATCTCCTCAGGCTTTGATTCCAAAGCAACATCAAGAAAATTCTGCACTAGTAAATCCTCAACCCTCACCTTCCACATGGAAAAACTTCATTTTCCGTTAAATTTTTCAAACTCAACTTTGCTTCTACTACTCATGGTTGATCAAGCCACAAACAGTAATCACATAGATGAATTAAAAAAAATACCTAAAAATAAAATCTTGGTTGAAATCCTCTCTTACAACTCTTTCATGAAGTTGACTCCACTTTAACCGAAACTGAAAGGTTTACCAAAACCTCCACGCAAATTAATGTAAGGGAAGAAAGTCTTCACAGCCACCTTTATTCTAAAAATTTATTTTTTCTTTAATACCGAAACGCTTTAATGCTAGAATGCCTCCTCCCTCTTTCCGTTTCTTCACGTACGTGGAATTTTCTGTGGACTTCCAACGCTGGCTCGCTCCACGTCACCAAGCCCAACTCCCCAAACCACGCACGGATTCCTTTCTTCACGTGAAATATGAATCCATCGCTCACGTCCTGGAGGTGCCTTCTTGAGAGGACTCGTCCTGATGCAGCAGCTTCCGTAAGCCTCTTTACGTTGATGCTTTCCTTCCGTGAGAAACCACGCTCCTCCACGTCTTCACGTGGACTTCTTGATGTGAGTATGTGAGAAACCTCCCAACGAGACGATAGTCTTCCGCTTTTTGGAATCACCGTGAGTCCCTCTCTACTCCCTGGGTCAACAAGTCAAAGAACTTCGTTTCACGCGATGGAGATCCAACACACGCTCTGTTTCTTTTCTCTTTGTTTTCTTGACTTGGGAGAGCTTCCGTGGAATATTGGCCTTCACGAACTCATCGCGTTCTCAAGAAAGGGGCTGGGAAAAAGAGGATGAGAGAGGATTGGAAGACAAAAAAAATCTGTCGTCTTCCTAAATGCCTCTCTGGCTCTAATACCACTTATTGTACAGTTTTCATCGAAATCAGACACATAAGGGATGAGAAAAGATAGAAAGAAGAAGAATAGATGGATATGAAAGAAAAAGAGAATGCCTTTATTTTTCTGAGGTTTCATTCAATATCCGGTTATATCCAGATAAAGCCTTAAATAACCATCCATCTTGGATGATAAGACTTATCCGCATCACGCATGAGGGATGAGGGAAGATAGAGGAGAAGAAGAATAGATGGATATAGAAGAAAAAGAGAATGTCTTTATTTTTCTGAGGTTTCGTTCAATATCCGATTACATCCAGATAAAGCCTTAAATAACCATCCATCTTCCATCTTGAATGATAAGACTATCCGCATCAGCCTGTAAGCTCCTTAATAAACTCCCTAAAATATGGAAGTCTATAACCTGAGCCCAATCCCCCTGGACCCAGTTCTATAACCTACGATTAAGTTATTAAATATTCTCTCAAAAAACTCCCTTCTAAGCCATGCAAAAAAGCACTCAAACCCGAGCCCATGTACACCCATAACTCACATGCTCTCTATTCTTGGGACTCACAAGCCGACCCAAATGACTTAGGAACCTGAGAACTTATGTAGCTTAAGCTCTCAAACCTGTGTGACTCTCTTGAACTTTAGATGTGCCACACCTGAGCTTACAATGATTGGAGCTGACGAAGCACAGACTCCATTAATGGGATAGAACAGAAGTGGGCGACATCTTCAGGCGGATCGACGAGGTGGAGGCTGACATAGCTGAGCTTCAGAGGCAGAAGGTCCAAGAGGGGGATCTTTAGGAAGCTAACATTGAGAGACTATGTCATTGCCTCTCTTTCCACCACTCTCTTCTAAGATAGTAGGAGACTCTTTGGAGGCAGAAGTCTCGAGTTCAATGGATTAACGAAGGGGACCAAAACATCAGATTCTTCCATCAAGCCACTATGGTCCGAAGGTTAGCCGATCGGATCCGTCAGCTGAGGGAGGACGATTGTACTATGCTGATTGACAGTGAGGAAATTAGCGAGCGAATATTCCAATACTTCAGATCCAAGTGAAATCCGATACTATGAGATGACTCACCTACTCAAGGTCCTTGCCCAGCAGACCAAGTTACCGAACAGGAGAACTTGACTATTACCCACCCTCTCACTTACCTGGAGGTGCAGGATGCACTTTGGTCCTTAGGAGAGGATAAAGCACCCGGCCTAGATGATTTTCCTTCATTTTTCTTCAAACGGTACTGGTCTATTGTTGGGGGCGAGGTCATGGAGGCAATTCAGGCGGCATTCCACTCTGGCATCCCTGTGGAATGGAAGAAAACCCCGATCACACTTATTCCTAAAAGAACTGAAGCCTCTTCTCCTAGCCACTTTAGGCCGATTAGCATCTGCACCACTATCTACAAAGTTTGTACGAAGGTTTTTGATTGGGCAACTGCAGAAAATGATACCTCGTCATATTAGCCCTGAACAAGGGGCATTCGTTAGAGGATGCGACATTACTGAAAATGTCCTAATTGCACATGAATTTATGCATGATCTCAGGCGAGCCCCATCTCGAAGGAGCCTAGTGGCTATTAAGCTTGACATGGAGCTTACTTATGATCAGATGAGCTGGCATTTCATCAGGTAGACCCTTCATGAGTTTGGCTTCTCCGATAGCTGGATCAGGTGGACCATGGACTATATGGGAGGGCCCTTCTTTTGCCATCCTAGTGAACGCCACAGCAACGGAATACTTCCCATCGACGATCAGCCTACGTCAAGAGTGACATCTATCCGACTATCCCCCTACCTGTTTTATTATATGCTAATGCTCTTTATCGGGCTCTGGGAGATGCGGTCCAGCGATCACGTCTAGAGCCTTACTGGGCCACCCTAGGAGCTCAATCTCTCTCTTACCTCCTCTTTGCAGATGATTGTTTTCTAATCGGTCGGGCCTCATTCTAGAAAGATAGATGCTTTGCTCAGGCTGTGGAATCCTATTGCTGAGATTCTGGCTAGCTTGTTAACCTGCACAAATCTTCTGTCATCCTAAGTCCCAAAATAAAACCCAAAACAAAGTTGAAAATCTTGATCAGCCTGAGGATCTCGGAGTGGTAGGGGATCTTGACCTACCTTGGCGTCCCCATGACTGGCGGACGCTTGCAGAAGCTGGAGGTTAGGCCAATGGTGCAACGAGTCCACGATCGATTAGAGGGATGGTAGGCTACTACCCTCTCCATGATGGACAGAATCACTTTTATCAAGTTCGTGCTTAGCTCCATTCCTATCTACCTTCTGGCTAACACTATGGTTCCTAGATCTTGCTTGAGAAAGCTAGAACAAACATTTCGCAACTTCTTATGAAGGCCCAAATAGGACGGCCATGGTGTCCACCTATTGGACTAGGACACAATCTGTCGCCCTACCAAAGATGGAGGACTTGGGATCTAATCCCTCTTAGCAAGGAGGAAAGCACTAATCGCCAGACACGCTGTGAGATATCTCCTATAGTCCAATTGCTTGTGGAGTAGAGTAATGAGGGCACACTATGGTGCTTGGAGTTAGGGAGTCCAGATTCAATAGATCAGAGGTTGCTCCTTCATCTGAAAGAAGATCTGCGCCTGCGCTCCTATCGCAATGGCCCATGTCAGATGCTTGGTTAGAGATAGGACCACAATTGATATTAGTCAGGATGCATGAATCTCTCTGATCCCTCTATCTAGGTAGCCGACCTTTGTGAGTATGGATGTTGCTGATAACCTTTGGGTCTGTGATCTGCTAATGGATGATGGCAGGACCTGAAGAATCCAGAAACTCTCTACACTGTTCGAGCCCCAGCTTGTCTCTCGAATCCTCGCTATCCCGATTCCACATCACCTGGGGCACGACCTAAGGGTCTGGGGCCTTTCCTGCTACCCCAAGGCCCCATCGAGTTTCCTCTATGATCTATGCAAGGGACCATCTGTTACCAGATTTACGGTGGCATGGATCTGGAGACTCCCTATCCATCTGAGAGTTTAACTTTTTCTTTAGAAGATGGCTTGGGACCGCCTCCTTACGAGGGCTCTTCTTAGCTGGAGAAGCATGGACCTCGCGGGGTTTTCCTTGATATGTGGATCTCAGGATGAGACGAGTGAGCATGCTATCCTGAGTTACCCTAGGGTCAGGCAGATTTGAAGGCTTGTGGGGAGATGACCTCGGGACGTTGATGATGGTGCTTGTCAGTACCCTTTCATTTGGTTCTTCCATCAGAGCTCAACACAAGAGGCCTACTTTGCAGCCTATATTGCCTATTAGGTCTGGTTGTGTTGGCCCAGATGGCAACCCAAGAGGGGGGGTGAATTGGGTTCTTAAAAATTTAACACTTTTAAAAAACTATTTTCTTTGATATGAAAGAGCTTAAGAGCAAAGTATAAATGAATGCTAATCACAACTAAATGAGATAGAGAGAGAGACAAAGAGACAAAGCACGACAAACACAAATATTTTATAATGGTTCGGTGTATCCAACACCTACGTCCACTCCCAAGCTTCACTTGGGTCCACACTATAATCCACTTGATTACAGTCGAGTTGTTTTACAAGCTCACAACTCAAAACTTGTTGTTTCCCCCGGGATCACAACGAACCCAGCTGGTTTTACGGGCTCACTAGCACACAACCCAACCACAAGCCATCCTTAGCTTGTACCAAGGTATACTACCTCCACTAATTCAATCCCCCGATTAAATTAGCAAACACAAATAGAGAATAAAGTTTTAAATACACAGCAGCTCCTCAAATGAGCAAATAAACAATAAAGTAAACAAGGATAAGAAAAGCCTGTTTGAAGCTCTTTGAATGAATGCTTTTCTTCTTTTCCTCTTCTCCTTTCAAAGATTGAATCAGGGCCTCAGCTCAGATTTTTCACAGAAATTTGCTGTTGAGAAGTTGAGGATTTGGGGCTTTTGCTTTCTTTCTTCTATTGATGAAAATCTCCTTGATTTGAACTTGAGAAGCTTGTGGATTTCTCTTTGAGCTTTCTGGGGTTGATGGATTGAGCTCTGAATCTTTCCTCTTGATTTCTCTCTCCTTTTTACTAGGTATTTTCTCTATTTTTCTCCTCTCATTCAAACGAACAGTTTCCCCCTTTATATATCTCTTAATCCAAGATTAGGTAGAAAATATAGCCGTTGTGAGATGCTTGGATCTTTCTACACATAAAGAAAATAGCCGTTAGAGGTTAGGTAAAAAGAAATCTTACCGTTGGAGTCTGTTCTGAAAAATAAAAAATCCGTTCCTGACAGGTTGGAATCAGCTCCAACTTTTCAGGTGTTGGCTCCAAAATGGGTATCCAAAAATAGTAAATAAAAAGTTGTTGAGGGGTCGGCTCCAATAAAGTTAAGTGTCGACTCGTCTCTTTCGGGAGTCGGCTCCGCAATCCTAAAGTGTCGGCTCCAGAAATGCTCATAAAAATACGCTCTCTGTTCTCAGGTTAGAGTTGGCTTCAGAAACTCAGGTGTCGGCTCCTGAACTCTCAGGTGTCGGCTCCCGAATTCTAGGTGTCGGCTCCGGAAACTGAGACAGAATACACTTCTCTGTATCTCAGGTTAGAGTCAGCTCTGAAACTCTGGGTGTCGACTCCAGACCGTGCCAAAATTTTAGAAAACTTCTGATACGCCTTGGGGTCGGCTCCTGACTATTTGGGTGTCGACTCCAAGCTCTGAACTTTGAAAAAGTCTTTTAAAATTTTGATTCAAAACTTATTTCTTAATACCTTTTGACTGATCAAACATTTTTAATCCCTGTAACACTTGTTAAATCTATTAGAAACATAGTAAATATACTCATATCTTTTATTAATCATCAAAATCAATAATTGGGTCAACAATCTCCCCATTTTTGATGATTATAAAAACATTGAGTATATGCATGATTTAAACAATAATATTTTCAAATCAAATTTCTCAAATGTTTAGTTCTCATAGGTAAGCTCCCCCTGAATAAAGTAGCTCCCCCTATGATACTCAATTTAACATCTATTCTTCCCTTTTAATCAGTAAACTTTTAATGTTTGACACTAATTAGATAATCATATCAAATTGTATCAAATTAAGTTAGCTAGACTTCTTCCTTTCAATGCACATATGTCAATTACTTCTCCCTATATGTAATACCAATTAATTAAGCTTATTTGTTCCAATGCAAATACTAAATACTTCTCCCTCTTTATAACTTTCAATGCATATACGACTATCAATTACTTCTCCCCCTTTTTTGTAATCAACAAAAAAGTTAAGAAGTTTCAAGTTAAATGATAAAATTGAGAGATGCTTCAAAGATCAAATGATATTCATTAAATATCAAACACGTTCATTACATACTTCAAGCATTACATCATATTACAAAAGGAAACTTCATTACATCAAAATTTTAGAAGAAAAGTAAATCAACATCAAACTAAACTAAACATCATCTTTCAATAACATCAAAGAAACTTCATTACAAGATAATCAAAGATTAGTTCTAAGAAGTCTTTGCAAATCTTCTAATATTTTTTCCATTCCTTTACTTTGAGTTCTAACAAATTCCTTTAGTCTTCTATCAACAAATGCACATGCAGTTATAATTTTGTCCTGAAGCTCAGCATTGAATTTGGAGTAAGTCTCTGAATCTCCTCCAATATCTTTAAGCTCTTCAAAAATATTCTTGAGATCATTCTTCAAAGATTCTGCGAAGGCTCCAAGTGTGGATTCAATTTTACTAACTCTCTCATCCAAAGAATAATACATTTCTCTTAAATTCATCTAACTATTGTCAATCTCTATTTTCATTTCTTCCTTGTGAGTAGCAAATAAACTTTTAAGCTATTCTAACTGAATATCAGAAAAACCAATGGATGTCATAGGCGGTGGTACATGTGCAGGAGCTGGAGTAGATGCCGGCGGTGGTGATGATCTGCTAGGCTCTGGTGATGGATGCCTCGTCGATGGTCCTGCCTCAGATGGTGCAGTGGCCCTAATTTCAGCTGCTCTTTCATCCAGATGACCTTTCCTTTTCCATCTACCATCTACTTTTATGAACCCATTCTGTGCACAGTAGCCAAGCTGTAATAGTCAGTGTGTCTAAGGTTCTTCGATGGCTCATTGTCAGAAATGACAACTCCTTGACTTCTAAAAGCCATGGTCAGGATCATCCCATAAGGCAATGAAGATCTTCTCTTGCCCCTGGCCTCAGTCATATACCATATCATTATTCCAGCAAGATTGATTGGCTCGGTGAAGGTTCACGAACGGGACGCCTCACGGTCTTCCTCACCGCCCTCTTCCTTTTTACTCCGGCCGCACCAAGGTTAGATCCACGAGTTTTAGGGGCCATTTGATCTCTTGGAAGGGTTAATCAGGGATTTCTGAGGATTTGGAAGGTTAGGAAAAATTTTGGAGAGAGTATTTGAAGGATTCGAGACGATAGAAATGAGTGGCGAGTCGACTCTGCCCTAGATAAATCGACCTGGGACCACTTCGAGTTGGCTCCCGCAAAGCGAGGGGTCGACTCCGGGTAGTCACAGAAAACTGTCCCGAAGTGGAGTTGACTCACGCAGAGAAGGGGTCGACTCAAGAGTTTCAGTAGAAACATGGAGTCGACTTCGATACTCACCGAGTCGGCTCCGAGACCATTTCAGAGCAAAAAAAATAAAAAGTTTCAGATAATCTGAAATGTGTCCGGATATTGATCATAAAAATTGATAAAATAATCATTGGATTTAATAGATCAATAAGATGTGAATTCTAGATAAGATTTCCTTAAAGATCAAGGATTTGAAAGAATTTTAGATAATATTTCCTTAGGGGTTCCAAATTTATTCTAATGGGTCACAAATCCATAACTCTCCTCTAAGATAATAGAATCTTTCTTCACTCAAGAGTTTTGTAAATATATCAGCTAATTGATCTTCAGTATTCACATAATCAAGACAAATTTCATTATTGGCAACATGTTTTCTTATAAAATGATATCTAATTTCAATATGTTTTGTTCTAAAATGTTGAATTGGATTTTTAGTTAGATTGATTGCACTTGTGTTATCACATTTTATAGGTGTTTTATCAAGAGTGATACCATAGTCTTCAAGTTGTCGCTTAATCCATAGGATTTGAGCACAGCAACTTCCAGCTGCAACATATTCAGCTTCAGTAGTTGATAATGCAACTGAATTTTGCTTTTTGCTAAACCATGAGATTAAGTTACTTCCTAAGAATTGGCATGCACCACTTGTGCTTTTTCTATCTAACTTACATCCAGCATAATCAGAATCAGTATATGCAATTAAGTTCAGTGTTGAGTCTCTAGAATACCATAAACCTACATTTTTTGTTCCACTTAAGTATCTTAGTATTCTTTTAACAGCAATTAAATGTGATTCTTTAGGTTCTGACTGAAATCTAGCATATAAGCAAACAACAAACATTATGTCTGGTCTACTTGCAGTTAAGTAAAATAAGGATCCGATTATACCTCGATAGTATTTTTGATCAACCTTCTTACCTTCTTCATCTTTGTCCAGCTTGCATGAAGGACTCATTGGTGTTCCGAGGGGTTTGATTGATTCTATACCAAACTTCTTTAGAATTTCTCTTGTGTACTTTGTTTGGTTTATAAAGATTCTCTCTTTGCTTTGTTTGATTTGGAGTCCAAGGAAGAAGTTGAGTTCTCCCATCATGCTCATTTCAAACTCACCCTGCATCAACTTAGTGAATTCTTGACATAGAAGATTGTTAGTAGCACCAAAAATAATATCATCAACATATATTTGAACTACTAATAAATCTTTACTTTTTCTTTTCAAAAATAATGTTTTATCTACATTTCCTCTTACAAAATTATTTTCAATTAAGAATTTACTTAATCTATCATACCAAGCTTTAGGTGTTTGTTTCAAACCATATAAAGCTTTGTGCAATTTAAAAACGTGATTTGAAAATTCATGATCTTCAAAACCTGGTGGTTGTTCTACATATACTTCTTCATTTATAAGTCCATTTAGAAAAGCACTTTTTACATCCATTTGAAATAAGTTAAAATTCATGTGACATGCAAATGCAAGTAATAGTCTAATAGCTTCTAATTTAGCTACAGGTGCAAAGGTTTCATCAAAATCAATACCTTCTTCTTGATTATATCCTTTTGCAACTAATCTAGCTTTGTTTCTAATTACTATGCCATTTTTATCTAGTTTATTTCTAAAAACCCATTTTGATCCTATAACAGAATGATTTTTTTGGTCTTTCTACTAATGTCTATACATTATTACTAGTGAATTGATTTAATTCTTCTTGCATTGCTAACATCCAATTATTATCTTTTTCAGCTTCTTCAATAGTTTTAGGTTCAATTTGTGATACAAATGCAATATGATTACTAATATTTCTCATAGATGATCTAGTTCTTATTCCTTGAGATGGATCACCTATAATCAATTCCTTAGGGTGACTATAAGCATATCTCCAATCCCTAGGTAGATCCATATCATTATGATTAGTGTTAGTATCATCATCCTTAGATGAATCATTATCTTTAGCGTCTTGCTCATGATCTGAAGATACATCAATATTTAATTTTTCAAGATCTTTCTCAATTATGTTTGTATCTTCTTCATCATCAAATTTTTCGGAACGAGTTGCTAAAGATTCATCAAAAACTACATGAATGGATTCTTCAACAACTAAAGTTTTCTTGTTAAATACTCTATATGCTTTACTAGTTATTGAATATCCTAAGAATATTCCTTCATCAGATTTAGCATCAAATTTGCCTAAATTATTTTTACCATTATTGTGAACAAAGCATTTACAACCAAATGCATGAAAATATTTAATGTTGGGTTTTCTATCATGCCATAATTCATAAGGTGTTTTCTTTAAAATAGGTCTTATTAAGCTCTATTTAGGATGTAACATGCTGTGTTAATAGCTTCCGCCCAAAAATTATTTCAGGAGTTTACTTTCACATAGCATGGTACGGGCCATGTCTTCTAAAGTCCTATTTTTCCTTTCAACTACTCCATTTTGTTAAGGGGTTCTTGGTGCAGAAAAATTATGATTAATACCATTTTCATTGCAAAAACTTTCAAATAAATGATTTTCAAATTCAGTTCCATGATCACTTCTTAGAGACACTATGGTAGTGTTTTTCTCATTTGTTACTTTCTTGAAGAATTTCAGGAATATCGAGAAAGTCTCATCTTTGTGAGCTAAAACATTACCCAAGTGAATCTAGAGTAATCATCTACAATCACAAGACCATATTTCTTTCCTCCTAGACTTGTGGTTCTAGTTGGTCCAAAAAGGTCCATGTGAAGTAGCTCTAATGGCCTAGAAGTTGAAACAACATTTTTAGATTTAAAAGAACTTCTCGTTTGTTTTCAAACTGACATTCATCACATATTTTGTTATTTTCAAAATCTATTTTAGGTAGACCTTTTACTAAATTCATTTAATTAGTTTTGAAATCAGGTGTGTGCTTGCGTGACCTAATCTTCGATGCCACAACCAACCAATCTCATTCATATTAGCATTATTAGCAACTAAGCAATGATTATTAGTAGATAAATTGTCTAAGTCAATCAAGTATACATTGTCAATTCTATTTCAATAAAAACAATGCTATTATCAATGGAATTAGCTACTGTGCATATAGAAGATTCAAATGATACTTTAAAACCTTTGTCACATAATTGGCTTATACTAATTAAGTTATGCTTTAAACCATCAACATAAAGTATATTTTCAATATATGGGAGGGAGTTATTTGAATGTTACCAAACCCCAAGATTTGGCCTTTGTCATTGTCGCCAAATGTAACAACTCCTCCTTTCCTTTCTTCAAGGGTGATGAATTCTTCTTTGTCACCCGTCATATGTCTTGAGCAGCCACTATCAAGATACCACTTTCTCTTTGATCTTTTGGCCACAAGACATTCCTGCAATGAATTCAAACTTTATGTTTAGGTACCCAAGCTTTCTTGGGTCCTTCATGGTTAGTAGCAACAAATATTGTTCCTTTCGGAACCCATATTTTCTTCCCTTTAATATTTAAGTTTTTATTAAGTTTTAGAATTTTACATTCATAAGATTTATGTCCTTTTTTATTACATTTAAAGCATGTAAAATTACTTTGGCCACACGCACAAAAATATTTTTCAGTGATTTTTGTTTTCTTAAAGTGTTATACCATAATCCAGCTTTGTCAAAAACTGCTTTTTGACTATTTAATAACATGTCCAATTTAGCTGAGCTTAAGGTAAACTTATCAACTATGTTCTTATGTTTTTCAACCTCTTTCCTTAGTTTATCATTTCATTGAAAATTAATTCTTTTTCTTTTATCAAAATTTCATTTTCAGATTTAAGTTTCTTAACTACATTATTAAGATCTTCCTTTTCTTTAATGAAAGTTGAATTTTTATTTTTCAAAAACTTGTATTTCTTTTTCAAAACCTTGAAATCGCCGACAAGTTCATTAAAAGCATCAAATAATTCATCAAATGCAAACTCATCGTAAGGGTTATCGGAACTTACCTCATCGTTGTCGTCTGCCATAAAACATACATTTGCGACTTCCTTTTGCTCTTCTTCTTCGAAGAAGATTCCTCGCTATCACTCCAAGTCGCCACATAAGCCTTCTTTTTCTTTTTGTAGGCTTTCTTCAATTTAGGACATTCATTCCTAAAGTGCCCCGGTTTGTTACACTCATAGCAAGTCAAGGGATCATTCTCTTTTCTTTGTCCTTGTCCTTGTTTTTATCCTTTTCTCCTTCCCACTTTGCTTCAAATTTCTTCTTGTGGAAGGGTTTCTTTCTCCTCATGAATCTTTTAAACTTTTTAGCTAAGAGAGCAGTCTCTTCATCATCATCATCATCGCTGCTGCTCTCTTCTCCTTTTGCAACTTTGAGGGCAATTACTTTCTTCTTCTTTGTGTCCTCCTCTACATGCTGCTTCATTGTCAGCTCATGGGTCATAAGTGATCCTAGAAGCTCCTCTAAGGGTAGAGTGTTGAGATCCTTTGCTTCTTGGATTGCTGTCATTTTTGCTTCCCATGATCTTGGCAGTGACCTAAGAATTTTTCAAACAAGTTCTGAGTTAGTATATGTCTTACCAAGACTTTTTAAACCATTTACAATATCTGTAAATCTAGTATACATAATGCAATGGTTTCAGATTGTTCCATGCTAAACAACTCATATTTATGAACAAGAATATTAATTTTAGATTCTTTTACTTGGTTGGTACCCTCATGGGTAACCTCTAATCTATCCCAAATCTCCTTTGCGGAATTACATGTGGAGATTCTATTAAATTCATTTGCATCTAAAGAGCAATATAAGACATTCATGGCTTTAGCGTTAAGCTGTGCCATCTTCCTATCATTATCATTCCAGTCCCTTTCGGGCTTAGGAACAATAGTGCCATCAATAACATGTGTGGGTGTACTAGGTCCATTAATTATAACACCCCATAATTCATAATCAGAAGCTTGAATGAATATCCTCATTCTTGCTTTCCAATAAGAATAATTTGAACCATTAAACAAAGGAGGTCTATTCGTAAATGACCTTCAGCAAATGATCCAACTTGAGTTGCCATTTGGATCTTTAGCTCTGATCGTGTGATCAAAATCTAATGAGCACTTGCTCTGATACCAATTGTTGGCCCAGATGATAACCCAAGCGGGGGGGTGAATTGGGTTGTTTAAAAATTTAGCCTTTTAAAATTGTTTGCTTAAGAAGAATGAAGCAAATGCAATGTAAATACAAAGTGTGTGAATAAAACAGAGATAGAGATAGAGTCAATGGAAACACGGCAAACACAGATTTTATAGTGGTTCGGTGTATCCAACACCTACGTCCACTCCCAAGATTCACTTGGGTCCACACTATAATCTTCCTTGATTACAGCCGAGTTGTTTTACAAGCTCACAACTCAAACTTGTTGTTTTTCCGGGATCACAACGAACCCAGCCGGTTTTCTGGGCTCACCAGCACAAAAACCCTAACACAAGCTATACCAAGCTTGTACCGAGGTAAGACTACCTCCACTAGTTCAATCCCCCAGATTGAACTAGATATAAATAATAGAATAATTTTTCAAGTACACAGCTCCTCAATGAGCAGATAATCAATAATAGAATAAAGTTTAGAAAAGCCTGATTTGTAGTTGGTTGGCTTTTGAGCTTTTCTTCTTTTCTTCTTTTCTTCTTTTCTTCTTCTCCTTGCTAGATTGAATCAAGCCTCAGCTCCGATTCTTCACAGTTGAAGCAGTTGAGAAGGTTTTGGGCTTTTTCTTCCTCTTTGAAAGTAGAAAATCTTTTGATTTGCTCTTGAATAGCTCTTGGATTTTCTTCTGAAGCTTTCTTGGATTGCTGAACTTGAGCTCAGACGAAGCTTCCTTTGATTTCACACTTTTTCTTTCACTCTATTTTGAATCTCGGATTTTTTCAAATGATGCTCTATTTTTCCGATTTTTTCTTTTTCTCTCTTGATGTGAATATCTCTCTATTTTTTATATGTTTGATTTGAAAACGACTTCTCTATTATAGATTCTGCAAAATATAGCCGTTAGAAACAAAGAAATAGCCGTTAAAGAAAAATCTTACCGTTGACGCTGAGTTGGCATTCAGAAAAATCATGCCCAGATTCGTTGGAGTCGACTCATGCTTTCCACGAGTCACTCGAAGACGCGATACCAAAAATAGAAATATTCAGAAAGTTGAAGGGTCGACTTATCGAAAATAAGATATCGACTCCTGACAGTCAGGGGTCGACTCATGAAAAGTTAGGGGTCGACTCGTGAAGTGCTCAGAAAAACATTTCTCTGGTGTCTGAGCGGAGTCGACTCACACAGTCATGGAGTCGGCTCGACAAAATCGGGGGCCGACTCTTGAAATCACAGGGGTCGACTCATGAAAATCAGGAATCTCTGTATACTGAGTGGAGTCGACTCTGAAACTCTAGAGTCGGCTCCGGAACGTATCAAAAATCAGAGAATTTTCTGATTGACTTGAAATTGTTCCAGATTCATTTTAAATCAATTTTTTGACTTGAATATGATAAAATTGTCATTAGGAATCAATTCAAGAATTGTTCCAAAAACTTATTGATTGAAATATGAAGTGTAAAAATCTCTTTTTGAAAGCTTAAACATAGAGCTTGAAGTTACTTTCAAATTGATTAAAGTCATACTTAACATACTCATTGATTGTTCTAAATAAATTCATTTCTTATGTAAATAAACTCATTGCATCTTTTAATATACTCATGGCTTTTGGTAATCATCAAAATCAATAAGATTGGGGCAACAATTTCTCAATAATCTCCCCAACAATCTCCTCCTTTTTGATGATGACAAAAACATTGAGTATATGCATGATTGATTAAAGAATTTATTTATTTTCATAGTTAGGCTTAGGCTCCCCCTGAATGAGGTAGCTCCCCTATGAAACTCAATTAAATATCCCATTCATTCAATTATTTATCTCATTCATTCAATCATTTTAATATCATTTGATTATTAATTAATTTCTCATATGCATATACAGTTATAAAACTCTCCCCCTTTTTTGTTATCAAAAAAAGGTAGAGAAGCATCAAACATAATCATTCATTCGTTCAATCAAGATATGTTTTAACAAAATCTGAGATTCATTGATAATATGAGAAGTACATTCAAACTGAGATTACATTGATCATTCAAAATAGACTTTTCATTACATCAAGTATCAAATGTAAAACATAATATGAACTTCATTACATTGTAAAGTCTAAGTATCTAATACATCAAAAGTGAGTCCTTACAATCCTAGTTAAGTGATCTATAATATTTTTCATTCCATCTGTTTGAATCTTGACATAATCCTTCAGTCTTTCATCTATAAAAGTGCAAGTAGTCAAATTTTATCTTGGAGTTCAGCATTGCATTTTGCATATGTTTCACCATCTCCACAGACGTCTTTAAGTTCTTCAAAGATATTCTTTAGGTCTCCACTTAAAGACACAGATGAA
Source organism: Calamus simplicifolius (assembly GCA_900491605.1). Classification (NCBI taxonomy): domain Eukaryota; kingdom Viridiplantae; phylum Streptophyta; class Magnoliopsida; order Arecales; family Arecaceae; genus Calamus; species Calamus simplicifolius. The sequence continues at coordinate 334,499 of UESW01001399.1, forward strand.
GTGCTAAGAGTTGATTCTATCTTGGTGATCCGATCATCTAAAGAGTAAAGAGTTTCTTTAAGATTCATAAACTTGTTTTCAAACTCTGATTTCAATTTATCTGCCTGATCATCAAGAAGACCTTTAAGCTGCCTTAACTGAAGTTCTGAGAAACCAACAGACGAAGATGATGATGGCCGATCAACCATTGGAGCAGGGAAAGGGACGGGAGCAGGAACAGGAGAGCTTGGAGGTACAGGCAAGAATGTCTGACTGACGGTCCCAGTGCCTCAATGTTCGCGGCTCTATCTTCCATCAAACCTTTCCTTTCCCATCTGCCATTCCTCTTCACAAAACCCATTCTATGTATAGTGGCCAAACTATAGAAATCGGTATGTCTTAAATTCCTCATTGGCTCACTATCTGATATGATTATCCCTTGGCTTTGAAATATTTAGTAAGTATCATGCTGTAGGGTAAACTGGATTTTCTCTTGCTTCCACAATCGCAATGTACCATAATATCATGCTGGAAGGTTAATGGGTTTACCAGTTACAATTGCATCCATTACAATATATCTCTTTCGAAAACATAATCAAATCTCTCAATCTTGGGGAATAGGATTCTACTACAAATATTGTGGAGAAGTCTTAATTCTAAGGATAGTTGATTAGCAAAAACCTCTTCAAAACCAACAATCTCCCTGTTAAGCAGTCTAGATAGAGCTGGGCTTCTATCTTCAGAAGAAAAAGTAGATGTACCCGACACTGGAAGATCCAACAACCTTGAAAGCAAATCCACTGTCACTGAAATTCTATTTCCTCTAACGATGCTTACAAGTCCATTGTCTCCTCTAGATAGATTCTTGTAAAATTCCTTGACTAGGGCTGGGTAGGTGGGACAATCTAAAGAAAAATCTTTCTCAAGCCATTTCAATCAACTGCCTCCCCAAAGAAATCCTTCGGCCTCAAACAATTCAAAATCGACTTTCCTCCCGGTAGTTTACTCTATCGGCAAGTCTATCTACCTGAGATGGAGCCGTAGAGGGAGAAGCACTAGGAGTCAAAGAAGATGAGGTTGAATCCAAGCTCGGTGAAGGTTCACGAACGGGACGCCTCACGGTCTTCCTCACCGCCCTCTTCCTTTTACTCCGGCCGCACCAAGGTTAGATCCACGAGTTTTAGGGGCCATTTGATCTCTTGGAAGGGTTAATCAGGGATTTCTGAGGATTTGGAAGGTTAGGAAAAATTTTGGAGAGAGTATTTGAAGGATTCAAGACGATAGAAATGAGTGGCGAGTCGACTCTGCCCTAGATAAATCGACCTGGGATCACTTCGAGTCGGCTCCCGCAAAGCGAGGGGTCGACTCCGGGTAGTCACAGAAAACTGTCCCGAAGTGGAGTCGACTTGCGCAGAGAAGGGGTCGACTCATGAGTTTCAGTAGAAACATGGAGTCGACTCCGATACTCACCGAGTCGGCTTCGAGACCATTTCAGAGCAAAAAAATAAAAGTTTCAGATAATCTGAAATGTGTCCGGATATGATCATAAAAATTGATAAAATAATCATTGGATTTAATAGATCAATAGATGTAAATTCTAGATAAGATTTCCTTAAAGATCAAGAATTTGAAAGAATTTTAGATAAATTTCCTTAGGGTTCAAATTCATTCTAAT
>UESW01001399.1:345089-444337 GCA_900491605.1 Calamus simplicifolius
TTTATAACTGACGCTGGAGAGAAGGCCCGCGACACTCCAAGAGGAATTCACCCGAAAATCTTCGCGACACCCTAGTTGAAACATTACGACACCCTAGCGACAACGCTACGACACCCGTGCTTATAACCTTCACGATCGAAAAGGCCTGCAGTGTCGTAATGTTTCCTTGGGTGTCGCAAGGCTGGGGTGTCGTCGGATTATTTTAAGGTGTCGTAAGTTCTCTATAGCTAACATTTGGAGCTAGGGGTGTCATCATTGACAGCTCGGGTATCGTAGGTTATTTTCTGGGGTGTCGTTAGTTCTGCCTGAACAATTTCAGTTAGGGTTTATAATATGTGAACCATTGTATCGTTAGGCCCTGCCTGAACAGTTTTCAGCTAAGACACCCGTGCTATAACGACGCTGGAGAGAAGGCCCGTGACACCCCAAGAGGAATTTGCCCAAAAATCTTTGCGGCACCCTAGTTGAACCTTCACCCATTGCTCCAAAGGCAGGGGATGATACTGTAGTTCCTCAAAATGGAATGGAATTCAATTCAGTAGATGATTTGTATATACTTTCTACAATGGATATGCAAAAACCATGACGACATCAAGCTGAAATAGTATGACACCCTAGTTACAAACCTAAGACATCCGTTCATGTTTAGGGGAAAAGCTTTATGATATCTCAGGAGAAAATCAATCGTAATCGTAATAAAGCTACGATACCCCAGATTTACTATTAAAACACCATAGTTACAAAGCAGTCGCAAGTTCTTCTATAATTATAATTATTATTCATTGCAATTTTCTTTACAATTTCATATGGAAACGCTTTGTGTGTTTCCAGATGACCTCTATGGCCTCCTCCCTTTCTCTTCTTCACACTTGTATGGTCAAAAAGGGATTTCGGAGATCCACCAGAGTCGGTCTTCAACGTTCCCTTGGCAGTTTGCTTTTCAACATCTTCATCGAAGGCATCGAGCCGAAGTTTGATGCTAAAGGCGATAGCCAACTCGTCTACCTCCGATGTCGTCATGGGCGAAGCTTTCTTAAACTATCTCTTCAATCAACCTTCTGCAGGCAATACTCATCCTTTCCCCTTTTATAGCCGTCGAGTTGGGGGACAGAAACCATTACTGAAGAGAGTGTCGGGAAATCAAATCTCATCGAACTCAGTGTTCCAATCCACAATTCGGAACAAGTATCGGCCATGCTAGCGTCTTCGTTATAGTAAATCGAAGTGTCTCTCATCTCATGACGGAATGGGCACTTTCCAATTATTCAATCGGCCCTTGGTGCCCGTGGTTTAAATGCACGATGAACGGATAAGCTTTATGATGTCCCAAGAGGAAACCGGCCAGAAGTTTTATGACACCCAAGTTATGTTCACCCAAAAAAAGATCTACGATGCCACAGTTGAAACATCAAGACACCCAAGCGACAACGTTACGACACCCTTATAACGGACGCTGGAGAATAGCCCGCGACACCCTAGGAGGAATTGGCCAAAAATCCTTGTGACACCCCAGTTTAAACCTTACGACACCCTAGCACCAATGCTACGACATCCGTGCTTATAACTGAACATGGAGAGAAGCCCGCACACCCCAGGAGTAATTCGGCCAAAAATCCTTCGTGATACCCCAGTTTAAACCTTACGATACCCTAGCACCAATGCTATGACATCCGTGCTTATAACTGACCATGGAGAGAAGCCCCGCGACATCCCATAAGGAATTCGGCCAAAAATCCTTCGCGACACCCCAGTTGAAACCTTACGATACCCTAGCGACAATGCTACACCCGTGCTTATAACTGACCATGGAGAGAAGCCCCGCGACACCCCAGGAGTAATTCGGCTGATAATCCTTTGCGACACCCCAGTTTAAACCTTATGACACCCTAGCACTAATGCTACGACACCCTGTTTATAACTACCATGGAGAGAAGCCCCGCGACACCATAGTAGGAATTCTGCCGAAAATCCTTTGCGACACCCCAGTTTAAACCTTACGATACCCTAGCACCAATGCTACAACACCCGTGCTTATAACTAACCATGGAGAGAAGCCCCGCGACACCCTAAGAGTAATTTGGCCGAAAATCCTTCGCGACACCCCAGTTTAAACCTTACGATACCCTAGCCCTATGCTATGACACCCGTGCTTATAACTGACCATGGAGAGAAGCCCCATGACACCCCAGAGTAATTGGCTAAAAATCCTTTGCAACACCCCAGTTTAAACCTTACGACACCTTAGCACCAATGCTACGACACCCGTGCTTATAACTGACCATGGAGAGAAGCCCCGCGACACTCCATGAGTAATTCGGATGAAAATCCTTGCGACACCCCAGTTTAAACCTTACAACACCCTAGCACCAATGCTACGACACATGTGCTTATAATTGACCATGGAGAGAAGCCCCGGGATACCCCATGAGGAATTCGGTCAAAAATTCTTTGCGACACCAGTTGAAACCTTACGACACCCTAGTGACAATGCTACGACACCCGTGTTTGTAACTGACCATGGAGAGAAGCTCCATGACACCTCAGGAGTAATTCGACCAAAAATCCTTTGTGACACTCCAGTTTAAACCTTACGACACTCTAGCACAAATGCTACGACATCCATGCTTATAACTGACCATGGAGAGAAGCCCCGCGACACCACGGGAGGAATTCTGCCAAAAATCCTTCGCGACCCCAGTTTAAACCTTACGACACCCTAGCACCAATGCTACAACACCCGTGCTTATAACTGACCATAGAGAAGCCCTGCGACACCTCAGGAGTAATTCAGCTAAAATCCTTGCGACACCCCAGTTTAAACCTTACGATACCCTAGCACCAATGCTACGACACCCACTTACATTCGCGACACCCTAATTGAACGTTACGATACCCTTGGTATAAACTTATGACACCACTATGATATATTTGAACTAGGCAGGAATTTTGACGTCACCCTAGTTGTAATTCAATGACACACTAGTAACTCAGCTATACCATCTTTTCAAGAAAAGTTGCATAACGTGGTCGGTTTCTATGGGTTTGCGTATCAGTGATATGATCATGGCGCTCCTGTGTCCTTTCATATTTCTCTGAGGTCGGCATAAAAAAATTTCTGAACCCTAGAGGTCCTTCGTTTGTTGCTCGAGAAGCCATTGGTGTCCTAAATTTCTTCCACAGTTCTTTTTTCCATCTACTTCATTCATGGAGATAGTGCTTTCGTTTGTGGACGACAACCGCGAACAAAGAAGAACCGGAAGGAGAAAATGGTGGAACAAAGCAAAGACATCATTCTTTATTCGAATGAGGATGCGACTCCTTTAGGTTTGTTTATCCCTTGTTAAGATATTATGCCATCCTCTCTTAAAATGTTATGACCCTAGTTCATACATAATGGCAGCCAGCTGACAAGTATGTTTTATCCCCTATTTCAGATGACATGAAAATTATTCCAGTCAGGCCAGTGAAGGCTTCCCAATTGTTTAAGAATAGTTGCAGGCCGACCGTATACATTCAAAAGTTTGGGAGATGGGGTTTACGACACGACATAAAAAACTTATACGATGGACCCCATTTGGTGCCTTCGTCGACATGCAGATGTTCACAGTCAATGTGCGACTTCTAGCAGACATCATAATATGTCACAATGGAGGCGATGAGTTCATTTTCTGTGGCAGCTAGTTTTATTCAGTGCCAATGAAGTTGCACTTATTCTGGGTCTTTCAGCTCATGGGACAAAGATCGACATGTTCAGCCAGATGTTCAACGGAAGGTTGTTCAGACAATTTGGCCAGGGTTTAGATCTTCGTCAAAAAGGATTGGAGAAGTTAATATTTCGACTCCGATCATCCAAGACACAGGAGGATGTCGAGGATACCATTAGACTATGGATGCCTACATGTTTGCCATGTTTTTGGCTCCAAGTCTAATCAGACATATCCATGGTATCTCATCCAACACTTGGATGACTTAAGTCAACTGAGAGGATCGACTTGGCTTCGACATTCAAGGAGTTGATTATTCTGGCTCTCCCAGAAGTCGCTGCTTGCTTCATTCTGAGGAGTCGGTCCACTCAAAGAGAGCAAACAAGGTTAGGAGGCAGCCTACCCTGTTCGGATGCTCAGCAGCGCTGGTGGTAAGGTTTATTAAGATGCAGAAAGAGTGTCCTTAGTATAATTCCTTTGTTAATATTACATTTTTTCATATCCCAAAATTATCATGTCCAGGCGTGGTTCCTCGAGCATTCATCAATGCGAGCACCAATATATCCCGATAAATTGCCCCGGCTATTGAAGTGGTATGACAATCAAATGAAGATCCAGTCGGTTCGGGTTGCCAACATGCAGCCTCACGACTTGGTAAGCTAATACATTGCTCCATTGCTTGACCATATTTTTCCACTTAATGTGTTAATATTTCCACTTAATATTAATTTATTTATCATCTTGCTTTGCAGAAGGAGGGAGATACTGTACCACTATCACAAGAGCACTGGCTTCTCACTCAATAGACAGTAGCATCGCCTGAACCAACAGATAGTTGTGCAAGCTGTGCCGAGTTGAGGATTGAATTGGCATGTGTAAAGGATCAACTCGATGATGTCAGGCATAGGCTGGCCATTGCTGAAGCCTCCTCAGTTCACTGCTCAGAAAGGAAAGCAATGCAAGAAATGAGAAGGATAAGGGAGACGAGAAGACAGAGGAGGGCATTCCCTGGCGTGTCTTCGCGAGCCTAGGAATGAAATACTGAGGAGAAGAAGATGGAGGACCATTCCTCGAGTGTCCAATTGAGCCGGGGAATGCAAAAACAGAGGAGAAGAGATTGGAGGGGGATTCCTTGGATGATCAAACAGAGCATGGGAATAAAATAAAAAGGAGGAGAAGAGGGGGAGGGGCATTCTACGGAGGGCCAAGAGGAGTCCAAATCTAATAATAAACTTGGCACCCCTACGCCAAAGGGTGATGATGTGGACATAGAAATTGTTGGAATGCCTTCGCTTGTAAAGAGGGTTAAAAAAGAGCCGAGGAAGTAAGGCATCCAAGGTCAAAGGAGATTCTTATGAGACGACCCATCCTAGAAAGTCATCGAAGACAGTGGACACATCAAAGCCCACACAACAGTCGAAGATGACCAAATTATTATAAAAAATTTTTGAGCGAACAAATAACCGACGACATTGTGTACACCAATAAGTTAGGTGGCGGTGTAACAAGGAAAAGTTTTCAAGATCTCATTAACAATGAGATGATAATATATTATGTAAGTATCTCAAGAAACCTTTTCTAGTTATTGATTTAGAATTATATTAATCGGTTTACATTGCATTGGCAGATAATTGATGCCGGCCAAGAGTTTTTGATGAGCAACTGGACAGAGCATCCGGACCGATACCATAAGTGCATCTTTGCATCAGTTTTCATAGCCGCTATGTGTCTGACTTCTCCATTAAGTGCTCATGAACTCGCTGCAACATCAGGGGCTTCGATATTTGACAATGTATCGATGAAGATAAGGCCTAATTCGGTTTCTTTTCACCATAATCAACTCGGATAACTCGCACTGGCATCTGATTGCTGTCGACATGGAAAGAAAGGTGTTCATGCACCTGAATTAATTAAAATGCAATGCCAGATACAAGGCCAATGCAAAGATATGGTATACAATTCTTGGCCACATATTCCATATATACTACGATAAGGAGGAGGTGATGACTTGGCCGATGGAAGAGATTTTGGATTGCCCAAGCCAACCGGCTGGATCGCTAGATTGCAGCCTATACTGTCTGAGATACATGGAATGTCTTGCTCGATGGGACAATCCTGATATGAAGATAAATTTTATGGAGGAGGAAGTAAGAGATTACCGGCGATAATTAGCTGCAACGATATTAAGAGAGGGCCTAAACCAAAAGATCAACGACTTTTTACAAACTGTTCTTAATTTTTTCATTCTTCTTTGATTAAAATTTAATTTAATTTATTCATATTGACACTATTTCAGATTTAATGCAAATGCAAAATTTTATATTAAGAACAGGGGTGTCCTCGATTTATTCATATTTATGCCTTTTCTACTTCACAGTTTCTTAAGTTTTCATATATGATGTTATAAATTGAAAACTAGAGTGTCGTCGCGCTAAAGCTAGGGTATCGTTAGCCCAGAGCTGGGGTGTCATCACGCTAACAGCTTTGCTATCCTTTCGTGAGAAATGGGATGTCGTAGGATTTGGCCTTTCGGGTATCGTGGGCTAAAGCTAGGGCATCGTTAGCTGAGAGCTGGGGTATCGTCACGCTAAAGCTATGGTGTCCTTTCGTGAGAGATGGGATGTCAAAAGATTTTACCTTTTGGGTGTCTTCGAGCTAAAGCTAGGGTGTTGTTAGCCTAGAGCTGTGGTGTCATCGCGCTAAAAGCTTTGCTGTCCTTTGTAAGAAATGGGATGTCGTCGGATTTTGCCTTTCGAATGTCATCGAGCTAAAGCTAGGGTGTCGTTAGCCGATAGCTGGGATGTCATCATGCTAAAGCTATGGTGTCCTTTGTGAGAAATGGGATGTCATAGGATTTTTCCTTTCGGGTGTCGTCAGGCTAAAGCTAGGGTGTCGTTAGCCAAGAGCTAGGGTGTCATCGCACTAAAGCTTGGTATCCTTTCGTGAGAGATGGGATGTCGAAGGATTTTGCCTTTCGGGTGTCATCGAGCTAAAGCTAGGGTGTCGTTAGCCCAGAGTTAGGGTGTCATTGCGCTAAAGCTTTGCTGTCCTTTCATGAGAAATGGGATGTCATCAGATTTTGCCTTTCGGGTGTCATCGAGCTAAAGCTAGGGTATCGTTAGCTGAGAGCTGGGGTGTCATCGCGCTAAAGCTATGGTGTCCTTTCATGAGAAATGGGATGTCGTAGGATTTTGCCTTTGGGTGTCATCAAGCTAAAGCTAGGGTGTCGTTAGCCCAGAGCTAGGGTATCGTCGCGCTAAAAGCTTTGTTGTTCTTTCGTGAGAAATGGGATGTCGTAGGATTTTGCCTTTCGGGTGTCGTCGAGCTAAAGCTAGAGTGTCGTTAGCCAAGAGCTGGGGTGTCGTAATGCTAAAGCTATGGTATCCTTTCGTGAGAAATGGGATGTCGTAGGATTTTGCCTTTCGGGTATTGTCGTGCCAACATGCTAGGGTGTCGTTAGCCGAGAGCGGGGAGTGTCCTCGCTTCCCCCGCCTTAACAGTCCCCGCACGGGTGTCGTCGCTTTAAAGCGAGGGTGTCATTAGGCGAGAGCTCCCATGTCGTAGAATCCAAAATCATCGATGTCATCGCTCCCGCGCCTTAATGGTCCCTCATGGGTATCGTCGCTTTAAAGCGAGGGTGTCGTTAGGCGAGAGCTGGGGTGTCGTAATAGTGCAAGCGTATTCATAAATATCAAAGCAAGAGTTTCTTCTTGGCAGACGAGAGGAGCACTTCATTTGGCTGAAAAAGACACCCTAATTACAAAGCACTTATTTGCGACTAAGACACCCTAGTTACAAAGTCACGACACCTGTGTTTTATATGCTCCTGTGTTAATTGACTTAATACATAAGCATCAAACTCATCCATCAATGTTTCGGAAGGTGGTACAATTCTTTCCATGTCCTCTCCGGTGTTAATTGACTGCATACAAGGCTGTCTGTTGCTTGAAGCAACTATTATTTCATTTTGCATTGGTGGAGCGTCAACGGAAGCCTTGTCCATATTTTTCTTGATCTTTTTGACTTCTTCTCGACTCCACTCTTTAATCTGTTCTCTCTTGGGTGACCTTTCGTCCTAATTTGCTCAGGATCTTGAATTACAAGCTATGTACTTCCTTAGCTGCATAGTTAGCATCCACGACAATTTTGAATATTGGTGTTAGACCATCCATCACTAAATTAAATGCATCTTCAGACATGGAGGCTATCTTTGTGAGCTTCATCATCCGATGACTCAGCAAACTATATCTACAATCAATAACATAATGTTATCGAAACATATATTAAGACATTTCAAATTAAAAATTGTTACTACGTACCGTGATTTTAATGTGCTTTTATCACAACCTTCAGTATTGTAGTCAAAATCATCGAATTGGTATTTCATATCCTTGCACAATCTCTTTAAGAAGTATTTATCTGGTAAACAAAATATGTCGCTTTGATGAAAAACTAACAAGGCATGCCTACACAGGTAACCCTTGAACTGAAAGGATCGACACTGGCATTGGACAACCTCAATATTTCTATTGTATGACACGATATAATCTTTTATCATCTCTTTGCCGATTCCATCGACTTCAATCCTTTCATACGACTTTACAGAATATACACAACAGTTATCAGCTTCCTTGATCAATTTAGTATTTGATGCAGTCATCTCAAGGATCTCATTCTGAAATTTTCTGAAAATGCACCTTGTATACCTTCCTGCAGCTTGTCTCTCAAAAGGTGATGATATCTTTAGGAAAGCAATCGTTTGCAATGTCCTATTATCTTTCTTATTTTTGGCCTTGTACCTTTTCTCCAAGGCATCTTTGTACTTACCTATGAACTCCGTTAATATAGTCTTCAAATTTATAAACCCATCGAAGAAGTGATTGATGCCCTCTCTCCTTTATGAAGATGACATCCATGTACATAATTTTGTCAAAAAAGAAGCGTTGAACACGAAATAAACCAAAGACAATGACATACAAACCTATGAAGAATGTATCCTTTAGGTAAACTGGGACCCATTTATCCCAACATTCGTAAAGGACATTAAACCAATCTATAGCCTTGCATTCTTTATATTTCTTCATAACATATGCCCACCTTTCCTCGAATGACTGTATGGTCAATGAATCATATATTGCCTCATCGAAATCAACCATAAATTTGGGATTTGTTGTGCAAATGTGGCCAATCTTTTTAGGTATCTTCTTCAATATATGCCAAAGATAAAATCGATGTCATATGTTAGGAAAAACTTCTTTAACAGTAGCCTCGATTGCCTTATCTTGGTCAGTTATTATGGCAATAGGTGCTTGACCACCATTTGCATCCAGCCATGACTGAAAAACCTATTTATATGTCTCAGTACTCTCATCAGACAATAATGCGCAACCAAGCAAGGTGGACTCTCCATGATAGTTGATCCCGACGAATGGACAAAAAGGCATTTGATATCTATTTGTCAAGTAGGTTGAGTCAAAGCTTAGAACATCACCGAAGTATGTGCATGCCAATCTTGACCTTGGATGAATCCAGAAGACATACCTAAGATGACCATTATCATTGAGGTCTAAGGTATAGAAGAAATTGGGATTTCTGAGTTGTATTTCGGTGAAATGATTACCATCGACTGAGCATCTCCTTTTTTCAGCTTAGACTGACATTCGCGACAAATGAAATTACGAGCATCTTTCTTGGTGAAATTCAATTGTCTTCTGCCCCCTTTTCTCCTTGCTATGGTAGAGTATATCTGAGTTGTCGGAACATTCATGGCATGTAAATTGCTGATCTCTACCTTCTCTGGTGTGCTGATCCTCCTATGCAACCGTAGATAACCAGTTGATGTTATGGACATCCCATGGTTATGTTCTAGAGAAACCTCAACCTATATCCACTTACCACTTGTAGCATTCAGTCTTGCTTTTATGGATGTCATACAATCAACTTTCCCAGTATCCCTATGATTCATACTCTTCTCTGTTTTTCTAGATTTTCCTTGCCTCCAACACGTTAGGTGCTTGAAGCAAACTTGTTTTTGTTGTTGGCCCTGATACACTATTGTGATTCCAAAACCAACTCTTTTTGCATATCCATTGTAGAAAGTATATACATCATCTGCTGAATTGAATTCCATTCCACTATGAGGAACTACAGTATCATCCCCTGCATTTGAAGCGATGGGTGAAGGTGCACAGCCGGAAGTGTGCTCGATTTCTTTTCGATCTATAATTTTAGCATCGTCTGTGGAAATATAGGCACACAGTCATGACAAAGCATTAGGACACCAAGGTTAAAAAATACCACACCTCAGTTGAAGAAATACGACAACACAATTATGATTGAACCTCAGATACTAGGAATATATGCCTTCTATGATCTGAATAATGGCTCCCTATTCGTCTTCCTAGTTAAAAACTACAACCCCCATTAACAGTTAAAGACATGAACTTACGATAGCCGAATTCAGAAGTCACGACACCCCAGTTTATAAAAAAGACGCCGAAGCTATAAAATGATGACACCCATTCATAAGACATTGAGGCAGGGCCTAACGACACCAAGGTTCACATATTACGATACCGTAGCTGAAACTAGGAACTAACGGCACCCCGTGAAATAACTTACGATACCCCATATAAAAAATAACGACACCCCCTTTAGCAGTTAAAGATACCCCAAAGAATAACTTATGATACCCCGAAAAGCAACAACGAAGATCGTGAAGGTTATAATCACAAGTGTCGTAGTGTTGTCGCTAGGGTGTCGTAATGTTTCAACTTGGGTGTCACGAAGATTTTGGGTGAATTCCACTTGGGGTGTCGCGGGCTTTCTCTCCAGCGTCAGTTATAAGCACGACACACCCTTTAGCAGTTAAAGACATCCCAGAGAACAAACTACGACACTCCAGAAAGCAACATATGAAGATCGCGAGGGTTATAAGCATGGGTGTTGTAGCGTTGCCGCTAGGGTATCATAACGTTTCAACTGCGGTGTCACGAATGATTTTTGGCTGAATTCCTCCTTGGGTGTTGTAAGGTTATAAGCATGGGTATCGTAGCGTTGTTGCTAGGGTGTTGTGATGTTTGAACTATGGTGTCGCGAAGGATTTTCGGCCGAGCATAACTGGGGTGTTGTATTTGTTTAATAGAGGTGTCTTATTTCTTTAACTTGGGTGTCGCAATACTCTCGACTTTTTTTCCTAGGGTATCATCACTGATTTTTGGCCGATTTTCTCTTGTGATGCCGTGAGGCTTTTATCCAGCATTCGTTTAGAGCACGGGTGTCGCAGGCTTGTAACTACGGTATCGTAATAGTAAATCTGGGATGTTGTAGCTTTTATAATAATTGAAATGCTATGATACCCTTGGATAGCAACAAACAGACTCCTGATTAAAACAATCGACGACACCCAAGAAAATAACCTATGACACCCTAGAAAACATCTTACGATACCCCGAAAAGACTGTTACGACACCCAAGGGATAGCTGTAGACGTGACGACACCCTAGAAAATAACCTACGACACCCGAGCTGTCAACTTTATGACACCCTAGCTCCAAATGTTAGCTATAGAGAACTTACGACACCTTAGAAATAATCCGATGACACCCCAGCCTTACGACACCTAAGGAAAACATTACGACACTGCAGGGCTTTTCAATCGTGAAGGTTATAAGCAAGGGTATCATAGTGTTGTCGCTAGGGTGTCATAATGTTTCAACTAGGGTGTCGTGAATATTTTCAGACGAATTCCTCCTTGGGTGTTGCAGGGCTTTTCTCTAGCGTCCGATGTAAGTATGAGTGTCATAGCATTGCCGCTAGGGTGTCGTAATGTTACAACTAGGGTGTCGCAAAGATTTCGGGCGAATTCCTCTTCGGGTGTCGCGGGCCTTCTCTCGACATCCGTTATAAGCATGGGTCTCTTGGCTGAAACTGTTCAAGCAGGGCCTAAGGACACCAAGGTTCATATATTATGACATCATAGCTAAAACTATTCATGCAGGAACTAACGATATCCCATGAAACAACTTACGACACCCCATATAAAAAACCCTTAGGCAAGAACTAACAACACTCTAGAAAACAACCTACGACACCGCAGATAGCTATAGACGTGATGACACCCCAGAAAACAACCTACGACACCCGAGCTGTCAAATAACGACACCCTAGCTCCAAATGTTAGCTATAAAGAACTTACGATACCTCAGAAATAATCCAACGACGCCCCAGCCTTACGACACCCAAGGGAAACATTACGACACTGCAGTTACAAACCTTCGACACCCCAGTTCTTATATAACGACACCCCGGATGCAACCGTTAAGCCATGCCCCAACCATCACCAGCTCTCATATTGGGACACCCTAGCTGAAACTGAATGCAGAAAATCGTAGGACACCCGAGTTGTAAAGTGAGGACACTAGAGCTATATGGATAGGAAATAACATGGAATATAGGCCGAAACACTCTGACGACACCCCAGTTCATAAATTATAACATCCTAGTTAAAAGAGTATGACATTCGTGCTACAAAACACTAAACTCTAAACAGTTATAACTCCCAGAATGTCATAACTATTTTGGTTCATAATTGTTTTGGTCTAAGGAAGTTACTCAAGGTATTAAACGGTTTGGTCACACATTAACTTTCTCTAACGATAAAAAATAGTTAGCGTAATAAATGAGCTTACAAAGAAGTGGGAACAAGGACTTTTTACTTCCTGCTGTGGATGACATTTTCTTCAGAAGTTTTTGTACAACGACTTCAGTAGCTAGGTATTCCAGCCTCGAAGCTGAAATATTTTCTTTCGACCGGGGTCTCAGAGCGAGGGCTCAAGATCTTGCTCAAACCTTGGACTGATTCCTTGCATCCGAAAGCTAGAGCGAGGGGGAAGAAAGAGTTAGAGACAATCAGGAGGCCTGTAACGACCTCTCTTCTTTTGAGACAATCAGAAAGTTAGAGTTTATGTCCAATTAGAAGACCTTTGTATACCCAACTAATAAATATTTGCATTCCCTGCAAGAACATTCTAGTGCTGGACCCATCATCCATGCCCGTAGGGAAAACTTCGTTGGTCGTGAAGCAAGAAAAGCCATCAATGTAGAGGTGGTGGCAGGGAAATGTTGGCTTCTATGCCTTTCTGTTATACATATCTATTATACACATACATATATATGTATATATGTATATGTACATATACACATACATATATATGTATATATGTATGTACATATACACATACATATTATGTATATATGTATATGTACATATACATATACATATATATGTATACATACATATGTATATATGTATATGTACATATACATATACATATATATATGTATATATATGTATGTATACATATATACATATACACACACATATATATATATACATATATGTGTGTATATATATACATAGAGATATATATATATATATGTATATATATGTATATACATATACATATACACACACACATATATATATATATACATATACACATATACATATATATATATATATATATATATATATATATATATATCTATATATATATATATATATATATGTATATATATATATACATATATATATATATACATATCTATATATATATATCTATATACATATATATGTATATGTATAGAGAGAGAGAGAGAGAGAGAGAGAGAAAGAGTATATTAAAATGCACGAAGTATATATAAAGCACCATAGTTATCGAGGCTCAACACCACAGTCAAAGGTGGTGGTCTACACTAATTTGCATTATAGTGGCAGATGTTTTGGTGGTATCATAATTTTATTATTTTTTCTTTTCTTTGTTTTAATAATTGCTTCATTTACTCCAGTTATTAGGGATCCATTGAAGCATATAGCATTAATAAATTTCATTGAAGGTCAGACCAACAAGGCCATTTACTAACTATGATTTTATTACAGTCGTGCTTCTTGTAAAACTTTCAACTAGCTCATTTATGAGAATGAAGCATGCAAATAAGTTGATCCAGCATCTTGTTAGCTGTTACTTGAACAGCTGCCTACGAGACATATTTTTGCTTCCCGTTTCTGTTTCTAAGTTGTCTGAAAGGTGTTAGCATATAAAGAGTACTGGTTCCACAACTACATCATTTTTCAGAAACAATAAAAGGGTCAACCAACAACAAAGAACATGTTGCTTCCACTAGCCAAGAGCAATAACAATTTTGTTATTTCATTGTTATGAAAGCCGCAGCTATCCAGCTGTCCAGAGAAAAGCAATAAAAAATTGTCTATAAAAAGCAGAAAAACTGTTCCAAAAACAATATGAGTTATATCTATCAAACTCTTGACATCTCTAACCTGCTATCCATTCTCAAAGAATAACCTTTTATCCATCCTTGTAATGAAAGACTTGTGCTTAGGCGAAGCGGACAGACATGGAAATTAAGAAAAACAAAGCAAAACAAAAAAGGAACGATTTTTTAAAAAAAATAGTTTTTCCTGGAAAATGGCAATGCCAACATGACAACTTGAAGACCATTCTACAAAATTACGCAGCCCTAGTTCGCCAAAGTGTCACATCTTCGAGTCATTAAGCAGAACAGTTACCTGAAAAAAAAAAAAAAATAAGGCGGGATGGCGGGTGCCCAACTCTAGAACAAAGCAGGACAGTCTTATCTTTTTGAGGCACGTAGGATAGTCCTATCGTCCTATGCGAAGCAGGATATGGTGCCAAACTTCTGGAAGGTTATGTGTCAGGCGGGCGCAGGCTCAAGGTGACAAGAACGGTAGCCGAGGGCGACCAGGAGAAAGCGCCTACCTTTGATGTCTGATTGCCTATAAATTTATTAAATTAAAATTTTATGAATTAATAAAAATTTCCTAAATTAGAGGTGATAGAAACTAATGAGTACCATATATTTAGAGGAAGTTACTGATAGAATTCAGGAAAACCGAATATGAATTCATTGCCCCAGAATCCTTATGTTAATAATATCAAAATACAATATATAATTGAGAAAGTACGAAATTCGTACCTTATTCTGCCATTATTAAAATGAAGAATATTGTAACTGAATGCAATAACATTGTCAACTGATTTTGGTTGGAGATGGTGCTTCCGGTTTGTCAACACAATTGCAAAAGATTTTCTTTCTGATAAAGATGGGAGTTATCAGAAATGCTTAAATATGAAAACTTATCCTTTCGTAAGACCTTTCCGAAGAGATGGGATCTTTCCGATTTTTGAATAAGCATCTCTTTACTGAAAAGATACCCATGACCTTTCCGAAGAGACGTTTCCTATAAATCGTGTTCTAACCAGGGACCATAACCATTTGACTTTATGTAATCATGTTTCTATTCAGCCCATCATAAAATTAGAGACATATTACGGGTATCTGCACATTGTGTTCCATATCAAAAATTAATCCTTAATATCCAATTAACTTTATTAGATCACTTATTATTGGACTAACATTATGATAATTAAATATACACATTTACATATGTTGGTCCACATGAGTATTTTCCAACAATCTCCCACTTGGACCTCATATGTAACCAGATAAATGTGCACTACATTATGAGTACTTAAAACCTTTATTATCATAACTTAAGGATTTCGAACAATCTGATCCATTGACTACACTAGTGTAGGATCAAAGCAGCCTTCGCTCAAATTGGTAGTAGCTGGACCATCAATGGTTACATACACTAATACAATCAAACGACATAGATCAAATATGGTTGTGTAGCATAAAAATTACATGTAATGTGATCTGAACATGCCTATTTTCAATTGATCCTTTTCTTTAGCGAGTCGAACTTTATTCTATATGAATCAAAGTAAATAAAATACTAAAATCTTTATTTCTGCAGAAACTATCATACAAAATACAGAGTCCCACTAAACCAAAAAATCATCAAATAATACAACACCCATTTGATTAATATGTTTATGAAAGACCTTGGGTGTAAGTCCTTTAGTTAGTGGGTCGGCCAACATAAAATCTGTACCTATATGTTCTATACATATCTGTTTACTCTAAACTCTTTCTTTTACAACAAGAAATTTAATGTCTATGTGCTTTGACTTAGATGAACTTCTATTGTTGTTGGAATACATTACTGCTGAGTTATTGTCACAATATATCCTGAGTGGCCTTTCAATACTTTCAACTATACGCAACCCCGTGACAAAGTTTTGCAGCCATATACCATGGTTGGATGCCTCATAACAAGCTATAAACTTTGCTGCCATGGTTGAAGAGGCTATGAGTGTCTGTTTAGCACTTCTCCAGAAAATAGCCCCTCCAGCCAACATATATATATAGCCTGAAGTGGATCATTTGCTGTCTTGGCATCCAACAAAATCTGAGTTGGAGTACCCGATAATCTCTAAACTATCCAACCTTCTATATGTGAGCATGTAGTTCTTTGTTTTCTGTAAGTAGCACATAACCCTCTTGGCTGCTTTCCAATGATACATTCCAAGGTTACTCATATATCTGCCTAACATCCCAACAATAAAAGCCAAATCGGGACGAGTGCAAACTTGAGCATACATCAAACTTTCTAATGTTGACGCATAGGGATATTTCTTCATTTCCTGAACTTCAAGGTCATTCTTAGGACACTGATTGAGACTAAACTTTTCTCCTTTAGCTACTGGGGTTTCCAAAGGTTTACTATTTTGCATGCTGAATCTTTTGAGAACTTTATCGATATAGTTCTTTTGTGATAATCCAAGGACACATCGAAACAATCTCGATGTATCTGTATACCTAACACAAAAAATGCTTCACCAAGATCTTTCATCTCAAATTTGTTTGACAGAAATCTCTTGGTTTCATATATAAGCCTATATCGTTACTCGCAAGTAAAATGTCATTGACATACAGTACTAAGAAAATAAATTTACTCCCACTGAACTTATGGTATATACAATCATCAACCACATTCATCTCAAAACCGAATGAGAGTACTACTTGGTGAAATTTGTAATACCATTGTCGGGATGCTTGCTTGAGCCCGTAGATGAATTTCTTAAGTTTGCAAACCATTTTCTTTGGATCACCAGATACAAAGTTCTCTAGTTGCTTATATAAATTGTTTCATCAATGTCACCATTGAGAAACGCTGTCTTTACATCCTTCTAATGCAACTTAAGGTTGAAATGTGCTACTAATGCCATGATGACCCTAAAAGAGTCTTTCGTTGAAACTGGAGAAAAAGTCTCTTTGAAATCAATACCTTCCCTTTGAGTAAAGCCCTTTGCAACAAGACGAGTTTTATACCTCTCTACATTGCCATTCGAATCCCTTTTGGTTTTAAATATCCATTTGCAACCAATGGGTTTCTTTCGTCAGGCAATGAAACGAGATCCCAAACGTCATTGTGTTTCATGGACTTCATCTCATCTTTCATAGCATTGATCCATTCTTGAGAGTTAGAACTTTCCATAGCTTGTCGAAAGTTGATAGGATCATCTTCTGTCAAGTCAAAAATATCCTCATGTTCTTGGAGAAAGACTATAAAATCATCCAAATTGCCTTTCTCTTTTCTTTGGTGGATCTCCTTAATGACACTTGTTCTTGAGGTTGTTGAGTTTGTTCTTAAGATTGTTCATTAGGAACAATTTCTTCAATCTGATTGGAAAGATTTTCTGCATCATCTTGAAGTTCCAGAATTACTTTTTGATCAATGACAGGAATTATAACCTAATCCTCATCATTGTTATAAGTAATGGTAGGAATCAGAATCGATTCTTCTTCAAAGATAATGTCTCTAACCTGATTTCTTTCCTCAAACTCTATATCATCAAAGAACGTTGCTATTCCAATTCGAAAATTGCTTTGGTAGTGGGATCATAAAACTTAAAACCCCTAGATCGTTCAGAGTAACCTATAAAGTAGCAGCTTATGGTTCTGAAATCCATTTTCTTTTCACTTGGCCTATAAGGCCTTGCTTCAGCTGGACATCCCCAAATATGCAAATGCTTTAAACTTAGTTTCTTACCCATCCAAAGCTCATAAGGGGTCTTAGTGGCTGCTTTAGTTGGTACTCTATTGAAATATAGGCTGCAGTCTTAAGTGCCTCTCCCCAAAGTGACTCTGGTAAGGTTGAATGACTTATCATACTCCTTACCATATCTTTAAGAGTCCGGTTTCGTCTCTCAGCAACACCATTCATGTTTGGAGAGCCTGGCATGGTGTATTGAGGGACTATACCGCATTCCTTTAGGTATTTGGCAAATGGTCCTGGACGTTGTTCACCTGATCCATCATATCTGCAATAGAATTTCCCACCATGGTCAGATCTAATGGCTTTAATTTTCTTGTTAAGTTGATTTTTAACTTTAGCTTTAAAAGTTTTGAACATATCCAATGCACTGGACTTATCTTTAATGAGATAGAAATAGCCAAATCTTGAGTAATCATCTATAAACGATATGAAATATGTTTGACCATTCCAAGCAACTGTAGGGAATGGTCCGCATATCTCTGTGTGGATGAGATCTAAGACATCCGAAGTTCTATTGGCTAGTAATCTCCTTTTGTTGTTTGTTTCCCTTTAATGCAATTTACACAAACATTAAAGTCTGTGAAATCAATAGAATCCAAAATTCCTTCTGACACAAGCCTTTCTATTCTTATTTTAGAGATAT
The DNA here is from genome assembly GCA_900491605.1 of Calamus simplicifolius. Lineage (NCBI taxonomy): Eukaryota > Viridiplantae > Streptophyta > Magnoliopsida > Arecales > Arecaceae > Calamus > Calamus simplicifolius. The sequence goes on from UESW01001399.1 coordinate 363,442, forward strand.
GACCTAATCGCTTATGCCATAAGAAGCAAATTTTTATTAGCTAATTTACGTTTTGTACCTCTAAAAAAAATATGCAAAGTTTCAATAAATGGAGTAATAGTTTCAAGTATATAAAGGTTATCGTAGTAAGACAAGGAACCAGTACCAATAATAGTAGAATTTAAAGAAACACTAACTTTATTGTTTCCAAAAGAACAAAAGTATCCATATTTGTCCAATGTAGAAATAGAAATTAAATTTCGTCTAAATGATGGTACAACAAATGTGTTTCTCAATTCTAAATAATGTCCATGTCTTAAGTAATAACCTAAAGGACCCTATAGCCTCCACCTCTACCGATTCTCCATTGCCCACATAGATGAATCTTTCAGCATCAATTGGCTTTCAGTAGTTCAGGCAACCCTGCATAGAAACACTTATGTGAATAGTAGCACCAGAATCTAACTACCAAGTGTTTCTTGGTACAGAAGTTAAATTAATTTCAAAACAAACCATAGTAAGAAAAGTACCTTTCTTTATACGCCATGCATTATATTTGGTATAATCATTCTTTATGTGTCCAGATTTTTTGCAGAAAAACAACTATCCTCGGATTTCTTCTCCTTCTTTTGTGAAGGACCTTCAGCAGCCTTTTTATCCTTCTTTCTTTTCTTGCTCTTAGAGGAAGTGGCCAAATGAGCACTCTCTGTTTTCTCTTGCTTCAATCTCTCCTCTTGTACACAAAATGAAATGAGCTCATTGAGAGACCATTTCTCCTTTTAGCAGTTGTAACGACCTTGAATTGACTGAATTGTGTGGAAGAGAAATTAGCACCAAATGAACGAGCAAGTCCTCTGAAAGCTCTAACTTTAGTACCTTAAGCTTAGAAGCAATGTGAGACAATTCCATAATGAACTCCCGAATGTTTCCTTTGCTTGTATACCTCATGAAACTAAGCTTGCCAAAAGCGTGCTTGTTTTCGCCTTATCATTTTTAGCAAAACATTTTTCGATCTCATCAAGGAAACCTTTAGCTATATCAATATCGGCCATAGTGCCTCGAAAAGCTTTGGAATGCCTCTTTTGATAATCATTAGACTCATGTGATTTGAACGCTCCCATTTCTCATATTCCCGCTTGATTTCAGCAGTACTAGTTTTGTAAGAGAAGCAGGGCGTTCAGTTCTTAATGCAAGGTCCAAGTCCATACATCCAAGAACAATCATGACATTTTCTTTCCAATCCTTGAAGTTGGTCCCATTAAGCATAGGAATTGAATTAATGCTAGAAGATATATTAGAAGCAGATAATGTAGCTGAACAAATAACAAAACACAAAAAAAATTATACTCACATCATGCCAAAATAAAACATTGAATTTAATTTAAATCCCATCACAAGAAATCTACACAACATTAATATCTAGTCTTTGGACACAATATTAACTTGTAAGCGATAACTTGGTGTAGTAATCGAATACTAATAGTAAGTCCGGTCAAGCAATAGTCTTCCTTTGGGACCGACCTATTGCCCACATGGATAACCCCTATAACTATCACATATTCATTACCACAGGTATGCATGCAATTTGGCCAAATTCCCACCTTCCTTTGGGACCGGTTAAGAAAATGCATAAATTACATACATACTACCTACTCAATTTTTTAAAAATAAATTAACCTACACATGAGAGCTCACTTTGGCGAGATGATGCTTCAGTCAATCTATTCTAAAAATTGATATACATTAATTAAACTCAATGATTTTTTTTGAATTATTTTCTGAATGGCAGGAATTATAGGCTATATTTAATTCAAAAAAAATAATATATATCATTCCCTCTCAAGGTGGGAAAAGAGAAACGGTTGGCATCTTCCCTGGTGGGGCCAGGGACGGGAAGACTTCCGATTACACTATGGCTAAGGCTATACCATGGTGCTCTCTGTCACCATTTATTCCCAACTTGGAAAGATCCCCTGCCTTTATTAAATACATTTAGAAAGCTTTGCTTAGAGGAAATAGAGGACTATGGGATTTATTCCAAGTAAATCCGTTTCCATTTGCCTTTATTAAATGCATTTAGAAAGTTTTGCCCACAGAAGGAAACCGAGGGCTATGGGATTTATTCCAAATAAATCCATTCCCACTCTGGAATCAGATTTTTTTTATCGTTTTCTTCTTGATAAGAAGACTAATGGCGCTATCATTCCTCATTTATCCATAACAGATTCAAATTGTATGAATCAATGATATTTATCTTATCCAATCAATGACTCCTTCACCGAATCATTCAAAGTATAATAAGATAAAACAACAAGATGGATTCCACGATATATTCATTTATTTAGATAGGCATGAACAAGAAAATAAGAATTATTTTTGATATTACAACATAAGGCGGCTCTGATACCACTTGATAGAAGTCAAGAAAACTGAATACGATATGTCAATAATATCGAAATACAATATATAATTAAGAAAGTGCGAAATTTGTACCTTGTTCTACCATTATTAAAAATAAAGAATATTGTAACCGAATGCAATAGCGTTGTCGGCTGATTTTGATGGGAGACGGTGCTTCTGGTTTGTCAACACAATTACAAAAGATTTTTTCTTTCTGATAAAGATGGGAGTTATCAAAATGCTTAAATAGGAAAACTTATCCTTTCGTAAGGACCTTTCCGAAGAGAAGGGATCTTTCCAATTTTTGAATAAGGATCTCTTTACTGAAAAGATACTCATAACCTTTCCGAAGAGACGTTTCCTATAAAGTGTTCAAACCAGGACCATAACCATTTGACTTTATGTAATCATGTTTCTATTCAGCCCATCATAAAATTAGAGACATGTTACGGGTATCTACACATTGTGTTCCATATAAAAATTAATCCTTAATGTCCAATTAACTTTATTAGATCACCTATTATTGGACTAACATTATGATAATTAAATATACACATTTACATATGTTGGTCCACATGAGTATTTTTCAACAGTTACTATCCCCACACCAATCGAGGCATCCCACGGGCTTGTCGATGTCCAAGTCACAGACTACTTCTTCTGATCCCTTGTTTATTGTCTCAATGCTGCACAAGGAACGTAGGGAATCTTGTAAATTTCCCCTTCTCTCGTAGAGGTGAAATATGGTAGAATGCGTAGAATGTATTTACTGTCTTATTACAATTGCAAGCGAGCGAGCAAGGGCCCAACTGACACCAGTCTGACAACTCAGTCGGACCCAGACTATCGTAATGAAATTATAAATTTGGTGATGGGCTACGGATGTAAGTTGCAGCTCAGTTGCAGATGATATTATTATTATTATTATTTTCTTTGGGAGAAATTTGATGATCTTATATTAAGTAGCAGAAAGTATTGTTTGGATTTAATATGAAAATGATTACACGAAGTCTCAACAGAACTATTGAAAAGTAATCTAAGACATCAAGTAATCAAATCAGTTTTGAACTTTGGAATCAGTCCTTGAATCGCCCTTCTTATGATTTTTTATTTCTTTTTTTTTTCCTTTTTTTGGTGATTATGCACTCTTACACTCTCAAAAAAAATATCTATCTTGAGAGGTTTAATAAAAAGTCTGCTTTTTATTATAAGACTTGGTGTGTGCTCGTTCGATCTCCTTCTTCATAAAATGAAAGTAAACATTAATATACTTGCTTCTTTCATGATAAATTTTTGATGGTGATGTGCCCTAGGCCATCAGGATATTTATTGTCATTTATGATTTTATCCTTATTTAATAAACCATTTTATTTATCATGTTATTATTTATGCTCTTCTAATGTGATAAAAAGGTTTCCTTGAATAGTTTATTCTTCCTTATATCATTAAAGTATGTGACTTTAATAGTGAAACTATAAGGTGATAAGAATACTATTCTAAATTGTTCCTAATCATTCATTATATGGAACAATAATGAAGTAAGATTAGTATGTTGGTTGATTGATGATCACGTTTTACTGGTCATGGATATGAGATATCAAGTCAACACATAGATGCATGTAAGAGTACATTGTATTGGATCGACCCACCATGAGAATATCATATGGATTCTGTTATGAATACTTCTCTTCATGATGTTATTATTTTAGTCCTTTGACCTGATGACACCATGGATTCCTACATAGTAAATTTCATGTTTTGACACGGCTCTTCATCATCTTTAACCAGATGATCATAAGACTGTGATTGGATATGGAATAAACTACGTTGAGGGATATGAGTGTTTGTGAAGGAATTTGTCCCTCTCATTAATTTGAGAGAGATATTTTGGGCCCTCTTGAGGAGTGAGACGGAGAAAAGTACATGGCCATGCCCAAATGAATTGATAAGAAGTTATCAGTAACATTTGGTTTATTCAGTCAAACTCTGGAATCAAGAAAAACTTGTGATTAAACAATCTATGAGAGATGTGATATGTGCCTCATACTTGATCACTAAATATCATGTGACAAAGGGACTAGATAATTGACATTTACTAGGTAAAGTCGGATCGACGATTTTCACTCAATTTGGGTAGACATAATGTCTTGTTAGAGACCAATTATGTCTTGTAGGCCGAAAGGGTTTTAGTCCTACTGCCAACATTGAGTGAACCTACAGGGTCGCACACAAGGAATGATGCGTATGGGTTATGGGTTTAATTTGTATAAACCAGTGAAATAAATAATAATCTTCACTATTATGTCCTTTTGGATTCCGAAACTCTTAACATTAGATGTGCAGGGAATGAGAAGACGTGTCTTTTTGGATTCCGAAACTCTTAACATTAGATGTAGAGAATGAGAAGACGTGTCTTTTTGGATTCCAAAATTAAGAGTCCTATTAATGAGAATATTCTATTTTGAATAGGATATTATCATTATAAATGGACGTTGTTGCTCTGATAGATGAGACGACGCTTGCTGTCAACAAGAGATGCGCAGAGAAACACTGCACACCAAAAAAGATGAGAGTTTTAGTGAGATTATTTCAAAACTGATGTAGAAGAGTTCTAGAGAGTGCTAGCACACTGAGTCCCATTGCAAAGTGGTCATTCGTGTGGATACCGTAGAGGAGTTGTGGTTTCGCAGCGCCTAAAGATCTATCTCATCAAAAATAATTTTATTCACATAAGTACGATTCTCATTCCCTAATCAATTTAATTGAACCACATGGATCCTTCTGGGGATTTAGGTTATTTTTTCGCTGCATATTTTTGGTATTAGACCCCTAAATTCCCTTCAATTTTATTTTTAATCAAATTAATAGTAGATTTGTTATAAATATAAATCTTGGTAACTTCGGTTTAAGAAATTTGAATCTCCTTGAGTAATGTTTTTTAATAAAAAATATAAGATAATGTTACCATATACTCAGCTACATAAATAGAGAGAGTAATAATTAGTTGCTTTTTAAAAAATCATATAAGTGTCAAAGCCTTTCATATAAAAACAAAATCCAATTGTACTCTTTTCATCATCTTAGTCTTCTTTCTAATCACTATCTAAATAGCCAATAAGATGAAAGTCATTAGAAGATGTATAAAATAAACCATGGCTAATTGTACCTTTGATGTAATGGAGGATTCTTTTAGTATCCTTCCAATGTAGATTTAGGCTCTTACATATAGTGACATATGAATCTAATTTCATAAAAAATATTTAGCCTTGTGCAAGCCAAATATCTTAAGCTTCCAGTAGCCAAACTCTTATAGAAATAAAATCCACCACCACTTCTTCATGCTTGGATGATTTAATGCCACAATCTACTGATTTATTGATCAGCTTGCAACCTTTCGTGTTAAATTTTGCGAGAACCTCCTTTGCATAAGCTTGTTGAGATATAAGGTTCCTTTTTTTGCTTTGTTTTACTTCTAAGCCAAAAAAAAAAAAGACACAAGACTAATATCCTTGATCTTGAACTCATCACCATAATCAATGCCTAGCTTTTCACCACTAATCTTGCTTTATACTTGACTCAACCTCACCTTTTGCATCTCTTTGCTTTTAAAACCCACTTCACACTGAACATTTCTCATATGTTGTTCTTTCTAATGCTTTAATTTCTTCATCCATGGCCTCTTTCTACTTCTTGTTATGTTATGCATATCCAAAATCCAAAGGTTCATAATCGAAAAGTAGGTAAATAAGTATCAACTCATTTGTTACCTCATAGCTTTTAGACTCGTTATCTTTTGTGGCCTTGGCTCTCTTTTGAAAATGATGCCAAAGTGCTAAGATAAAAGGATGGTGATGGTGTTGTTGAAACTTTTCTACTTTCACTCTCGTACATATGGCTTCTTATACTGTATCTAGAAGCTACACATCTCCATCTTCATTATGTGTTAGCAATAAAAATAAAAAGGACTCTTCTTCTTCTTCTCAACCCAATTAACATTCTTTTAAACTTGACTGGATTCATTATACCAACATTTCAAGGTATAATAACCAAGGTTTTCATGATTGTAACAATGAACTTTAGACTTATCGTACCTTTTATAAGAAGAGCTTCTTCCTTTTTCTTTTCTAAGGTTTTCTTCATCATCGTTATTGTTATATCTACCTTCACCTCAACCTCATCTTTGACCACAACTAAAGCCGCTTTTGCTTCTTTCATGTTTTGTGATTTTTTCGTTCTTGGAAAGAAATTACTTTGAAGGACTTGCTCTAATGACTCTTATTATTCGTTAAGTCTTTGAGATCGAGATCCTATCAGTTCATCCATGGTCATTAACTCTAGATCCTTCAACTCTTCAATGGCCACCACAATATAAGCAACCTTGGCATCCAAGGAGCATAGAATTTTCTCTATGATTCTAGCATCATTCGTCATCTCAACATTTCTTTTTAATTAATTCACAATGACTAACACTCTTGTAAAATAATTGGAAATGGCTTGGACTCCTTCCTTTACAAGGCTTCAAACTCACCTCACAAAGTTTTAAAGTAAACATTTTTTAAGAATGCATGGGCTCATTTTTGACAATACAACAGAAGCTCCTGCACTTCATGAAATTATAACATATTGCATGAAATTAAGCATCACAAATTGCATACGAATGACTTTCCAGGAACATCATGATTTTTCTTAAGTCAACAGAATTATGTGATAGATTGGCTCTTCTCAAAGTGCAGAATTTGAAGTGTTGCATGTTCAGCGAATCAAACAATCATAAGAATACATGAAGAGCTACCAATATTAGCTCTACTCTGCAATAAAGTTTGACAGCAAGCGCCCTGCAACCAGTTCTTACATTTCAAGTAGTTAGTTTCCACATGAGATTCATCCAGTACAGGAAGCAAATCAACTCCCATCCTTTCTCTGCCCTCCTAATGCGACTGGGAGGATATGGAAGAACATTCCAAGCTGGCTAACCTGCATAAATGCTCTGGAAGAGAAACTGCATGTGCAGATGAAGCAATGCCATTTGCGACTGTTTCATGAAACATGTTGATGGCTTCCTCATCTTTACCTCTGATGCATTTTCCTAATTGCTAGTGTTATAAGTTATACATTTGTTTTGGAAACATTTTCCCATCACACATCTTCTTTACGTTCATTAAACTGTTCTGCAGTGATAATTGCTGATACACTGATGTATAACATCATCGGATTCCCCCTCGTCTTGGCCAAAATGATGAAGCCAATTTCTCCCATCTGAAAGAATTCGACAAGTCTTGGCATTGACTTGGTGCCCTTTACGGTTCATCTCTGCTAGATAATACTCAGCTCTATCAATTACCTGCCTTGCTTAAACCATACGCCAGCATACTATAGATAACTGAGTTTGTTTCAAGCCTACGCCTTTCCATATCACACAATAGCTTTCAGCAGAGTCGAATTAAGGCCCTACCTTTCCATATCACATAATAGCTCTTCAGCAGCCTCAACTTCAGGCACGAATCCTTTCTCCATGATCTCCTCGAAAAGCTTGTTAGCTGCCTTCATCTCCCCTAATCTACAAAACCCGCTGATCAAACTATTGTAAGAAACGACATTTCATGAAAGAGCTTCAGCGCAATTTCCAGTCTGCCTTCTTTGCATGAACCATTAAGCAGTGTGCCATACATTCTTGGCAGGGTCCAACCCTTGTTGCCTAATCGCATCCCAAAGATTCAATCTCTCTTCTAATTTCCCATGTCTACAAAGCCCACCAATCACTATCGTGTAGGTAACTAAATATGGCTTGAGACCGCATGCCAGCATGTGGTCTAACATTCTCGATGCATTATTGTCCACCTGCTCATTAGCGCGGAGCCTCTGGCATCTCGTTAAAAGCATCTTTGCTTCTGTAGTACCCGGTTCAGGGTCATGTGAACCAGGTTCAGGACTTGGTCCTGTGCAATGCAACGCTTCGCTTTCAGCGAAGCGCTTCGTTTTCCCGAACCCTTAAACCGATGCGTTGCGCGGGGGGATTAAATATGTGATGGAGGGAGACTCCCTCCATCATCCTGGCATCCATTTCCATCAGGTAATCCCCTGGCCAGAGAGAGAGAGAGCGTGAGACAGAGAGAGCGTGGGAGAGACCGGCCGATCCCTTGGTTCAGGCCCGGCGGCGTGCTCGCCGCCTCGCCGGGCCTGAGCTTTGGCCGGCGACCCCGCCGGCACCGGGGGAGGTGTCCGGCGGGGTGGTGGTGGAGAGAGAGAAGAGAGAGAGGGCCAATCGGCCCTTCTCTCGCGCGGTGGGTTCGGCTTCCGCCGGTTGGTTCGGGCCCGCGGCGTGCTCGCCGCCTCGCCGGGCCTGAGCTTTGGCCTGTCGCCTCCACCGGCGCCGGGCGTGCGTCCGGTGGAGGTCCAGCCGGCCAAGGTGGCCGGCCGTGCCGCCGGCACAGTAACGTGCCGTGCGGATGTAAGAAGGAAATAGAGTGAAATTGAGGGAGAAAGGAAGTATTTGGTGGCTAGCCGCGGCGGCGGCCGGCTCTGGCCCGGCCACCGGCGGCCGGGCCGCCCTCAATTTGGCCGGCGGCGGCCCTGGTCGCCGGCTAGGTCCCCGTCCCCTGTTCGGTGAAACAGGGGATCGGGTGCGTTAAGCTGAACTGGGCCGGCTGGGCCGGCCGGTTCAGGGCCTTTTGGGCCGTGCAGTGATGAGTTTTGGGGCTAGTTTTTGGGCCCTGTAATGGGCCGAGATTAGCAAAATAATTATATGGACTAGAATCTTGATTAATTCTAGTTTCTTGGGGTATTTTTACTTCCCCAATTGGGTGTGTATAGTGGGAGATATTCGAGCCCAAAGTTGGGCCCGTGAACTAGTCTGGGTAGAATTCTAAGGGTCATTTTAATATTCTTTTCTCATAATTAATTGTGTAAAATGATCCTGTAGGTGCTCAGACATCTGACTAGCTGATATATACCTGTTGGATTGCGTACAGAGGTAAGTAAGCCAGTTATCAGTATTTAATAAATTATTTTATTCATTATATGAGTATTTAAATTGTGAATTATATTGTAACATGAAGAATCATTATGGATATTGGCTAAACTGTAAGTAGATGAGTACATTGTTGTTTATGTGCTATGATTGAGAATGATTTCATATGTGGATGCTATGCATGAGAGATGCAGTTATTATTACATTGATGTGATATATTACATGCAATTGTTAGGTAAGTATAATCCACTGTTTATGCAATATAAAGGTGTTATTGATATGTTTGTGCATGTGATGTGAGGTACTGTTATGTATCGCCGCGGTTCTCCTTTATCATGTCATACCACACACACATCTAGAGGATGTGTTCTGATGATTTATGCCACACACACATCTAGAGGATGTGTTCTGATGATTTATGCCACCTACACGTCTAGAGGATGTGTTCTGCTTGTTTATGCCATTCACACGTCTAGAGGATGTGTTCTGCTTGGGTTCGAGATGGCATCACGCATCTAGAGGATGTGTTCTGAGTTACTATGAGGTGGCATCATACATCTAGAGGATGTGTTCTGCTTGGTTCGAGTTGGCATCACACATATAGAGTATGTGTTCTGGTGGATTATGATATGGCGTGACCCTGGTATCTGGACCCTTTCAGTAGGGGGATGCTTGTTGGTACACTACTGAGATATTGCAGGGCCGTGGGTCACATTTACAGCTACCATTGAGAGTATAAACAGTGGGTTTACTTACATTGCATGTTTGAGTATTTGTAGAATGTTTAAGCATGCAAATCATTTATGTGCTTATAGATTGTTATGCTATGATTTACTGTATAACGTGGCTTACTTATTGAGTGTAAGCTCATGAAAATCTTACAATGTTTTTGTCAGAGCCACGAGATTGAAGATGGATGGTTGGGGTGATGGATCTTCTATTAAATAAAACAAGACCCATTATTTTGTTGTAACCCCAGTATTGCTTATGTGTAGGGCTTGATGCCCAAACTTTATTATTGTGGTGTGTAAGGGTTGTAACCCAAGACTTATAGTATTCAGTGATGTATTTGGCTTGGTTTTATATATAATAGTGTTATGTGTGAAAAATTTTATGACGCCTTGCGTGCTCGGCACGCGGCGGGTTGTCACCCTAGCCCGATATTGGGTCTGGGGCATGACAGCTTTAGTGGTATCAGAGCCCAAGTTATGACCCTAGGGACACAGACATATTGACATGATAACACGTAGAGAACATATTTTGATGACATTATACTTAGAGAAACCTGACACTTTAGCTTATGATGATATTAACTGCAACTAATTTAACAGGAAATAGATATGGCTCGCCGTACTAGGAGCCAACAATATGAGGAAGACTCTCAGGCCGGTAATGCTGATCTGCCGGTGGGTCATGGAACTACTAGAGGTACGGCCCTTGCCAACCCAGTAGGAACTGAGCACCAGCGATTCCAGTCCGAGATGCTTCAAGCTCTCTCGGGTATGGCGCAGTCTATGCGGGACATGCAGCATCAGATCCAGCAGGCTTTGACCGCTCAGTCTACACCCCCTTCTGCTCCGACTCAGCCTACCCTTTCTGTTCCGCAGCTGCAGCCAACCTTACCCACTCCATCAGCACCGCCGACCCAGTCTGCTTTATTTCAATCCTGGGTGGGGATCGGCCGCAGCTTTGCAGATTTCAAGAAGTTTGCCCCTGCTCCTTTCTCTGGTTCATGCAACCCTATTGATGCTGAGAGATGGGTGCGAGATATGGAGAAGGCTTTTATGGCCCATGGTAGTCAGGAGATGGAGAGGATCAGATTTGCTACTTATCTTCTCGAAGGGGAGGCTTATGACTGGTGGTTAGTGGAGGAACAGCGTCGGGGTGGTCAGAATATTTCTTGGGAGCAGTTTAAGGAGGCATTCTTCGACAAGTACTTTCCCAGGAGTATGCAGAGGAGGATGGAATCAAATTTCTTAAGTTGGAGGAAAGGAATCTTTCGGTGGCCCAATATGAAGCTGAATTCACCAGGTTGGCCCGTTTTGCTCCAAGTATAGTATCTAACGAAATGGCCAAGATCACCCGATTCATGGAGGGACTTCGACCCAGGCTGATGCAGGCGGTCAATGCATTTGAGCTTCACACTTACAGTGCCGTGGTAAATAAGGCCTTAGTCATTGAGAGAGATATGAATACTGGGATTGGGAGCAGCAGAAGAAGAGGAAAGGGCATAATTCTAGCCAGCCCCCAGCTCATGCCAAGAAGAGAGGTGCACCTTAGGCCCTAGGAGGACAACCAAATAGAGAGGCTCGTTGCTTTCGCTGTGGGAATTTCCACCCGGGAGACCTTGCCGTGGAGTGTCTGGTGCCTGTTTCTCCTGTGGAAAGACTGACCATAAGATAGCCACATGTCCCCTTCGACAGAACCAGCAGCCATCTTCCAGTCAAGGGACGAGTCAGCAGCAGCAGCAACCACCGAGGACTCAGGGAAGGGTCTTCGCTCTCACTTAGCAGGATGCTACCGCTTCTAATTCTGTGGTGACAGGTATATCAATATTTCACATCTAGCATTACATTCTTATCCTGTGTAATGCATTAATAATTAGTTGGACATTATATTCTTATTGTTAAAAATGAAATTTCATTTACGTCCAGGAATGATTAGGATAGGCAATGATTATGCTCAGACTCTAATTGATCCGGTGCCACGCATTCGTTTATATCTGACACCTACCTTGGCAAGAATGCATCATTGACACCTGAATCTCTAGACCATGAATTACACATTGCCTTTCCAAATGGTGATACTATGAAAGTTGATACTGTATGCAAATCCTGCTTGATTATCATTGAGGATAGGAAGCTGAATGCCAATCTTATTGTCCTTCCACTGAAATTCGTTGATGTTATCCTTGGCATGGATTGGTTAGCTTCCTATCATGCTTCTGTAGACTGTTTTAGGAAGATCGTCAACTTCAAAATTCCTTGTCAGCCCGAATTTAGTTTTACTGGTGGCCAGAAGCTTCTAGCCTCAGTGTTTATTTCGGCACTACAGGCTGAAAAGTATCTAAGGAGTGGTGGCCAAGGATTTCTTGCTGTTATTAATGATCTTCAAAAGAAAGAGGCCAAGTTGGAGGATATTCCTATAGTTAGAGAATTCCCTGATGTCTTTCCAGATGAATTATCGAAGTTGCCCCCTGACCGGGAGGTTGAGTTCTCCATTGATTTGATTCTTGGAACTGGACCTATATCCAAGGCCCCTAATCGTATGGCCCCGGCTGAGCTAAAAGAGTTGAAGGACCAATTGCAGGAACTCCTAGATCGGGAATTTATCAGGCCTAGTGCTTCTCCTTGGGGTGCTCCAGTTCTATTTGTTAAGAAGAAGGATGGCAGTCTTCGGCTATGCATTGATTACCGAGAAATCAACAAGGTCACAGTGCAAAATAAGTACCCTTTGCCGAGGATTGATGACTTGTTTGACCAACTTCAAGGAGCCTGGGTATTCTCTAAGATTGATCTCAGGTCAGGTTATCATCAGCTTAAAGTCAAGGTTGGGGATGTGCCTAAGACAGCATTCAGAACTAGATATGGCCATTATGAGTTTTTGGTGATGCCGTTTGGTTTGACTAATGCCCCGGCAGCATTCATGGATTTGATGAACAGAATATTTAGGCCATACCTGGATCAGTTTGTGGTTGTATTTATTGATGATATTTTGATCTATTCTAAGAGTCTCAGGGAGCATGAGGATCACTTGAGGTTTGTGCTTCAACTCTTCGGGAGAAGAAGCTTTATGCCAAGCTGCAGAAGTGTGAGTTTTGGTTGGACCAAGTAGCTTTCTTGGGTCACGTAATTTCTGTGGATGGCATCTCTGTGGACCCGAAGAAGATTGAAGCTATTATTAGCTGGAGCCGACCTTCCAATGTGGCTGAAGTCAGAAGCTTCTTGGGGCTAGCCAGGTATTATCGAAAATTTATGGAAGACTTCTCTCGCATCGCTCTACCCCTAACTCGTTTAACCCAGAAACAAGTGAAGTTTGACTGGTCAGAGGAGTGTGAGGAAAGTTTTCAGGAGCTAAAACAGCGTTTGGTGTCAGCTCCCATCCTTGTTCTTCCGACAGGATCTGAGGGTTTTACACTTTATACTGATGCCTCTCGGAAAGGATTGGAATGTGTCCTAATGCAGAATGGAAAGGTAATAGCCTATGCTTCCAGACAACTGAAGCCTTATGAGCAGAACTATCCTACTCATGATCTGGAATTAGNCCTAATTGCTAGTGTTATAAGTTATACATTTGTTTTGGAAACATTTTCCCATCACACATCTTCTTTACGTTCATTAAACTGTTCTGCAGTGATAATTGCTGATACACTAATGTATGACATCATCGGATTCCCCCTCGTCTGGCCAAATGATGAAGCCAATTTCTCCATCTGAAAGAATTCGACAAGTCTTGGCATGACTTGGTGCCCTTTACGGTTCATCTGCTAGATAATACTCAGCTCTATCAATTACCTGCCTTGCTTAAACCATACGCCAGCATACTATAGATAACTGAGTTTGTTTCAAGCCTACGCCTTTCCATATTACACAATAGCTTTCAGCAGAGTCGAATTAAGGCCCTACCTTTCCATATCACATAATAGCTCTTCAGCAGCCTCAACTTCAGGCACGAATCCTTTCTCCATGATCTCCTCGAAAAGCTTGTTAGCTGCCTTCATTTCCCCTAATCTACAAACCCGCTGATCAAAAACTATTGTAAGAAACGACATTTCATGAAAGAGCTTCAACGCAAATTCCAGTCTGCCTTCTTTGCATGAACCATTAAGCAGTGTGCCATACATTCTTGGCAGGGTCCAACCCTTGTTGCCTAATCGCATCCCAAGATTCAATCTCTCTTCTAATTCCCATGTCTACAAAGCCCACCAATCTGTAGAGCCTGGTGTGGTACTCCAAAGCTTAAATCCTAGGGTGGAGGTTTGTAGGCTCCACAGGGTTAAGGCCCAGGTTGTTGGGTCTTGAGGGGGCTAGTCTATCATTGGGCTGGGTTTGGGCCCAAGGTGTGGGTTGGTCCAAGGGAGTTTTTTAGGGTTTATTATCCATATAATAAGGCACCGGTTCATGTGTGGTGCTGGTTTTATTTGGTGGCCGTCATGGGGACGGGTTATATATAGTCATGTAACGATGATGATTATAGAAAAATGAAAAAAACCCTTTTCTCCTAGAATAAGCTATCCCTTCTCTTCCTCCTCTCTCTTTCTCACATATAGATGCCCTAGGTTTCTAGGGTTTTATTGCTGCCATCTCTGCCCTAGCCATCTTCTTGGAGCCGCCTCTCTCAAGGAAGGAGAAGGAAGAAACCCTAGCAGCACCTTCTCCTTGGGCAGCGTCTCTTGATTTTCTGGATCAGATCTGAAGGTTCACGTGAGGAAGAAGAGAGGCCACGACCCTCTCTTACAATCTTGGGGCGCAAGAAACCAAGGAAAATCCTAGTTGCTAATCAATCTGGGAAGATTACCAAGATCAAGATCCAAAATTCTGCTGCAGAAATTTCAGCAGGGATATCATCTCGCTTCCGCATCTCCACACGACTTGGGGCTGGTCGAATGCGTGCTATGCTCCAAGGTTAGAAAGAGGACGATCCACTCTTCATTTGGTATCAGAGCCTCGGTGATTTGGTGGAGAAAAGATTGGATCTTGGGCGTTTCTTGGTAAGATATCAAACCAGAAATTTCTGCAGCAAGTTTAATTTTCTGTTTTTGTTGTGTGCATTGTTTCTTGGTTGGATATGGCATCTAGTAGCTTTAAATTCGATTTTGAAAAGTATGATGGCAAGGGAACTTCACCCTATGGCAGCAAAGGGTGAAGGATTTATTGGTACAGCAAAGGATTTATAAGGTCTTGTGAAACAAAGACCGGATAATGTAAGTCGTGAGGATTGGGAGGAGTTAGAGGAGATTGCATTTAGCACAATCAGGATGTGCTTGGCTGATCAAGTCTTGCCGGAGATTTGCACGCAGACCACGGCAAGGGGGCTATGGGAAACTTTAGAGAACACTTACATGGGAAAGAGCATGACAAACAAGTTGTGGTTGAAGAAACAGTTGTACAGCTTGAGAATGCCTGAGGGAGGAGATCTTGTGGCCCATATTCAGAAATTCAATCAAGTGTGCTCAGAGGTGATGAGCCTTGATGTGAAGATTGATGAAGAAGACAAGACCCTCATCTTGTTGTGTTCGCTACCCAGTTCCTATGATGGTCTGATTACAACCTTGGTGTATGGGAAGGAGACCCTGAATTATGAAGAGGTTGTGGGGGTGCTGAGATCAAACCAGCAAAGAGAAAAGATTCGCATGGGAAACTCTAACACAGAGGTACTTGCTGTGAATGAGAGGCAAGGAAGACCCTGGGAAAAGGTTAGAGGCAAGTCCAAAGGCAGATCTAAGTCTCGGGGCAAGCAGAAAGCATGGAAGTGTTACAAGTGTCATCAGATTGGTCACCTGAAGAGAAATTGCCCACTTCTGAAGAATGAGAAGGGGAAGGGCATTTCCAAGGGAGGTTCAGCCAGCAATGGTGGTGCAAATTCATCTGAAGACAGTGAAGATGATGTACTGGTAGTTTCAGATGGGACCAAGAAGTGTGATAGTTGTTGGACACTTGACTCAGCATGTTCTCACCATTATACTTCGCATAGGGAGTGGTTTGCAACTTATGAAGAATCTGATGGAGGGAGTGTATGCCTTGGTGATAATCATCCTTGTAAGGTTGCTGGAGTTGGAAGCATAAGGGTGAGGATGTATGATGGGGTTATAAGGACTTTAACCAATGTCAAACATGTCCCGGAGTTGAAGAAGAATCTAATTTCTTTGGGCTACCTGGAGAAGCATGGGTATGCTTTTGGAAGCCAGCCGGGGAGTGGATGTTTGAGGATAACCAAGGGTGCATTAGTGGTGATGAAAGGGAGAAGGTTGGAAAATAATCTCTATCAGATGGAAGGCTCAGTGGCCATAGATGGTGCAGAGGTGCTAGCAGCGGCACAGGAGGAACAGTTGGTCTATAAACTGTGGCACTATCGAATGGGACACATGAGTGATAAAGGGCTTATAGAACTCAGCAAAAGAGGTCTGATTCCAGCACTTAAGAAGGAGGACAATGACATCTGTGAGCCCTGTATTTATGGCAAACAACATAGGGTGAGATTTGCCAGCAGTTCCAAGCAGAGTGAAGGTATTCTGGAACTAGTTCACTCAGATGTATGGGGACCGGCCCCTGTGTCAGCCAGAGGTGGGGCTAAGTATTTTTTAACTTTCATTGATGACTACTCCAGGAAGGTATGGGTATATCTGATAAGAGAAAAATCAGAGGTATTTGCCCGGTTTAAAGCTTGGAGAGTTGGTGTTGAAAAGGAGACAGGAAAACCAGTGAAGTGTTTGAGATCTGACAATGGAGGGGAGTATACAAGCAATGAATTCAGAAGCTACTGTGAGGAAAATGGGATCCAACGCCATTACACAGTAAGGATGACTCCCCAGCAGAATGGTGTGGCAGAGAGGATGAATCGTACATTGACAGAGAAGGCTAGGTGTTTGAGGCTGCAGGCATCACTGCCCAAGGTCTTTTGGGGTGATGCAATTATGTTCTCTGGTTTTCTTGTTAACAGGTCCCCTAATAGAAAACTTGATGGAGGCATTCCAGAGGAGATCTGGAGTGGGAAGAAGGTGGAGCTTGGACACCTAAGGATTTTTGGTTGCCCAGCCTATGCACATGTGGAGGCAACTGAAAGGAGCAAGCTGGACCCAAAATCACAAAGGCTGATCTTCATCGGGTATCCACAGGGAGTTAAAGGCTATTTGCTATGGAGTTCAGATTCACAGAAGTGTATCATCAGTAGAGACATTATTTTTGATGAGAAGAGCATCTTGAAGAGGTCAGAGATTGCAGATGGAGCTGAAAAGGCTGAACAGGACAGCAGTGGACAGCATTGGCTGACAGGTGATGTACCTTCTACTTCTACTTCAAAACATGCTTCTTTTGAGGTGGAGTTTGGTATGAATGTTCCAATACATGTAAAGGATCAGCCAGAAGAGCCATCAATCCAAAAGGAGGTGCAGGTGGAGTCACACACTTCAGCTTTGAGAGATGATCAAAGGGGTGTGGCACTACACAAGGCAAAGCGTACCATCATCAAACCTGCTCGGTATCGCATTGATGACATGATTTCCTATGCTCTAATCATTGCAAATGAAGATCCAGAGACCTTCCAAGAAGCCATGGAAAGTTCAGAAAGAGACTCATGGATGCAGGCCATGATGGAGGAGATGGAGTCCCTGGAAAAGAACAAGACATGGCAGCTAGTGGATCTACCTAGAGATGCTCGGGCCATTGGTTCAAAATGGGTGTTCACAAAGAAGGAGGCACCTTCAGAGCAAGGTGGAGTCAGATACAAAGCAAGGCTTGTTGCTAAGGGGTTCTCACAGAGAGAGGGAGTGGACTACACAGAGGTATTCTCTCCAGTGGTACGTCATGCTTCAATTCGTGTGTTGTTATCTCTCGTAGCACAACATGGTATGGAGTTGCAGCAGATGGACGTGAAGACGGCTTTCTTACATGGGAGTCTAGAGGAGAGGATATACATGAAGCAACCAGAGGGTTTCAAGGAATCTGGATTGGAAGAAAAAGTGTGTCTACTAAAGAAATCGCTCTATGGTTTGAAGCAGTCACCCCGTCAGTGGTACAAAAGGTTTGACACTTTTATTTTGGGCCTTGGATTTTCTAGATGTGAACATGATACTTGTGTCTATGTGAAAGATGTGGATGAGGATGATGCACTGTATCTCCTTCTGTATGTGGATGATATGCTCATTGCCAGCAGGAGTGTTGAAGCAGTGAATGACTGAAATATGCATTATCAACAGAATTTGAAATGAAGGATTTGGGGTCAGCTAGGAAGATACTTGGGATGGAAATTTACAGAGATAGGACCAAGGGAATTCTACACTTGTCATTGGGTGGATATATTCACAAGGTGTTGGAGAGGTTTGGGATGGATAAGGCCAAACCAGTTGGAACACCTTTGGCTAGTCACATGTCTCTTTCTAAGTTACAGAACCCCCAGACAGATGAAGAGAAAGAGTACATGGAGAGAGTTCCATATGCCAGTGCCGTGGGCAGCATTATGTATGCTATGGTGTGTTGCAGGCCTGACATAGCATATGCAGTGAGCCAGGTGAGCAGATTCATGGCGAACCCAGGGAAGGAGCACTGGAAGGCACTCAAGTGGATTTTGAGGTACCTTCAGGGAACTCGTGGACTTGGTCTAATTTTTGGGCAGCAAGATGGATCTAAGGAGAAATCTAATATCCCAAGTAAGTCATTAGGTCCATTGGAAGGATTTGTGGATGCAAATTTTGCAGGTGATCTGGATACAAGAAGGTCTACCACAGGGTATGTGTTCAGCATGTATGGTGGATTAATTTCTTGGAGATCAACCCTTCAACCTATTACAGCTTTGTCTACAACAGAAGCTGAGTATATAGGGATTACAGAGGCTGCCAAGGAGGCTCTTTGGTTGAAGAGACTCATCATGGAAATGGGGGTGAAGCAGGGTACAGTATTGTTATACAGTGATAGTCAGAGTGCCCTGCAGTTGGCTCAGAACCCAATCTATCATGCACGCACAAAGCATATAGATGTGAGGTATCACAGGATCAGAGAATTGGTGGAAGAAGGTGAAGTGGAGCTGGTAAAAGTTCATACAAAGAAGAACCAGGCAGATGCACTTACGAAGACTCTTCCACGGGATAGCTTTCTCTCATGTGTGACACTGATGGGTATGAGGGAATGTGCAGATTTTTCAGCAGCTTTGAAGCACCAAGGTGGAGATTGTAGAGCCTGGTGTGGTACTCCAAAGCTTAAATCCTAGGATGGAGGTTTTAGGCTCCACAGGGTTAAGGCCCAGGTTGTTGGGTCTTGAGGGGGCTAGTCTATCATTAGGCTGGGTTTGGGCCCAAGGTGTGGGTTGATCCAAGAGAGTTTTTTAGGGTTTATTATCCATATAATAAGGCACCGGTTCATGTGTGGTGCTGGTTTTATTTTGGTGGCCGTCATGGGGACGGGTTATATATAGTCATGTAACGATGATGATTATAGAAAAATGAAAGAAACCCTTTTCTCCCTAGAATAAGCTATCCCTTCTCTTCCTCCTCCTCTCTTTCTCACATATAGATGCCCTAGGTTTCTAGGGTTTTATTGCTGCCATCTCTGCCCTAGCCATCTTCTTGGAGCCGCCTCTCTCAAGGAAGGAGAAGGAAGAAACCCTAGCAGTACCTTCTCCTTGGGCAGCGTCTCTTGATTCTCTGGATCAGATCTGAAGGTTCACGTGAGGAAGAAGAGAGGCCACGACCCTCTCTTACAATCTTGGGGCGCAAGAAACCAAGGAAAATCCTAGTTGCTAATCAATCTGGGAAGATTACTAAGATCAAGATCCAAAATTCTGCTGCAGAAATTTCAGCAGGGATATCATCTTGCTTCCGCATCTCCACATGACTTGGGGCTGGCCGAATGCGTGCTATGCTCCAAGGTTAGAAAGAGGACGATCCACTCTTCACAATCACTATCGTGTAGGTGACTAAATATGGCTTGAGACCGCATGCCAGCATGTGGTCTAACATCTTGCATTATTGTCCACCTGCTCATTAGCGCGGAGCCTCTGGCATCTCGTTAAAAGCATCTTTGCTTCAATCGAGAAAAAAGCATAAGAGAACATCTCCCGCAATCCCCAATTTACTCATCATCCCAAAAGCATTGTTCTTAGACTGCTTAGATAATGCTGTAAGAAGATGTTTGCACTTAACCATTCTCGGTTCCAATCCGAGTTGCAACTTAATTTTCCCGAATGAAACTCAAGCCCAGCTCCAAATTCGAGCAGCCCCATGACACAGGACCGGTCAACAAGGAATAGTTGTAACCATCTGGACTCGGTCCATTCTCCCTCATTTCATCGAGAACCTTAAAAGCATCGAAAACTCGGTTTTCATTGCAGAAACCCATGACCAGAGCATACTTTGAAGGAGATAACATTATGTTAGCAACCTCGTTTGCAGATTTTGTTAAACACCCTAAGGGCGAGATCCAGTTGACGCATCTAGTAATAATAATGTGCAATGCCCTTAAGCTCACCAGCTAGCTCAATTAACATGTTAATGAATTAGATTCATATAGTCTTAAAAACTCAAGTTTAAGTTAATTGGAAGCAAGTGAATTTGAGTTATAAGTTGCTTAATCATCTTTTCTATTCAATATGAGACTTTCGGGAGTATTACAATCTTTTCTCATTTATTAGGTGATATTCTCGTCACATGCTGCAAGCTAGCATGAAGGCCAGAATCTGCTCCGAGCAGTATCATTGGTATTGCAAAGCTTTACATCTTGGTAGGACTCTCCACCACTGCCCCAATGTTATATAATTCATATGCCAACATTAAAAATCTTAAATTGCAAATTTAATCAAAATAACATAGAATCCACAACCATAGCTGATATATAGACAAAAAAACAGGTTCACTTGTTTGTGTCACTGGATACAACTATGTAAGCAGATATATTATGGACAAATTGCATAAGGAGATCAAAAGCGAAGAATCTTTCTGACTGAATTCGGGATGATCTGGTGTGGTAGAAGCATAACTTTTTTTCTTATCAGTTGTAATTTAATATTATGGGCTGGCTCCTTAGCCTTTGGATTCTTCATCATTATAATTTTCAAAATGCTGGTTTGCCTTCCAATTTAGTTATACACTAATGTCGGCAATAGGTAGTAGAGTTAATTTTCCTATGAAAAAACTAGTTACATTAAGAAATTTAGACATAACAAGCAGCATCAGTGCCAAATGTTGCGTAAAAAAATTATTTATGATTGAATAAGAAGATTAAAAATTATCAATAAAGTAGAACGTTATGTGATCAAATTAATCTCAGATGACATTCTTGTTGCTATTGAAGAAGTTGATGAGTTGCTAGGCAATTTCTTTATGCATTTAAAATTATTTTTTAACTCTACTAGAATTTTAAATTCTCAAACTTCTGCAATTAATGATTTTGTGGGTGAGCATGTGTTATCTGAACAAAATTTGTGCCATTTTATCAGCAGCATGTGTGTTTTGATTAAAATAATTGTTGGGTAGCTTGTTCAATAGTCCTTAAAACTGAGAAAGCAATCTAGGTGTTTTTTTCCCCTCATTTCATATGCTGCATACGTTATCAGATAAGTTACTTTATCTTATTATAATATTTAATTTATTCTACCTCTATCTAGTAGGAAAAGTCTTGCTGCACCATCCTTTGGTGCTGCAAGTGCGTATATATCGACGATGTGGATTGATTGCCCATGCATGCTGGCGTGCATATGATGGTCCAATGAGCCTTATTGTGCATCGCATTTACGCCAGTATGAGCGGATGCACATTTGCTGCATCGAAGGACAATGCAAACTTCGACGCAGCAAGTTTTTTTCCTATCCAGTATGCACTGGTTTGCCTCTCTCTTCTTCTGACAATGATATTATTATGATCACTGGTTTGCCTCTTCTTTTGACAATGATATTATTATGATCACGATTTATATGCACTGAATTCAGGTTTTTGTCCTGTTTCTGCTATGCTGTTTTCTTGAAAGCTTCCTTTCTAAGAGAGATCTACCTAATTGCTAATAGTGGTTTTTTTTATTTTTTTATTTTTTGCTCCTCCTTCATGCTATTTACCTTACCTCTTCCCTTGTTATAATATAAACCATTTCAGACCTTTTCCCCTTTGGCCTTTGTTGAAACCATGATTTTGAAAATCGGACTAGACCGACCGATCAAACCGATTCAACCAGAAGCCTCAAATCTAGTTTTTATTATTAAAGTTAACTTTTATATGACCTGATAAAAACAAAAAAAACTCATTGAACTGGCCAAATTTGAAGAACCGGTCCAACCACGGTTTTTAGACTTTTAGCTTTGATAAATGAAAAAATCAAAAGAATATTTGAGTGGTCAAGGAAGAAGACTGTATAGTCATGGGTTCGATCCTCATAGCTAGCATATTTTTTGAGTTGAGTTGAGTTTGATAAATGAAATTAGGATTAAATTTTTATTTGGATTAATATTTATATATTATTAAATTAAAATTAATTATGATATCATTCGGTTCGATCAAACCGGTTTATTCGATTGAACCGATTGACCTATGACCCAAATATCAAGCCGGTTTGTTATTCGGTTCAATTTTCAAAATATTAGTTGGAATCCGTGCATCAATCCCTAGGACGCACTGGGTTTGAATATCTGGTTACAAAAATCAGATCGACCTTTAGACTGGTTACAAAAATCAGATCGACCTTTAGACTTCGACGCAACTAAAGTTCAGATCTTAGTTGGAGAGTGTATCCAACATCTTAACCTCATGTGTGGATTAAATCCAAATGAAATCAGATTCATATGTAGTTATTTATTTAATTTTAGGCAATATATTATGAGCATGCAAGAAATTCCTTTCCAAATAAAGGACAAAAGATATTGTGGTGGTATTCAACTGTCAGGGTACAATATGGACTAGGTGGCAAAAAATCTTGGACATGGAGCCAGCCTGGGGCTTACATGGGCTAGTTAGCAATTGATGAGGAACAAATTACTGCATAGCATTTCTTATGGGAATACCCAAAATTCGTTTTATATATTTGAAAGCGAAAAACCACACAACTATAACAAACTGACCTATACAGGAATGACCAACAACTACGCGTTTACATTGATTGAATATATAATTAATAAGTCTGTTTACACAGCTGGTGTTACCGTTTCTCTTCCTTCCGATTAATAAGTCTGTTTACACAGCTGGTGTTGCCGTTTCTCTTCCTTCCGAGCGAGCGTTTTCATTCTCACTTTTTTGGCGGCTATAGTTTTGTTCTTTCCTCTTTGCCCAAAGAACATTGTAAAGGCCTCTAATCATAAAAACTCCAGCTAAAATACTGCAACAACAATTTAAGATAATAAGTCACATTTCAAGCATAACATTGTACCGTGAAAAATAAGTTTGACCAAGCACTGAAGAGCACCTTCCAAATTAATTGTTTCTCCAAGAAGAAAAGAAGAGCATATGATTTGAAAAACTAGAGTTAACGGTGTGGTATGGCTAGAAAAATTGGGCCTCTTCTCAATGATCCATGATGACAAGTAATATGAAACTCCAGTGGCCATGATACCCTGCCATGCATCATTTATTAGATGATCAAATTGTAACAGCAAATGAGATGAGGAATATATCAATGCATGGTGGTTCAGCAACTAAAACATGAGCAGCAAATTCGATATGATATATAATAAAACAAGTGATGATGGAGAAAATTTGGAGTCTTCTTGCTTAAATCTATACATGAACCTGCAATCAAATGTGAACATATCATAAAAGATAGCAATTTTTTTATGCAGTTGCAATACCTAGGCTAGTACACTACAACAAAAATCTTGAATAACAACTCTTTTTTCTCGACGCTTAAGGAGAGCGTTGGGAATTCACGTAGCCTGCCGACGCTTTAAAAAGCGTCGGTAAGGAAAAGGCTAACGAGAGGAGCGAGGAAGAGAGAGAGAGAGGCCAAGCACTGCTGGAGCTAAAGGCGGCGTTCAATGACACGAAATGGATGCTTCAGAGCTGGAGACGGGCCGATCCAAACCCCTGCGGCTGGACCGCGTCACCTGCCATTTCCCCGACCTCAAAGTCTGGTCCATGTCCGCACTTCGAGCTCTTTTTTCTCTTCTTCTCTTCCGCTCCTCTTCTCATTTCTCCGCTTCTCTTAATTTACTCGGCCGCAGAAATCTGCCATACATGCAACTCGGAGGCATCATCTCTCCCAGCATCGGCAAGCTCTAGAGGCTCCAACGACTGTGAGACTCCAAGCCTTTCTAAGTTTTCCTTCTCTGTCTCTCAAGCATTCTCAGATTTTTGTAGGAAGAAATAGCTAGAACACGTAAAGGTGTCATCTTATTTCCATTTAATATTTTCCATTTGATTGTTTACGCTAGCTGCTACATTCCCCTGTTCGTGTAGGTATTTGAGAGCCAATAACTTGCAAGGAAGTATTCCTCCCGAGATTGGAGACCTTACTCATCTCACTATCCTGTATGTTTACTAATTCTTGGTTTACTCATCTCACTATGTTTAGCCAATAACTGCACCAAGCTAACGCTTTAAAACGGTCGCTTTTGACCCCTCCGGTTTTGGCAAAGCTGATGTTTTATAGGAGGCGGACACAGTAATAGACACGGGGAGAGAGCGTATTAAGGAGAGAGAGAGAGAAAAGCTCTAGGTTATTAGCATTGGCTACGCCGCCTTCCACCGTAGTCTCTTGCTGGCCCTCCACGAGAACAAGACGATGAGTAAGGTGACGAATATGCATTGCTTCATCGTCACCAGCATTGCTAGCTCCGCCTTAGTGTTTCTTTAGTCCCATACCGGAAGCCCAGCTGGTTCTCCCCTCCTCTATATCTACTTACCCTTTTAGCTTCTCTGTCCCTCTTTCGAGATCAAGGAAAACCAGCTACTTGCCATCAGTCCCCACCTGTGCCCCATCGACTACAAATGGTTGGCAGCCTCGGCATCATCGCCGTCCACCGAACGGACGCGCGAGTCTTCCCCCCATCCCCCCACAGCGCGTACGCCTCTTCTCCGTGCACCGCATCGTCCCCTACCTTGAAAGCTTCGTCGTCCATCCTCAGCGGCACAACTCTACTGATCGCCAAGCATATAAGAGTCGTGATCACAACGTTCCACAAAGCTACAAACCCGGCACTGAGGACCTGCTTTCCGAGCTGCCCCAAGCCACCTTTGCCCAAAAGTGCCCATATTCGAAGCTATAGAACAAGCCATAGTGGTATTGATGATGATCGTTGTAGAACATCCTCGTGAGCCCGGGATGTGCGAGGAGGCCAACGAGCAGCCCCCCCCAAGGTCCCGGCAATGGCGTGGGTGTGGAACGCCCCCAGCGTGTCGTCCATGTTCTCAAAGAAAGCACCATCATGGTGTACCATGGCAGGGACCCGCCATGAGCCCCATCAGCATCGCTGTGGCGTTCTGAAAGAAAGCATTTTATTTTGCCGACATTATGAAATTGTATTTTGCTGACGCTTTAAAAAGCGTTGGCATTGTATTTTGCCGAAGCTTTAAAAGCGTCGGCATTGTATTTTGCCAATTTCAGCCAATCACGTATCCCGAAGGAATCTTTCATTTTTTTTTTTTTTTTTGTCAATAATGATATCGCGCATAAATTTTATATAACCCAAGTGAATGGCCCATTGATTGATCTGCCGTTAAAATACGAATGTTTGGTGAGTTTGGATTTGTTACGTGGTGACGAAGGAAACGATTACAAGAGACTAGACGCATCCCGGGTTGAGAATTAGGGGGGATAAGGCCGAGAGAACAAAGCAGGATAGTCTTATCTTTTTGAGGCAAGTTAAGTAGGATAGCCTTATCGTCCGACGCGAAGCAGGATATGGTGCCAAACTTCTGGAAGGTTACGTGTCATGTATTGGGCGGGCGCAGGCTCAAGGGGCCAAGAACGGTAGCCGAGGGCGACCAGGAGAAAACGCCTCTCTTTTGATGTCTGATTGCCTATAAATTTATTATATATCTAATGTTTTATTCTTTTAATTGCCTGGTGGGTTTTGCAAGACTGCATCAATCGAATAATAACACTGGAGAATATTGGTATGTGTCATGAGCTCTCATCATTCCTATTTGGTCTGTTACAGCTTCATAAGACTATAATTGTATTTGAAGAATCATCTTATCGGCTGCAAACTACTAAATCTCTTCTGGTTTTTATTTATTTGGCTCATTAATTTTCTTCCATCCTGGGTATTTCTAACTGCTGTTGCACCCTTAATCTATCATTGTTATATGATTTGATTCATGAATGATTTAGTTGGCTGACTGTTTCTCACCAAATGAATATTACTTAAATTCTAATTAACCATTAAATTTCTTATGTCTGGGCGTGAAGGGGGATTATCTGGTGTTACGGATGATCGTGGCAAGTACATGATATACATCTTACTAGTATAGCCTGTCTATTATAACCTCACTGTATCTCCCTATGCATATATGCATTATAATAACCCGTCTTATTAATGGTCCTATTTTATTGACTAAACGTTTCTCCTATTAAAGTGATAACAGCCCCCCTCCCTTAATACCTGAACGCTCGCTTGATGGGGCATGCGGTGAAGGAATTGGTATAAAAGGGGACCCATCCTAAGGTTTTACAATATTGTTCTCGAGAGAAATCCTAAGGTTTTAGAACATGGTTCCTAAGGTTTTAGAACATGGTTCTCGAGAGAGATCCTAAGGTTTTAGAACAGGATTCTCGAGAGAGATCCTAAGATTCTCGAGAGAGAAACCTAAAAGCGGAGGCATTGGAATTGAGTCCCTGATCAAGCAATCCTGAAGGCATACACCATCAGAATGCGAGAGCTCGTTGATTAGAAGACCGATCCATCGAGAAGAGAAAGGGAAGATCAATCGAGATCCCTAAAGAAAGAAAGATCTCCCGTGCAGTCCAAAGGAAAACCAGGAAGATCGGATTCCTTACCACCATTAAATAATAATGGCTGAGGTAATTATGTTTAACCAAATTAAGTCTTACATTTGGTATCAGAGCAAGGTTAAAACCTCTGCCTTATTTTGCGAAGATTTCTATCAAGTTTCTCTTTTCAAGCAATTTATGCCGCATGTTTTCCGTTTTCAATTTTTCGGATCTCAGGTTGGTTTCGATCAGTTCTTATCTTTGTTCACGGAATTGACAGAAACCATTAAACCTATTTCAGATTCCGATTTTTGCGGAAACAAAACGTGGCTTCTTTCTTTTCTATTAAAGATTTCTTTCTAGCATTAAAGGTTTCTGGATTTCTTTTTATGGTATTAAAGAGATAGCATTAAAGAAAGAAAAAGAAAAGAAACGTAGCATTAAAGAAAAAAAAAAAACTAAAGAAGAGAAATGCAACGGAAACGTGGATTCAATAACCACATCGGTGAAATATTAAAAAGGGAGAGAAAACTTTCGGTTTTCATTTTTCTCGCTTATTGTCTTTCCGTTCTCTCACGGGATTTAAAATCTGGATTGGTTGGATTTTAAATGCATTTATTATCTGTTTAATGTTTTATTAAATCATGTAACATGATTTATTTTTATCATTTGTTTCTTGAGTTTAAATTTTTGTATTAAAATACGCCTCCTGAGTCTCTATGCCTACGGTGTTTTGCATAGACTGGCCCAAGGGAATAATGAGCTACGGCCGGACGTGTTTTAATTAACAAAATTTTTTCTTAAGATGATAATTTTAAAATTCATTAAATAGATATTGAAATGTTATCTTTTGTTCTGCATACTAGATTTATTCTATGCATGAATTTGGTGGTAGTGTAAAAATCACAGTGCAAATCCTTTCAAGGTCTGATTGGTCAGTTGGTGTCTAGAAAGGTAAAGAGATTGTGGTTACTTAATTGGTTCCGTTGACTGACCTAAGGAAAGCAACGGGGGGACCCCCACTTCTCTTTCACTGGCCTGGCCAATTTGACTAACTCGGATCTTGATTTGGAAATGTTACGTTGATTAAGATCACTACCTAATAATCATGCTAAATTGGTTAATCTATATGCATATAATGTCATGTGATCAATATGATGTTGATTAATTGAGGAGTAGCCACAGCATCTTTGATTAATCAAAATTATATATTGAGTTGCAAAGATCACATAAGGTTAGATGACATTAATTGTGACTAATTATATTAATGTAATGAATCTTATCCCACAGGAATTTTTGTTGCACTAATATAATTAATTAGGATGCGATAACAAATTATTTTCTTAATTACCCATAGGAATTAAGAAAGGAATATAATTTGTTAGTCACATCATTAAGCTAATGAGTCTATTTGAGTATAATAACTTAGCCCACAGGTAGTTATTGTATGTTATTGATTCATGTTATTGCATGTTTACATTGGTAAAACATGACATCAAGTTATATGCCTCAAATTCAATTACATGAACATGATTTTATTTTTTATGCAGCTATTTTGCCTGTTAATATTTCTGATATGAAATGTGACATTCCCGATTTAAGTGGTGATAATTATAAATTATGGAAGGAGAGAATTCTTCTTCAATTAGGGTGCATGGATATTGACTATGCTATCAGGAAGGATGAACCACATTTAGTTACATCTACTAGCACTCAGGCTGAGATTGCTGCGTATGAACGATGGGAACGGTCCAATCGCCTCAGTATGATGTTCATACGTACTAAAATTTCTGCTAGTATACGTGGTTCAATTCCTGAGTGCAAAAATGTCAAGGAACTTCTGAAGGCTATTGATGCACAATTTGAGTCTTCAGATAAGGCAATGGCTAGCACCCTAATGACAAAATTATCATCAATGAAGCTCACTACGGTTGGAGGTGTGCGTGAGCACATCATGAAGATGAGGGACATTGCGGCTCAGTTGAAATCCCTAGAGGTTGAGATGTCAGAATCTTTCTTGGTGCACTTTATTTTGAGCTCACTCCCACAGCAATATAGTCCCTTCAAAATATCTTACAATACACATAAGGACAAATGGTCAATTAATGAACTTCTGACCATGTGTGTTCAAGAGGAAGGGAGGCTGATTTTAGAAATGGGAGAAAGTGCACATTTAGTCACTCAGAGAAAGACTAAAGCTCCCAAAGCCAAACGCAAAGGAAAGGGTAAAGTATCCATCCATACAGAAGACAAGAAGGAGTCCAAGTGCTTCTTTTGCAAGAAGAAAGGACATATAAAGAAAGATTGTCTCAAATTCAAAGCTTGGCTTGACAAGAAAGGTACTCTAACCTCATTCGTATGTCATGAATCCAATTTGGTTATATGTCATAACACATGGTGGATTGATTCTGGTTCTACAATCCATGTTTCAAATACCTTGCAGGGTTTTCTAAATCAAAGGAAACCATTGGGAAGTGAACAAAGCATCTATTCAGGAAACAAGATGGGTTCACATGTGGAAGCAATTGGAACGTGCAGACTTATTTTACATTCTGGTTTTGTTTTGGATTTGGAAAAGACATTTTATATTCCAAGTTTCTCTAGAAATTTGATTTCAGTGTCAAGGCTTGTACCAGCAGGATATTCCTTTAATTTTAATAAAAGCTCTGTTGATTTATTTTATAAATCTAAGCTTATTGGGAATGGTACATTGTCAGACAATCTTTTCTAAATCAATCTGAAAAATAATACCACCTATAATGTGATGCACGCCCAAACTGGTATGAAAAGATGTGTTATAAATGAGAATTCCTCTATTTTGTGGCATCGGAGATTAGGTCATATCTCCATTGAGAGAATTAAAAGATTAGTAAAAGATGGAGTACTTGATACTCTTGATTTTACTGATTTTGACACTTGTGTGGACTGCATAAAGGGAAAGCAAACCAACAAGTCCAAGAAAAATGCCAAGAGAAGTTCGAAAATACTGGAGATCATACATACGGATATCTGTAGCCCAGATATGGATTCGTATGGTCAGAGATACTTCATCTCATTTATTGATGACTATTCACGATATATGTATCTCTACCTACTTCATAATAAGAACGAAGCATTAGATGCCTTTAAGGTATTTAAGGCAGAAGTAGAGAAACAATGCGGCAAGCAAATTAAAATCGTGAGGTCAGATAGAGGTGGAGAATATTATGGTAGATACACTGAGAATGGACAAGCACCTGGTCCGTTTGCTCGGTTTCTTGAAGAAAATGGAATTGTTGCACAATACACCATGCCAGGGTCTCCTGACCAAAACGGTGTAGCTGAAAGGAGAAACCGGACATTATTGGACATGGTAAGGAGCATGATTGTCAGCTCTAAGTTACCTAAATCCTTGTGGACTGAAGCTCTTAAAACTGCTGCGTATATATTGAATCGGGTTCCAACCAAGGCTGTTTCCAAAACACCATTTGAGTTATTTAAAGGTTGGAAACCAGTCTGCAACATATACGTGTTTGGGGATGCCCATCTGAAGTAAGAGTCTATAATCCACAAGAAAAGAAACTAGACCCAAGGACTATCAGTGGATACTTTATTGGATATGCTGAGAAGTCCAAGGGTTATAGATTTTATTGTCCATCTCACAGCACTAGGATTGTGGAATCAAGAAATGCAAAATTTCTTGAGAATGACTTGATCAGTGGGAGTGATCAATCTCAGTATTTGGCTTCTTCTGAGAAAGATCATTCAGTTATTCCAGCTTCCACTTCAAGTGAGGGATTGGTTGTTATTTATAGCACTCCTCAAACTCAATTAAGTGCCCAACAACCAGTCATTGAGATTTCACAAGCTGATGGTAATCTAGAAGATCGTGTTGTTCATCAACAATCAGTTGTGCAAGATACTCCTCAAGAGGTCATTGACACAACATTAAGAAGATCAACTAGAATAAAGAAATCAGCAATTCCTAGTGATTATGTTGTGTATCTACATGAATCTGACTATAACATTGGAGCCGAAAATGATCCTGAAACGTTTTCACAAGCCATGAGTTCTAAGGAATCAAACTTGTGGTTCAATGCCATGAAGGATGAGATGGAATCTATGGCATCTAATCGAGTCTGGGATCTTGTTGAGTTGCCTGATGGTGTAAAAGCCATTGGATGTAGATGGATCTTCAAAATAAAGAAAGACTCACAAGGCAACATTGAGAGATATAAAGCAAGACTCGTTGCCAAAGGATTCACTCAGAGGGAAGGAATCGACTACACGGAGACATTTTCTCCTGTATCCAAGAAAGACTCTCTCCGAATAATTATGGCATTGGTAGCTCATTTTGATTTTGAGTTACATCAAATGGATGTGAAGACCGCATTCCTTAATGGAGATCTAGAGGAAGAGGTTTACATGAAACAGCCTGAAGGATTTTCCTCTAGTGATGGTGAGCATTTGGTTTGCAAACTTAAGAAATCCATATATGGATTGAAACAAGCCTCACGTCAGTGGTATTTAAAATTTCATGATGTGATCTCTTCCTTTGGTTTTGAAGAGAACATCATGGATCAATGTATATACCAGAAGGTTAGTGGGAGCAAAATTTGTTTCTTGGTCCTATATGTGGATGACATTCTACTTGCAACCAATGATAAAGGGTTGCTACATGAGGTGAAACAATTTCTCTCTAAAAATTTTGATATGAAAGATATGAGTGAGGCATCTTATGTCATTGGCATTAAGATCCATAGAGAAAGATCTCGAGGCATTTTGGGATTGTCTCAAGAAACTTATATCAATAAAGTCTTGGAGAGATTTCAGATGAAAAATTGTTCACCAAGTGTTGCACCTATAGTGAAGGGTGACAAGTTCGCTTTGAACCAGTGCCCTAAAAATGAACTTGAACGGGAACAGATGCACAACATTCCATATGCTTCAGCTGTTGGAAGCCTAATGTATGCTCAGGTTTGCACAAGAAGACCTGACATTGCATTTGCAGTAGGAATGTTGGGAAGATATCAGAGTAATCCAGGTTTAGACCATTGGAGAGCTGCTAAAAAGGTCATGAGGTATCTTCAAGGGACCAAGGACTACATGCTCATGTATAGACAAACTGATCATTTGGAGATAGAGGGCTACTCAGATTCGGACTTTGCTGGCTGCGTTGATTCTCGAAAATCAACATCAGGATTTATATTTATGTTAGCTGGTGGAGCCATATCATGGAGGAGTGCAAAGCAGACCTTGACTGCTACCTCTACTATGGAAGCGGAGTTCGTTGCTTGTTTTGAGGCTACATCGCAAGGTGTATGGTTGAAGAGTTTCATCTCAGGGCTTAGAATTGTTGACTCCATTACTAGGCCAATTAAACTGTACTGTGACAATTCAGCTGCTGTATTTTTGGCTAAAAACCATAAGAGTGGTAGTCGAAGTAAACATATCGACATTAAGTATTTAGCCATAAGAGAACGTGTTAAAGAGAACAAAGTGGTCATAGAACACGTTAGCACTGAATTGATGATAGCTGATCCTTTGACTAAAGGCATGCCAATTAAGAAGTTTAAGGATCATGTGATAAGAATGGGAGTTGGTTCCATGATATAATTGTATTGATAACAATTTGTACAAAGAAACTCTTATTTCAATCGTTTGTTTATTTCTCATTCAGGTGTACACGTTATATGACTTTTGAGAAATGACAAACTTTTCTTTTGGACTCTGAATAAACATATGGTTTATTCATTATGTTATGTTGTCACATTTGGAATAGTGGTAAAGAAATTGAATGCATTGTAATACATAGAAGATAATACTCAATTATAGAGGACCTATCGCTATGATTCATGTATTTAGTTTCTTGTTCAGTGTTGATAAAATATACGGACCAAGTGGGAGAATGTAATAACCCGTCTTATTAATGGTCCTATTTTATTGACTAAACGTTTCTTCTATTAAAGTGACAATAGCCCCCCCTCCCTTAATACCTGAACGCTCGCTTGATGGGGCATGCGGTGAAGGAATTAGGTATAAAAGGGGACCCATCCTAAGGTTTTATAATATGGTTCTCGAGAGAAATCCTAAGGTTTTAGAACATGGTTCTCGAGAGAGATCCTAAGGTTTTAGAACAGGGTTCTCGAGAGAGATCCTAAGATTCTCGAGAGAGAAACCTAAAAGCGGAGGCATTGGAATTGAGTCCCTGATCGAGAGCAATCCTGAAGGCATACACCATCAGAATGCGAGAGCTCATTAATTAGAAGACCGATCCATCGAGAAGAGAAAGGGAAGATCAATCGAGATCCCTAAAGAAAGGAAGATCTCCCGTGCAGTCCAAAGGAAAACCAGGAAGATCGGATTCCTTACCACCATTAAATAATTTAATTTGGTTAAACATAATTACCTCTAGCCATTATTATTTAATGGTGGTAAGGAATCCGATCTTCCTGGTTTTCCTTTGGACTGCACGGGAGATCTTCCTTTCTTTAGGGATCTCGATTGATCTTCCCTTTCTCTTCTCGATGGATCGATCTTCTAATCAACGAGCTCTCGCATTCTGATGGTGTATGCCTTCAGGATTGCTCTTGATCAGGGACTCAATTCCAATGCCTCCGCTTTTAGGTTTCTCTCTCGAGAATCTTAGGATCTCTCTCGAGAACCCTGTTCTAAAACCTTAGGATCTCTCTCGAGAACCATGTTCTAAAACCTTAGGAAGAACCATATTATAAAACCTTAGGATGGGTCCCCTTTTATACCCAATTCCTTCACCGCATGCCCCATCAAGCGAGCGTTCAGGTATTAAGGGAGGGGGGGCTGTTATCACTTTAATAGGAGAAACGTTTAGTCAATAAAATAGGACCATTAATAAGACGGGTTATTACATTCTCCCACTTGGTCCGTATATTTTATCAACACTGAACAAGAAACTAAATACATGAATCATAGCGATAGGTCCTCTATAATTGAGTATTATCTTCTATGTATTACAATGCATTCAATTTCTTTACCACTATTCCAAATGTGACAACATAACATAATGAATAAACCATATGTTTATTCAGAGTCCAAAAGAAAAGTTTGTCATTTCTCAAAAGTCATATAACGTGTACACCTGAATGAGAAATAAACAAACGATTGAAATAAGAGTTTCTTTGTACAAATTGTTATCAATACAATTATATCATGGAACCAACTCCCATTCTTATCACATGATCCTTAAACTTCTTAATTGGCATGCCTTTAGTCAAAGGATCAGCTATCATCAATTCAGTGCTAACGTGTTCTATGACCACTTTGTTCTCTTTAACACGTTCTCTTATGGCTAAATACTTAATGTCGATATGTTTACTTCGACTACCACTCTTATGGTTTTTAGCCAAAAATACAGCAGCTGAATTGTCACAGTACAGTTTAATTGGCCTAGTAATGGAGTCAACAATTCTAAGCCCTGAGATGAAACTCTTCAACCATACACCTTGCGATGTAGCCTCAAAACAAGCAACGAACTCCGCTTCCATAGTAGAGGTAGCAGTCAAGGTCTGCTTTGCACTCCTCCATGATATGGCTCCACCAGCTAACATAAATATAAATCCTGATGTTGATTTCCGAGAATCAACGCAGCCAGCAAAGTCCGAATCTGAGTAGCCCTCTATCTCCAAATGATCAGTTTGTCTATACATGAGCATGTAGTCCTTGGTCCCTTGAAGATACCTCATGACCTTTTTAGCAGCTCTCCAGTGGTCTAAACCTGGATTACTCTGATATCTTCCCAACATTCCTACTGCAAATGCAATGTCAGGTCTTGTGCAAACCTGAGCATACATTAGGCTTCCAACAGCTGAAGCATATGGAATGTTGTGCATCTGTTCCCGTTCAAGTTCATTTTTAGGGCACTGGTTCAAAGCGAACTTGTCACCCTTCACTATAGGTGCAACACTTGGTGAACAATTTTTCATCCGAAATCTCTCCAAGACTTTATTGATATAAGTTTCTTGAGACAATCCCAAAATGCCTCGAGATCTTTCTCTATGGATCTTAATGCCAATGACATAAGATGCCTCACTCATATCTTTCATATCAAAATTTTTGAGAGAAATTGTTTCACCTCATGTAGCAACCCTTTATCATTGGTTGCAAGTAGAATGTCATCCACATATAGGACCAAGAAACAAATTTTGCTCCCACTAACCTTCTGGTATATACATTGATCCATGATGTTCTCTTCAAAACCAAAGGAAGAGATCACATCATGAAATTTTAAATACCACTGACGTGAGGCTTGTTTCAATCCATATATGGATTTCTTAAGTTTGCAAACCAAATGCTCACCATCACTAGAGGAAAATCCTTCAGGCTGTTTCATGTAAACCTCTTCCTCTAGATCTCCATTAAGGAATGCGGTCTTCACATCCATTTGATGTAACTCAAAATCAAAATGAGCTACCAATGCCATAATTATTCGGAGAGAGTCTTTCTTGGATACAGGAGAAAATGTCTCCGTGTAGTCGATTCCTTCCCTCTGAGTGAATCCTTTGGCAACGAGTCTTGCTTTATATCTCTCAATGTTGCCTTGTGAGTCTTTCTTTATTTTGAAGATCCATCTACATCCAATGGCTTTTACACCATCAGGCAACTCAACAAGATCCCAGACTCGATTAGATGCCATAGATTCCATCTCGTCCTTCATGGCATTGAACCACAAGTTTGATTCCTTAGAACTCATGGCTTGTGAAAACGTTTCAGGATCATTTTCGGCTCCAATGTTATAGTCAGATTCATGTAGATACACAACATAATCACTAGGAATTGCTGATTTCTTTATTCTAGTTGATCTTCTTAATGTTGTGTCAATGACCTCTTGAGGAGTATCTTGCACAACTGATTGTTGATGAACAACACGATCTTCTAGATTACCATCAGCTTGTGAAATCTCAATGACTGGTTGTTGGGCACTTAATTGAGTTTGAGGAGTGCTATAAATAACAACCAATCCCTCACTTGAAGTGGAAGCTGGAATAACTGAATGATCTTTCTCAGAAGAAGCCAAATACTGAGATTGATCACTCCCACTGATCAAGTCATTCTCAAGAAATTTTGCATTTCTTGATTCCACAATCCTAGTGCTGTGAGATGGACAATAAAATCTATAACCCTTGGACTTCTCAGCATATCCAATAAAGTATCCACTAATAGTCCTTGGGTCTAGTTTCTTTTCTTGTGGATTATAGACTCTTACTTCAGATGGGCATCCCCAAACACGTATATGTTGCAGACTTGGTTTCCAACCTTTAAATAACTCAAATGGCGTTTTGGAAACAGCCTTGGTTGGAACCCGATTCAATATATACGCAGCAGTTTTAAGAGCTTCAGTCCACAAGGATTTAGGTAACTTAGAGCTGACAATCATGCTCCTTACCATGTCCAATAATGTCCGGTTTCTCCTTTCAGCTACACCGTTTTGGTCAGGAGACCCTGGCATGGTGTATTGTGCAACAATTCCATTTTCTTCAAGAAACCGAGCAAACGGACCAGGTGCTTGTCCATTCTCAGTGTATCTACCATAATATTCTCCACCTCTATCTGACCTCACGATTTTAATTTGCTTGCCGCATTGTTTCTCTACTTCTGCCTTAAATACCTTAAAGGCATCTAATGCTTCGTTCTTATTATGAAGTAGGTAGAGATACATATATCGTGAATAGTCATCAATAAATGAGATGAAGTATCTCTGACCATACGAATCCATATCTGGGCTACAGATATCCGTATGTATGATCTCCAGTATTTCCGAACTTCTCTTGGCATTTTTCTTGGACTTGTTGGTTTGCTTTCCCTTTATGCAGTCCACACAAGTGTCAAAATCAGTAAAATCAAGAGTATCAAGTACTCCATCTTTTACTAATCTTTTAATTCTCTCAATGGAGATATGACCTAATCTCCGATGCCACAAAATAGAGGAATTCTCATTTATAACACATCTTTTCATACCAGTTTGGGCGTGCATCACATTATAGGTGGTATTATTTTTCAAATTGATTTGGAAAAGATTGTCTGACAATGTACCATTCCCAATAAGCTTAGATTTATAAAATAAATCAACAGAGCTTTTATTAAAATTAAAGGAGTATCCTGCTGGTACAAGCCTTGACACTGAAATCAAATTTCTAGAGAAACTTGGAATATAAAATGTCTTTTCCAAATCCAAAACAAAACCAGAATGTAAAATAAGTCTGCACGTTCCAATTGCTTCCACATGTGAACCCATCTTGTTTCCTGAATAGATGCTTTGTTCACTTCCCAATGGTTTCCTTTGATTTAGAAAACCCTGCAAGGTATTTGAAACATGGATTGTAGAACCAGAATCAATCCACCATGTGTTATGACATATAACCAAATTGGATTCATGACATACGAATGAGGTTAGAGTACCTTTCTTGTCAAGCCAAGCTTTGAATTTGAGACAATCTTTCTTTATATGCCCTTTCTTCTTGCAAAAGAAGCACTTGGACTCCTTCTTGTCTTCTGTATGGATGGATACTTTACCCTTTCCTTTGCGTTTGGCTTTGGGAGCTTTAGTCTTTCTCTGAGTGACTAAATGTGCACTTTCTCCCATTTCTAAAATCAGCCTCCCTTCCTCTTGAACACACATGGTCAGAAGTTCATTAATTGACCATTTGTCCTTATGTGTATTGTAAGATATTTTGAAGGGACTATATTGCTGTGGGAGTGAGCTCAAAATAAAGTGCACCAAGAAAGATTCTGACATCTCAACCTCTAGGGATTTCAACTGAGCCGCAATGTCCCTCATCTTC
Organism: Calamus simplicifolius; assembly: GCA_900491605.1. NCBI lineage: Eukaryota > Viridiplantae > Streptophyta > Magnoliopsida > Arecales > Arecaceae > Calamus > Calamus simplicifolius. The sequence continues at coordinate 401,142 of UESW01001399.1, forward strand.
ATGATGTGCTCACGCACACCTCCAACCGTAGTGAGCTTCATTGATGATAATTTTGTCATTAGGGTGCTAGCCATTGCCTTATCTGAAGACTCAAATTGTGCATCAATAGCCTTCAGAAGTTCCTTGACATTTTTGCACTCAGGAATTGAACCACGTATACTAGCAGAAATTTTAGTACGTATGAACATCATACTGAGGCGATTGGACCGTTCCCATCGTTCATACGCAGCAATCTCAGCCTGAGTGCTAGTAGATGTAACTGAATGTGGTTCATCCTTCCTGATAGCATAGTCAATATCCATGCACCCTAATTGAAGAAGAATTCTCTCCTTCCATAATTTATAATTATCACCACTTAAATCGGGAATGTCACATTTCATATCAGAAATATTAACAGGCAAAATAGCTGCATAAAAATAAAATCATGTTCATGTAATTGAATTTGAGGCATATAACTTGATGTCATGTTTTACCAATGTAAACATGCAATAACATGAATCAATAACATACAATAACTACCTGTGGGCTAAGTTATTATACTCAAATAGACTCATTAGCTTAATGATGTGACTAACAAATTATATTCCTTTCTTAATTCCTGTGGGTAATTAAGAAAATAATTTGTTATCGCATCCTAATTAATTATATTAGTGCAACAAAAATTCCTGTGGGATAAGATTCATTACATTAATATAATTAGTCACAATTAATGTCATCTAACCTTATGTGATCTTTGCAACTCAATATATAATTTTGATTAATCAAAGATGCTGTGGCTACTCCTCAATTAATCAACATCATATTGATCACATGACATTATATGCATATAGATTAACCAATTTAGCATGATTATTAGGTAGTGATCTTAATCAACGTAACATTTCCAAATCAAGATCTGAGTTAGTCAAATTGGCCAGGCCAGTGAAAGAGAAGTGGGGGTCCCCCGTTGCTTTCCTTAGGTCAGTCAACGGAACCAATTAAGTAACCACAATCTCTTTACCTTTCTAGACACCAACTGACCAATCAGACCTTGAAAGGATTTGCACTGTGATTTTTACACTACCACCAAATTCATGCATAGAATAAATCTAGTATGCAGAACAGAAGATAACATTTCAATATCTATTTAATGAATTTTAAAATTATCATCTTAAGAAAAATTTTTGTTAATTAAAACACGTCCGGCCGTAGCTCATTATTCCCTTGGGCCAGTCTATGCAAAACACCGTAGGCATAGAGACTCAGGAGGCGTATTTTAATACAAAAATTTAAACTCAAGAAACAAATGATAAAAATAAATCATGTTACATGATTTAATAAAACATTAAACAGATAATAAATGCATTTAAAATCCAACCAATCCAGATTTTAAATCCCGTGAGAGAACGGAAAGACCATAAGCGAGAAAAGCGAAAACCGAAAGTTTTCTCTCCCTTTTTTAATATTTCACCGATGTGGTTATTGAAGCCACGTTTCCGCTGCATTTCTCTTCTTTAGTTTTTCTTTTCTTTAATGCTACGTTTCTTTTCTTTTTCTTTCTTTAATGCTATCTCTTTAATACCATAAAAAAGAAATCCGGGAAACCTTTAATGCTAGAAAGAAATCTTTAATAGAAAAGAAAGAAGCCACGTTTTGTTTCCGCAAAAATCGGAATCTGAAATAGGTTTAATGGTTTCTGTCAATTCCGTGAACAAAGATAAGAACTGATCGAAACCAACCTGAGATCCGAAAAATTGAAAACGGAAAACATGCGGCATAAATTGCTTGAAAAGAGAAACTTGATAGAAATCTTCGCAAAATAAGGCAGAGGTTTTAACCTTGCTCTGATACCAAATGTAAGACTTAATTTGGTTAAACATAATTACCTCCAGCTATTATTATTTAATGGTGGTAAGGAATCCGATCTTCCTGGTTTTCCTTTGGACTGCACGGGAGATCTTCCTTTCTTTAGGGATCTCGATTGATCTTCCCTTTCTCTTCTCGATGGATCGGTCTTCTAATCAACGAGCTCTCGCATTCTAATGGTGTATGCCTTCAGGATTGCTCTTGATCAGGGACTCAATTCCAATGCCTTCGCTTTTAGGTTTCTCTCTCGAGAATCTTAGGATCTCTCTCGAGAACCCTGTTCTAAAACCTTAGGATCTCTCTCGAGAACCATGTTCTAAAACCTTAGGATTTCTCTCAAGAACCATATTGTAAAACCTTAGGATGGGTCCCCTTTTATACCCAATTCCTTCACCGCATGCCCCATCAAGCGAGCGTTCAGGTATTAAGGGAGGGGGGCTGTTATCACTTTAATAGGAGAAATGTTTAGTCAATAAAATAGGACCATTAATAAGACGGGTTATTACATCTTAATTTGGTTAAACATAATTACCTCCAGCCATTATTATTTAATGGTGGTAAGGAATCCGATCTTCCTGGTTTTCCTTTGGACTGCACGGGAGATCTTCCTTTCTTTAGGATCTCGATTGATCTTCCCTTTCTCTTCTCGATGGATCGGTCTTCTAATCAACGAGCTCTCGCATTCTGATGGTGTATGCCTTCAGGATTGCTCTTGATCAGGGACTCAATTCCAATGGCTCAGCTTTTAGGTTTCTCTCTCGAGAATCTTAGGATCTCTCTCGAGAACCCTGTTCTAAAACCTTAGGATCTCTCTCGAGAACCATGTTCTAAAACCTTAGGATTTCTCTCGAGAACCATATTCTAAAACCTTAGGATTTCTCTCGAGAACCCTGTTCTAAAACCTTAGGATCTCTCTCGAGAACAATGTTCTAAAACCTTAGGATTTCTCTCGAGAACCATATTGTAAACCTTAGGATGGGTCCCCTTTTATACCCAATTCCTTCACCGCATGCCCCATCAAGCGAGCGTTCAGGTATTAAGGGAGGGGGGCTGTTATCACTTTAATAGGAGAAACGTTTAGTCAATAAAATAGGACCATTAATAAGACGGGTTATTACATTCTCCCACTTGGTCCGTATATTTTATCAACACTGAATAAGAAACTAAATACATGAATCATAGCGATAGGTCCTCTATAATTGAGTATTATCTTCTATGTATTACAATGCATTCAATTTCTTACCACTATTCCAAATGTGACAACATAACATAATGAATAAACCATATGTTTATTCAGAGTCCAAAAGAAAAGTTTATCATTTCTCAAAAGTCATATAACGTGTACACCTGAATGAGAAATAAACAAACGATTGAAATAAGAGTTTTTTTGTACAAATTGTTATCAATACAATTATATCATGGAACCAACTCCCATTCTTATCACATGATCCTTAAACTTCTTAATTGGCATGCCTTTAGTCAAAGGATCAGCTATCATCAATTCAGTGCTAACGTGTTCTATGACCACTTTGTTCTCTTTAACACATTCTCTTATGGCTAAATACTTAATGTCGATATGTTTACTTCGACTACCACTCTTATGGTTTTTAGCCAAAAATATAGCAGCTGAATTGTCACAGTACAGTTTAATTGGCCTAGTAATGGAGTCAACAATTCTAAGCGCTGAGATGAAACTCTTCAACCATACACCTTGCGATGTAGCCTCAAAACAAGCAACGAACTCCGCTTCCATAGTAGAGGTAGCAGTCAAGGTCTGCTTTGCACTCCTCCATGATATGGCTCCACCAGCTAACATAAATATAAATCCTGATGTTGATTTCCGAGAATCAACGCAGCCAGCAAAGTCCGAATCTGAGTAGCCCTCTATCTCCATATGATCAGTTTGTTTATACATGAGCATGTAGTCCTTGGTCCCTTGAAGATACCTCATGACCTTTTTAGCATCTCTCCAATGGTCTAAACCTGGATTACTCTGATATCTTCCCAACATTCCTACTGCAAATGCAATGTCAGGTCTTGTGCAAACCTGAGCATACATTAGGCTTCCAACAGCTGAAGCATATGGAATGTTGTGCATCTGTTCCCGTTCAAGTTCATTTTTAGGGCACTGGTTCAAAGCGAACTTGTCACCCTTCACTATAGGTGCAACACTTGGTGAACAATTTTTCATCCGAAATCTCTCCAAGACTTTATTGATATAAGTTTCTTGAGACAATCCCAAAATGCCTCGAGATCTTTCTCTATGGATCTTAATGCCAATGACATAAGATGCCTCACTCATATCTTTCATATCAAAATTTTAGAGAGAAATTGTTTCACCTCATGTAGCAACCCTTTATCATTGGTTGCAAGTAGAATGTCATCCACATATAGGACCAAGAAACAAATTTTGCTCCCACTAACCTTCTGGTATATACATTGATCCATGATGTTCTCTTCAAAACCAAAGGAAGAGATCACATCATGAAATTTTAAATACCACTGACGTGAGGCTTGTTTCAATCCATATATGGATTTCTTAAGTTTGCAAACCAAATGCTCACCATCACTAGAGGAAAATCCTTCAGGCTGTTTCATGTAAACCTCTTCCTCTAGATCTCCATTAAGGAATGCGGTCTTCACATCCATTTGATGTAACTCAAAATCAAAATGAGCTACCAACGCCATAATTATTCGGAGAGAGTCTTTCTTGGATACAGGAGAAAATGTCTCCGTGTAGTCGATTCCTTCCCTCTGAGTGAATCCTTTGGCAGGAGGTAATTATGTTTAACCAAATTAAGTCTTACATGCATGTGTGCTTCATATCTCCATATAATTTGACAAGCTAATAATACATCAAGTTGCACTTCATGTAAACATAAGACTTGTAAGAAAGAAAATACATGACACTTAATGTGTCATAACTTGCTCTAAAGTTCTTTTACAACGACATTCCAAAAATGCTAAGCCAAGCATCCACGCTTCTAGCTTCAATGAGACTATCGTCCATTGTTAGGGTTCCAAGCACCATGCGCAGGCGGTCCAAAATTACTGAAGCTTGATGTGTTACATTGGATGAAGATAGATAATAGAGACCAGCGACTCTATGAAAAGCTTGTAACATGAGAATTGTCATTAAGTCCTCCCAGCGTATCAGAGGTACCAAGAGAAGCAGCCTTGTAGGCTTTTGATGACAAAGGTTTCGACAGCCACACCACTCTCAGAATCTATGCATAGACTAATGTTTTGAAACCCAGATCAAACCAGCCAGGCTTCCTGTCCTGACGCACCTAGCTAGAGAAACAGAATATGCTAAAATCAGTATAATTTCTTTAAAGCCATCGATAACCTTGGTTAAATCAGCAATTTGTTTGAACTACTCTAGGTTCAAATGAAACAGTCAGTTCTTGAGATATAGAGAACCATCGCATCTCGATTCAGAATAGGATTAAGGCTGGTTCTGCTCACTCGATTCCTCTCCTCCCTCCCCCCTCCATTGCCAAATGATAGCTCAACTACAGGAGCTCAATGGTAGGCCAGTTGCAGCACCACCCTTTCCTCTCTGAATGAGGCTATGAAACCCAATGCTGTGATTATGAAATCCATGCAAACGAAACATTAGCCTTGGCTATCTTTGTTTTTGATGATCATTAATAGACTATGATTTTTTGCTTTGCTAAGTTTTAATTTTCCTCACTGATCTTTGTATTTGATGGTGATTAATAAATTCTATTGTTTTGTAATTTACATGCATATATTTATAATTTACAATGTATTTTTATGTCCACTAATTAGTAGTTAATATTTTTATTACATCATCGTTATGTCACATTCTATTCATATTGACCAAGTGATTGAACTAGCAACTGTTGTTGGTTTGATGAACACTCCAGTTTTTAAAACACCATACATAGTTCCCTACTTTCTCACTTTTGTAGAGTTTGCAATTTGGGTCCCATTATGATAATTAAGTGGGTTTGGGAAGAAAGTGAACATTGATACTGACAATGCTTTCATGGAGCTTTCCTTTTCAGCTACAATTAAGGAAAAGGAGAGAGCAACTAAGGTACAGATAATTGTTTTTTATGCAAAGGGCAGGGAGGTATAGGAAATTGTTGAAGTATGGAAATTTCCATTAACAATTTATTATAAATCCTAAATAAAATTATGCAGAACAATTCCTGTTACTAAATACAAAATATGATGGGCAAATTCTTCTTAAATCACATTGCCACTTTCTAAGGACTATGTTTTTCCTGCTCTACTCCTAACTTTTCTCTGACTTTTGACCCCACATTGTGATAGCATACAGGATCCATGCATCAAGAGAGACACAAGTAATGGACCTATAGTACCTCCATGTTTACCACTTACAAAGACATGATGATAGATCTCATAAAACAGAACATTAATCATTGGATTGGAAAGGGAAGAAATGTAAGCAACTTCATAAGTTGAGATTCTACACTAATAATCAAGTTATAGAACATCAATACCTGTAAAAGATCAATATAAATTTAAACCCCCAAAAATATTGCTGTATATGGATGACTAAATACTAGTACCACAGGAAAACAGGATGCCTAACAATAACTTCTGAGTAGAAAATTAACATGAAAAATTATCTCAAGAGATTAAATTACACCATTCAAATGGTAAGATCATCAGTCAAAAGGGAAGCCTTTGCCTTGTGTAGAAGCTCTAGATTCACACTTTGCAAAGTTTGCAATGCCACGTGCAACTTGAGCATCAGGGTGCCCACATCTAACCATTCCTAGCAATGCTTTGACGCCACCTTCCCCTCTCAGCCTTGTCTGTAGTTTATCTGTTGAAAATAATAGAAAGAAATGCTGTGATACCACACACAAATTTTTTGTTTGGTGAATATACCCCCCACACAACAAAAAAGGCTGCATCTTAAAGTCATGTACAATGACACAACAAGCATATTTCAGGTTCAATGTGCTCATTACTAGGATTGAAGTTTGCCGAGGAGAGTGAATCAGCAACTGCAAGCAAACTTTCGGCTAGACTGAAAGATTTGAACAATATCCTCATAATTCTGGATGATCTAAGGGACAGGTTGGATCTTAACAATGTCGGAATTCCCTGTGGAGGTGAACAAAAGGGTTGCGAAGTTATAATTACAGCTCGGAGCAGGGATGTTTGCAGGGCAATGGAGAGCCAAATCATAGTTGAAGTGAGAGTTTTGTCGGAGGAGGAATCATGGGATCTGCTGACCAAGGTTGCGGGGAGTGTGTTAGAAACCTCAAAGTTGGAAAGGATGGCAAAGGATGTGATCGGAGAATGTGGTGGCTTGCCTCAGGCCCTCGTGACCGCTGGACAAGCAATGAAGCAGAAGAAAGCCATGTTAGAGGAGTTAAGACGGCGACCTACGTCAATATAGAACCGAGGCATGCATGGCCAAAAATAACTGGAGATTGATATAACTAACTTCATGTTCCAACTCTGACATCTAGTTTCGGTGGATAGGTTCTTCTCAAAGTGCGGAATTTGAAGTGTTTCGTGTTCAGAGAATCAAACAATCATAAGAATATATAATGAAGAGCTACCAATATTAATTAACCCAACTCTGTTACACTGTTGCTGGTTCTATCTCCTCTATGTTTTCATCCTCCGTTGTTGGCCTATCATTTTGTTCTTTGCTCTTTCCCCAAAGAACACTGTAAAGGCCTCCAATCATCAAAACTCCAGCTAGAATACTGTAACAATAATTTAAAATAGTAAGTCATATTTCAAGCATAACATTAGAATATGAAAAACAAGTTTGGTGAAGCATTGAAGGACACCTTCCCAAATTAATCATTTCTCCAAGAAGAAAAGAAGAGAATATGATTTGAAAAATTAGAGCTAATGGTGTGGTCATGGCTAGAAAAACTGGGCCCTTCTTCTCAATAATCCATGATGACAAGTAATATGAGACTCCAGTGGCCATGATCCCCTGTCATACATCACTTATATTAGATGATCAAATTGTAACAGTAAATAAGATAAGGAATATATCAATGCATTGTGGTTCAGATTTTTTTTTTTCAATTAAAACATGAGAAACAAATTTGATATGATTCATAATAAAACAAGAGATGTTCGAAAAAATTTGGAGTCTTCTTGCTTAAGTCTATACATGGACATGCAATCAAATGTTAACATATCATAAAAGATAGCAAAGGCATGCATTATTTTTAATGCAGGGTTGTGATAGCTAGGCTAGTGCTAGTTTGCATAGTTTAACTATCATTGAAAAAATTCATCTTTTCACTAAATTTAACCTTTTTTTAATTAATTTTATTATTAGAAAGTTTTAGGCCATCTCTGTGAGGAAGGTCTAGCTCTTCTATGCTATCATTTCTTAAGAAAATATGGGGTCTGATGGAGTACATAAAGAATGCAAAGAAAAAAGCAATTAAAAAAAATCAAAGAAAAGAAAATTACTTACACCGAGAGTCACTGAGAGAAGACCCATGTCAAAGCCCAACTTCCAATGAGAAAAGTCCCTCACAAATGCCAGAGCCACAAAGAATGACTGAATGGTACTCCATGAGCACTGAATAGTGGTTAATATAAGCTTGGCAGGGTACTCCCTCAACACATATCCCTAGTGAAAGTTAAAACATTCTCTATTGAGAACAAAAGATAGAAATGCTAGATCATTTAAGGACTGCGTGCAGTCCTATTTGCAAATTATGCCTATCTAAGAAGCATACCTGTATGACCATCCATAGAGACAAGGCTGAAGTAGAAATGGTCACGAGGAGTGTCCCCAGGGCCCATCTCTTGAGAGAATGGTAGCTAGCTCCATTAGCCTGGCTAATTTCATGTCTAAGAAGGTGGTGATGGTTGAAGGATTTCAACTGGGGTCCCTTGTAAAAGGCTAATATTAGGATGCCAGCTAGGCAGAGTGCTAGTCCAAAAACTTTAGCGATGCCTCGAAAACTTTTTATCTTAACCCTCTCTGTTCTGTCATAAAAAAATTTTAATGCATGTTTTTAAGATTACTGGCAACAATATTCATGAAAAAAATGCAGAACTTTTCAATAGTGTGATAGGTCATACCTAAATAGAACGGCAAAGATAAAAGTAATCACAGGAACGGAATTTTCCATTGCTGCTGCTGCTGTGGGTGTTGTGTATGAAGACCAATTGAATATGCATTTAAGCATACAACATGGCTGAACACACCAAAAGGAGGGGAAAAAAGGGTTAAGATGCATTAGAAATCTTGTTGTATTAGATAAATAAGAGTATGGATATGTTATATCCAAAATAAAAATATGAAAGGTAAACTTAGAACAACATAGAATGATCTAAATTTGATTTTAAAACTTACCCTATTAAAGCAAGTATGAAAATCTTGATGCAGACCATGAATGATAGTGGAGGAGCTTTCTTCCTGCATAGCATAACATGTCAATGAAAGTTTACAATATGCAGACAATATTATATTCCATATGCTTTCGTAAGTACCAACATTAATGTAATATTAACATATTAATATTTATTAAAATTTTTTTATTTTATATAGAATATTTTATATTCTTTATGATATAATGACATATATTCTAATATCTAATTATAAAAGTTATATATAATAAAAGCAGCTCTATTGTATTGTCATATGTTACACGATGTATTTTCATATTATAATATAATACTAATATATTATAGCATACTATTTGATATTATGTGTGTAGAGTAATATTATATTATAAATTAATAATCATATCATATTATAAGATATTATATATATATGGTTGTGTAAAATATACCAAAAAAATGTATGCATGCAATATCATTTTTTGAATGACAAATATGTGAAGATCCAAAACAAAATTCACCCCCTCCCTCCGTCCCATCTTAAGAAAAAAAAAGCCTTTTGAGAGGATCGAGATCCAATCTATGATAGCTGGTACAACCTTCAATAATGTACCTTTTTTTATTATTATCTGATTGGCTTAGTTGTTAGCTTTGACATCTAGTTGACCCCAACTTCCTTTCTATGCTCTTAAAGGTAGACCAAAAATTAAATCAATGGAAGAGAAAAAGAAGACTTCGAATCTTAGCATTTTACAAAAAATATAAGTTAAAATTGAGTTGAATAAAGGAAAAGGATTTATGTAACCGAATCCAAAGAATTTAGAATTAAGGCTTTAAATTGTAGTATTTTTAGAATTAACTTTGAGTTGGTGTTGTGATATGAATCACATTAAATTACATGTGAGAGATTAAAGATTTAGCAATTCATTTGTTTTAAAACCCACAAGTAACCAATCTTGGTTTATGAATGAAAAATATGATCAGGCACTAACCCTCCAAGTCTTTGTCATCCATCCCTATTATTTTGCTCTCATTCAAGGGGTCTAACATTAAGCTTATATTATTTTATTATGATTCAAGCTGTCTAGTTGTCTCATTTAGATAATGTGTCATTTAGTTTACAATACTAGTAGGGATAATTCAATATTTGGTTTAAAATAATAATTCTTTTTACTATATATGGACAATTTTTTAATATAAAAAAGAATAGGTTTCATCTAATATCTTAAAATATACTCTTTAATTATACATTCTTCTTTCATCCTACTTACTTTAAAAAAAAACTATTGTTTGTTTATCAATAAAATTTAACATAAGTCACTCATTCTATAAATTGTCTTTCTCATTTACTCATTATGAAGGCTTTTCTTTGGACAATTGGATTTCAGATAAGTCATGCATGCATAAAACAGAATTTCTGGTCTCATTATGGTGCTTACCACGTAACAAAATGTGACAGAGACCGTGAACTGATTCATTTTAAATTTTACTTAACCCATTTAAACCTATTCATGGGCCTAAAATATTTTGATCCGAGCTCAAGCTGATGAAAGCTTGTCGTACATGGACTTGACTTAGTTTGGTCAGCACAAGACTAACTTTGTTTAGCAGGACTGTCATGCGACATGCCCTATCCTATCTATTAAACCCGTTTCAAAAGCAAAGGCAATCAAAACCAAATCAATAAATGAAAGAACAAAAGCATGAAAACCAAAGAAACATCTAAGATGGAGTCTCTACCGGGGGATTAGATAGGCTTACAGGTCTGACTTTTGAAAATAACATTTTCATATTCTAGACCCTAGCTAGTATATTTTGTAGTGGTAGTCTTGTTATATTTTGTTCTTTTACATGTGATACTATTGGTTTAATTCATTTCCTTAGCATGTTTTGGCAAATGTTTCCATGATTGCCGTGTAATATTCAATTTAAATACATGAATACTAAAAAATTAATTGGGAGATAGTACTAGAACCTCAAAACAACAATAACAAATAAAAATAGAAAATCTACGTGGTATATTGTACTTGTTTAAATAATAATATACAAATCACAATAATAAAGGGGTTCAAATCCAAGAGAGAGAAGAGAGCATTACCTTTCAAGCACCAAAGCAATCGGTGTCATGAAGAGAGTAGCAATAAGCTGCCTATAGAACACATAAATGAATGTGCTCATACCCTTGTTGAAGGCAGCCTTGGCGGGAATCTGCACGACTGCAAACGATAGGTTTACGAGAGAGGCGGCCACAAAAGCTTTCGCGTCCTTCATGATGAGAGTTAGGCTAGAGCTTCTTTGGAAGGGGGTTAGAGCTTCTCTGGCTCGGCCAAGGCTCGTCCGTTGCAAGCTGTCCTTTAGTTATGTTAAAGCAATTAAAGAGCCAGAAACTCTTCTGCTTAGAGGACATTTCTTATCAAAAATTTCGACTGACAGTCAGAATCTAAATGACTGTCTTTTAACCAGATTTGTTGTTTTTCATTATACTTTCTCATCGAGCGCCCGTGAGCTTTCTTTCTACTGGAAAAACGCCAATGTCTTCTCAGAGGGCTATTCCTTTCCAAGTAAAAGTTACTGCAGAAGACCGAGTCAGTGATATTTACTCTTGGGCCTTGACTTACCTTAAAGAATTGCCCCCATTAATAAGTTAATTAAATAAAGAAGCAACCTCAGCGCGTCACAGAAACCTTCATCGGAGACCAGTCACGGTCTCATTCTTCCATGAAACAGGGAGGCAGCAAACGGGAGTTGTTAAATTTTTTATCGCTTCCTCGATCCCATTGTACTCCTCATTTCCACTAGCTCTTCTTCTCCAGTCTTTCTTACGGCGCCGGTGTGGCCGACTGGTGGTCGGATATGGCCGAGTACAGAAACATGAAACAGAGCATCGGCCCTACTAGGTTTTAGATGACGATCGGCAGCCACCTAATGACTTGTTGAGGTCCACTAGATCTAAGCTATAGGATTAATTTTCTATTTACCTTCTCAAATTTGGTTTAGGTTTTTCCTGATTAATTGGCTACCTTGTTTAGGAAACAGGGATCAAGATCTCATTATTGATCTCTGTTTCCTTATTTCATTAGCTTTCTCTTTCCTTTTTCTTTTTTCAGCTCGGACCAATCAAAGATTTGGCCCATTAAATCCTAAAAACCTATTTAATTAACCAAAACCTTGCTTTAGGATTGCAAAACCTAATCCTTGGCTAAGTTTTGCACATCTAGAGAGGCTAATGAAAACATATGGGAAAATGGACGTCAGACATATATGATCTATCCCATTTGAGTTTGGCTGGGTATGTTCGACACCAGAGGAGACTGCCAAGCCAAATCTAACGCACGCTTTCTCTCTTTCTATATATATATATATATATATATATATAAGAGATAATGCCATAGTTGTCAGGCCCGGCTCGGACATCGACCCGGCCAAGGGCTCGAGTCACTGGTTCAATCGGTTCAATCATTTTAATATAAAATATATTTATATTACTAAAATTTAATTTTTAATAAAAAAATAAAGATGAACATGATAATAAAGTTTAACATCTAATGCTAAAAAAAGAGAGTTGACCGGTTTATGGGTGAACCGGACGGGTTGACCAGGTTATCCCGGGTATCTTACACATCTGGTTTTATCTTAGAACCGGACTGGCTCCTAGTTCAACCGGTCCAACCGGCCGGTTCGATCCGGTTCTGACAACTACCGATAATGCTGCTTAAGGATTGATCTAAATCCTAACTATTGACTTCTTTTCTTTCCTTTAATAAAATTTAAAGTAACTTTAGGGGCTGTTTAAAATGAAAGGAGTCATATTTCAGTGTGGTAATCCTTTACTCCTAAAATTCAAAGATTTCTAGGAATTAATTACCATCTCTTTGTTGTTGATCTTTTATTTTCAAAATTAAGAGCAAATGAAATTCTCAAGAATAATTGGTTGAAATTTTAGATGCCGGCTAAATTATCCAAGAATATGCATGAAAATATTTACTTCAAACAAATGCTTAATGTTTTATTTGGAGTCCTTCCTCGTAGACTTTATTGATTTAAGCCATTTACTAGCAATTAATTTTTTAAATAATCCATTTACTATGTAATCTAACACATACTATATCCAAAAAAGAAAAAACCAATTCTATGGATCTAAACTTTTGGTAGTTATTTTTCATCATTTCTTTTTGCAAAATTCAAATTAGTAAAAATAAGTAAAATCATTCAAAAAAAAAATTATTTGCTATCATTATGCAACTATATGTGCATATGTAAGTATATGCGTATAACTAAATCGATATCCAACTCTTATGAATGGAATTATAACGTTTAATCCCTGTTGACTAACCATGTAACATCTGGTCCATCAAATCAATTTTTTTTAAAAAATTTTATGATCCTTCTTGCTGCATAAAGTTACATTCATATTATATAGTTTTTTCATGTTACATATATTTATCTTCCTAATGTATACAATAAACATAAGTATGCATACAAACATTGTACTAAAAAAAGATTAAAAATTAAAAAGAATTAATATGATAGATTAAGCATTATGTTATTGGTCGATAGAGACCAAATACTATAGCCCGGCCCAACCAGAGGCTCCATATCAATTTGTTTTGTTTGCAAATATGCTTTGAAGCTTTATATATATATATATATATCTTTGATGATAGAATGATTTCTTTGGCCATATATTTGTATCAAACTTAATTTGTTTTTGGTTTGTAGATACGCAGGGGAAAAGACATGATAGAGGTGTTAGAAAACTATTAACAATCTACACAATATTACATAGAGTTAATAGTTAGGATCCTTTTTATTACCTCCAGCCATTGCTTTCGATCTACCTCTAGAAGATTTGAATCAGGATCTCGATCTTCCTCTCGATGGATCTTGATCTTCCTCCTCTATATGGATCTTGATCTTCTTCTTGATGGATCTTGATCTTCCTCTTCTCGATGGATCTTGATCTTCCTCTTCTCGATGGATCTTGATCTTCTTCTCGAGGAACCTTGATTGAGTGCTTCCAATCAATGAGCCATCGCACTCTGATGGTGTATGCCCTCAGGATGTGCTTGTGCTCTTGATCAGGGACCCAATGCCTCCGCTTGTTTTTGGTTTTTCTTTCGATAACATTGTGTTATCGAAAGCCTTAGGAAGGGATCTCTATTTAAAGAGATATCTTAATTCCCTTCCACCGCTTACTCCCATCAAGTAGGCGTTTAAGCATTTAAATACTATTTAATCCACCGCAGGCGTTTAAGCATTTAACACTATTTAAGAGATTTAGTTACCACTCTTTAACCAGTGGATGTGATAGAGAATTATCCGACGATTAAGCTAAAGTAGGACCATCTTCTAAACGGGATACTACATTCTCCCTTGGTCCGTATATTTTTATCTTAATCCATAATTCTCAATACTAAACAAGAAACCAAATACATGAATCATAGCGATAGGTCCTCTATAATTGAGTATTATCTTCTATGTATTACAATGCATTCAATTTCTTTACCACTATTCCAAATGTGACAACATAACTTAATGAATAAACCATATGTTTATTTAGAGTCCAAAAGAAAAGTTTGTCATTTCTCAAAAGTCAAATAACGTGTACAGCTGAATGAGAAATAAATAAATAATTGAAATAAGAGTTTCTTTGTACAAATTGTTATCCATACAATTATATCATGGAACCAACTCCCATTCTTATCACATGATCCTTAAAATTCTTAATTGGCATGCCTTTAGTCAAAGGATCAGCTATCATCAATTCAGTGCTAACGTGTTCTATGACCACTTTATTTTCTTTAACACGTTCTCTTATGGCTAAATACTTAATGTCGATATGTTTACTTCGACTACCACTCTTATGGTTTTTAGCCAAAAATACAGCAGCTGAATTGTCATAGTACAGTTTAATTGGCCTAGCAATAGAGTCAACAATTCTAAGCCCTGAGACGAAACTCTTCAACCATACACCTTGCGATGTAGCCTCAAAAAGTAACGAACTCCGCTTCCATAGTAGAGGTAGCAGTCAAAGTCTGCTTTGCACTCCTCCATGATATAGCTCCACTAGCTAACATAAATATAAATCCTGATGTTGATTTATGAGAATCAACGCAGCCAGCAAAGTCCGAATCTGAGTAGCCCTCTATCTCCAAATGATTAGTTCGTCTATACATGAGCATGTTGTCCTTGGTCCCTTGAAGATACCTCATGACCTTTTTAGCAGCTCTCCAGTGGTCTAAACCTGGATTACTCTGATATCTTTCCAACATTCCTACTGCGAATGCAATGCTAGATCTTGTGCAAACCTGAGCATACATTAGGCGTCCGACAGCTGAAGCATATGGAATGTTGTGCATCTGTTTCTGTTTAAGTTTATTTTTAGGGCACTGGTTTAAAGCGAACTTGTCACCCTTCACTATAGATGCAACACTTGGTGAACAATTTTTATCTGAAATCTCTCCAAGACTTTATTGATATAAGTTTCTTGAGACAATTCTAAAATGCCTCGAGATCTTTCTCTATGGATCTTAATGCCAATGACATAAGATGCCTCACTCATATCTTTCATATCAAAATTTTTGGAGATAAATTGTTTCACCTCATATAGCAACCCTTTATCATTGGTTGCAAGTAGAATGTTATCCACATATAGGACCAAGAAATAAATTTTGCTCCCACTAACCTTCTGGTATATACATTGATCCATGATGTCCTCTTCAAAACCAAAGGAAGAGATCACATCATGAAATTTTAAATACCACCGACGTGAGGCTTGTTTCAATCCATATATGGATTTCTTAAGCTTGCAAACCAAATGCTCACCATCACCAGAGGAAAATCCTTCAGGCTGTTTCATGTAAACCTCTTCCTCTAGATCTTCATTAAGGAATGCGGTCTTCACATATATTTGATGTAACTCAAAATCAAAATGAGCTACCAATGCCATAATTATTCGGAGAGAATCTTTCTTGGATACAGGAGAAAATGTCTCCGTGTAGTCGATTCCTTCCCTCTGAGTGAATCCTTTGGCAACAAGTCTTGCTTTATATCTCAATGTTGCCTTGTGAGTCTTTCTTTATTTTAAAGACCCATCTACATCCAATGGCTTTTACACTATCAGGCAACTCAACAAGATCCCAGACTTGGTTAGATGCCATAGATTTATCTCGTCCTTCATGTCATTATACCACAAGTTGATTCCTTAGAACTCATGGCTTGTGAAAATATTTCAGGATCATTTTTGGCTCCAATGTTATAGTCAGATTCATGTAGATACACAATATAATCACTAGGAATTACTGATTTCTTTATTCTAGTTGATCTTCTTAATGTTGTATCAATGACCTCTTGAGGAGTATCTTGCACAACTGATTGATGAACAACATGATCTTCTAGATTACCATCAGCTTGTGAAATCTCAATGACTGGTTGTTGAGCACTTAATTAAGTTTGAGGAGTACTATAAATAACAACCAATCCCTCACTTGAAGTGGAAGCTGGAATATCTGAATGATCTTTCTCAGAAGAAGCCAAATACTGAGATTGATCACTCCCACTGATCAAGTCATTCTCAAGAAATTTTGCATTTCTTGATTCCACAATCCTAGTGCTGTGAGATGGATAATAAAATCTATAACCCTTGACTTCTTAGCATATCCAATAAAATATCCACTAATAGTCCTTGGGTCTAGTTTCTTTTCTTGTGGATTATAAACTCTTACTTCAGATGGGCATCCCCAAACACGTATATGTTGCAAACTTGGTTTCCAACCTTTAAACAACACAAATGGCATTTTGGAAATAGCCTTGGTTGGAACCTGATTTAATATATACGTAGCAGTTTTAAGAGCTTCAGTCCATAAGGATTTAGGTAGGTTGGAGCTGACAATCATGCTCCTTACCATGTCTAATAATGTCCGGTTTCTCATTTCAGCTACACCGTTTTGGTCAGGAGACCCTGGCATGGTGTATTGTGCAACAATTTCATTTTCTTCAAGAAGCCGAGTAAACGAACCAGGTGCTTGTCAATTCTCAGTGTATCTACCATAATATTCTCCACATCTATCTGACCTCATGATTTTAATTTGCTTGCTGCATTATTTCTCTACTTCTACCTTAAATACCTTAAAGGCATCTAATGCTTCGTTCTTATTATGAAGCAGGTAGAGATACATATATCGTGAATAGTCATCAATAAATGAGATGAAGTATCTCTGACCATACGAGTCCATATCTGGGCTACAGATATTCGTATGTATGATCTTCAGTATTTTTAAACTTCTCTTGGCATCTTTCTTGGACTTGTTGGTTTGCTTTCCCTTTATGCAGTTCACACAAGTGCCAAAATCAGTTAAATCAAGAGTATCAAGTACTCCATCTTTTACTAATCTTTTAATTCTCTCAATGGAGATATGACCTAATCTCCGATGCCACAAAATAGAGGAATTCTCATTCATAACACATCTTTTCATACCAGTTTGGGTGTGCATCACATTATAGATGGTATTGTTTTTCAAATTAATTTGGAAAAGATTATCAGACAATGTACCATTCCCAATAAGCTTAGATTTATAAAATAAATCAACATAGCTTTTATTAAAATTAAAGGAGTATCCTTCTGGTACAAGCCTTGACACTGAAATCAAATTTCTAGAGAAACTTGGAATATAAAATATCATTTCCAAATCCAAAACAAAACTAGAGTGTAAAATAAGTCTGCAAGTCCCAATTGCTTCCACATGTGAACTCATCTTGTTTCTTGAATAGATGCTTTGTTCACTTCCCAATGGTTTCCTTTGATTTAAAAAACCCTGTAAGGTATTTGAAACATGGATTGTAGAACTAGAATCAATCCACCATGTGTTATGATATATAACCAAATTGGATTCATGACATACGAATGAGGTTAGAGTACCTTTCTTGTCAAGCCAAGCTTTGAATTTGAGACAATCTTTCTTTATATGCCCTTTCTTCTTGCAAAAGAAGCACCTAGACTCCTTCTTGTCTTTTGTATGGATGGATACTTTACCCTTTCCTTTGCGTTTGGCTTTGGAAGCTTTAGTCTTTCTCTGAGTGACTAAATGTACATTTCTCCCATTTCTAAAATCAGCCTCCCTTCCTTTTGAACACACATGGTCAGAAGTTCATTAATTGACCATTTGTCCTTATGTGTGTTATAAGATATTTTGAAGGGACTATGCTACTGTGGGAGTGAGCTTAAAATAAAGTGCACCAAGAAAGATTCTGATATCTTAACCTCTAGGGATTTCAACTGAGCCGCAATGTCCCTTATCTTCATGATGTGCTCACGCACACCTCCAATAGTAGTGAGCTTCATTGATGACAATTTTATCATTATGTGCTAGCCAGTGCCATATCTGAATACTCAAATTGTGCATCAATAGCCTTCAGAAGTTCCTTGACATTTTTGCACTCAGTAATTGAACCACGTATACTAGCAAAAATCTTAGTAGTATGAACATCATACTGAGGCGATTGGACCGCTCCCATCGTTCATACACAGCAATCTCAGCCTGAGTGCTAGTAGATGTAACTGAATGTAGTTCATCCTTCCTGATAGCATAGTCAATATCCATGCACCCTAATTGAAGAAGAATTCTCTTCTTCCATAATTTATAATTATCACCACTTAAATCGAAAACATCACATTTCATATCAAAAATATTAACAGGCAAAATAGCTGTATAAAAAATAAAAATCATGTTTATGTAATTGAATTTTAGGCATAAACTTGATGTCATATCTTACCAATGTAAACATGCAATATATGAATCAATAACATACAATAACTACCTGTGGGCTAAGTTATTATACTCAAATAGACTCACTAACTTAATGATGTAACTAACAAATTATATTCCTTTCTTAATTCCTATGGATAATTAAGAAAATAATTTGTTATCGCATCCTAATTAATTATATTAGTGCAATAAAAATTTCTGTGGGATAAGATTTATTACATTAATATAATTAGTCACAATCAATGTCATTTAACCTTATGTGATCTTTGCAACTCAATATAAATTTTGATTAATCAAAGATGCTGTGGCTACTCCTCAATTAATCAAAATCATATTGATCACATGACATTTGAATTCCATTATATGCATAGATTAACCAACTTAGCATGATTATTAGGTAGTGATCTTAATCAACATAACATTTCCAAATCAAGATCTGAATTAATCAAATTGGCCAGGCCAGTGAAAGAGAAGTGGGGGTCCCCGTTGCTTTCCTTAGATCAATCAATGGAACCAATTAAGTAACCACAATCTCTTTACCTTTCTAGACACCAATTGACCAATCAAACCTTGAAAGGATTTGCACTATGATTTTTCACACTACCACCAAATTCATGCATAGAATAAATCTAATATGCAAAACAGGAGACAACATATATGTTGCCGCCAAATCACTTTTGAGGAGCATCAAGCGACAGAAATGCTTCGTTGGCCTTCAAAGGAATGATAGGGACCGTCTCCTTCAACCGAAACCTGCAAGAAAAGTCCTGGACCGGTGGTTCCGGTGGGGACCCTTCGACACTCAAGTCAGCGATATAGAGAACATGAATTTTTTAATGAAAGAGTAGAGATTGAGCCCCCTCTTCCCTCGTTGGGGGATTGGGGTCTTTATATACCTGTTCGGGGGTCCCTCTTACCCTTCACTAGTAACAGCCGAGTAATATCTTCCATTCCTCGTAAGTGGGCATACTAACTGCTAAACATATGTCATAAGTATGCCTCTTAATTTTTTGGAAACCATCCGTGATCTTAGTAATTGCCGGTTCATAATATTTGGTGACCGCTCGTGATCTTGGTAAAGCCATGTGGAATTCCTTGTAGCAAGCGGATGCTTGTCGGCCTCTGTCGCCGAGGCCGACGCCGAGACCGGCACCGCATCGAAGCGGGCCGCGGCCGACCCCAAGATCGAGGTGGGCCATGGAGGAGATGGGCCCAAGGTCGCACGAAGGTCGATGCCGATGCCGTTGCCGAGACTGACGCCGTGTCGAAGCGGGCCGTGGCCGACACCAAGATCGAGGTGGGCCGCGGAGGAGATGGGCCCAAGGCCATGCGGAGGTCGATGCTGACACTGTTGCTGAGACCGACGCCGTGTCAAAGTGGGCCATTGCCGAAGCCGACGCTGACGCCGTTGCTGAGACCGAGACAGGCAGAGTGCGTCGGACCGTGTGACATTGAGCTCGTGATTTCTCATCTCGTGGGTCGTGTGGGTCCCAAGGTACAGCTGTTGGGGGGAGAAGGATGATGTTGAGTTGAAGCCAACTGTCCCTCGTAGAGTATCGAGTATGGAGCGCTTGCGTGGCCCTGCTCATGCCCTTGGATGAGCTTGCATGGCACTGTTCACGTACAAGACTCTGTTCACTTGCATGGCACTATTAACGGCGAGGGAGCTTGGCAACTTGGAGGTGTCGGCTATGGAGCTGTCGGCCTTGGAGCTGTCGGCCATGGAGGTGTCGGCCTTGGAGCTGTCGGCCATGGATCTCTCGGCCTTGGAGCTGTCGGCCATGGAGTTATCGGTCATGGAGCTCGGCCTTGGCGGCGTCGGCCATGGAGCTGTCGGCCTTGGAGCTGTCGGCCATGGAGCTGTCGGCCATGGAGCTGTCGGCCATGGAGCTGCCGGCCTTGGAGCTGCCGGCCTTGGAGCTGTCGGCCATGGAGGTGTCAGCCTTGGAGCTGTCGGCCATGGAGCTCTCGGCCATGGAGCTATCGGCTATGGAGCTGTCGGCCTTGGAGCTGTCGGCCATGGAGGTGTCGGTCTTGGAGCTGAAGGCCATGGAGCTATCGGCTATGAAGGTGTCGGCCATGGAGCTCTCGGCCTTGGAGCTGTCGGCCAAGGAGCTGTCGGCCTTGGAGCTCTCGGCCTTGGAGCTGTCGACCATGGAGCTGTCGGCCTTGAAGCTCTCGGCCTTGGAGCTGTCGGCTATGGAGCTGTCGGCCTTGGAGCTCAGAGCAATTGGGTGCACGTGGCTTTATGAGGCCATAAATGCTACCGTGGCCGAAGGGCCCTTTGGAGGCCAAAGGGGGGCTCCGTCGGTTTCCTTCCTTCATGGTTCTCTAACAGCGTTGGATCAGCCACAATTGGGTGCGCGTGGCTTTATGAGGCCATAAATGCTACCGTGGCCGAAGGGCCCTTTGGAGGCCAAAGGGGGGCTCCGTCGGTTTCCTTCCTTCATGGCTGTTACCAGTGAAGGGTAAGAGGGACCCCCGAACAGGTATATAAAGACCCCAATCCCCCAACGAGGGAAGAGGGGGGCTCAATCTCTACTCTTTCATTAAAAAATTCCTGTTCTCCAGATCGCTGACTTGAGCGTCGAAGGGTCCCCGCCGAAACCACCGGTCCGGGACTTTTCTTGCAGGTTTTCGGCTGAAGGAGGCAGTCCCTATCATTCCTCTGAAGGCCAACAAAGCATTTCTGTCGCTTGATGCTCCTCAAAAGTGATTTGGCGACAACAGATTGGCACGCCAGAAAGAGGGGACGTGCTGAAGGAAAGAGAACTCTGTCTCCCTGACCTATAAGTCTTTGTCCCCTCTAAGATAGCCATGGTGGTGACGCGTGTGCCGAAGGTCCTCACTAATCATGCCGGAGGGCATCCGCATAGCCCTGAGCAGCAAAGGACCACTCTCTCTCTATGCTCCTCTCTCACCACCAACCTCAGCTGCTCTAATTAACCAGCTAACCATCCTCAATCAACAAGTTCAAGCCTTAAATGCAGGAGTTCATGAGTTGCAAAAGTAACGCCCAGCGGCCCCAGATCACGGCGGCCCCGGTTTTCTCCACGACGGCCCTTCACGGCAGCCTCCGGATCCCACGATGGCCTCTTCCTCCACGACAGCCCTTCATGGCAGCCTTCGGATCCCACGACGGCCTCTTCCTCCACGACGGCCCTTCACAGCGGCTTTTGGATCCCACGACGGCCCCTCATAGCGGCCTCTCATCCTCAACGGTCAAGCCCCTCATAGCGGCCCCTGAGATCCCACGGCGGCCTGAGGATCCCATGGCAGCCCGAGACTCCACAGCGGCCCCAGATCACGGCGGCCCTAGTTTCCCCCACGGTGGCTCCCAAGTCCATGGCGGCCCCCGGCCTCCACGGTGGCTCCCAGCCTCTCTCTCTCGATGGCCCGAGGCCCCACGGCGGCCCCCGATGTTCACAGAGGCCACAGGTCCCCCACAGCAGCCGCGTTCCCCAACAGCCACAGTGGCCCAAGACTTCACAGCGGCCTCACTCTCTAGGCGGCCCCCGGCCTCTCCCCATAGTGACCAAACGAGTGCTAGTTTCGCAATTGCAAGGATAAGGCTCCCAGCCGTCTCACCCAACTCCTTTTCCCCCAACTCTTGCTTCCACCTTGGCTGGGTAAGGTTTACATGCACGTAATATATTCACATAATTGAAGGACGGTGGATTGCATGCACGAGGTTGTGTGCACGCGATGGAAGTCTGTGCTATGGCTGCTGCAATGATCATCTTCCAAAGCTATGCTCATACCGACTCCTCCCACGGACATCGCCAGCTGTGGCCACCATCCCGGCCATGGTAGTTTGGCCGGATCCACGTATCTCGCATCGGCGAGCGACTACACCTCTGGCTCCCGAGCCCATGCGGAAGCGGCAGCTAATCTCTTTGATTTCAATGGCAATCTTCTCCTATATCAGAGGATGCTTGCCATAGCATTAGGAAGAACCAATTGGTACACAAATTTATCAATCACTTCAAGGTTCTTCTTTAGTTGAGCCTCCAGTCTGATGTCCAGAAGCTTCTTGATGTCCCAGAACATATCGATATATCTTTAGAATACCATAGAGTTAAAGTCACCAAAAGCCTTGCTAAAGCGTGTCTCGAACTCATCGGAGCCCAAGAGAGTGTCTAGCTCAGCACCGAACTCCACTTTGAAGATCCTTTCTTCGGTGACACCACTTCTCGCCATCCCCTGTAAAGATTCCATCACCAAAAAGATCAGCAGTACAGATCTCACCGTGGGAAGGCTTGATCAGCCTTCTGAATTAACTACCTGTAGAGAAGAAGGAAAAGGAAATGATGTCCACGACATGAAGAATGATCGCTGCAACACTATGGAGAGAAAAGAGAAGGCGAGCAAGCCTAGTTTCAAAGTCAGCTCTAGCAGCTGGAGAGCCATAAAAGTGGCTGCGGTGCAGGATTTCTCCTTAAGGAGCTAAAGATTCAGCAAAGCCAGCTCACCAACCAACTTGATTCCCTGGGGGGCAGACCACCAGCGGGCGAAAGCGTTCAAGCCCGTAGAAGAAAAACAAGGGTGCTGCAAGAGATACGCTGCACTTAAGACTTTTTCTTTTATTGATGCTTAAAAATGTCATGCAGGGGAGACTGACTCTGCATTAGCATTCAAGACTAACCTCACATTGTCATCTCAAAAGATCAAAGACCGACTCCGTATCGGCAATAAAGATCGGCTTCGTGTCGGCAACAAAGACCGGTTCCGCACCGGCACCAAAGACCGGCTCCATGTCGGCACCAAAGACTGGCTCCGTGTCGGCACTAAAGACCGGCTCCGCATCGGCACCAAAGACCGGTTCCGCACCAGCAACTTAAGACCGACTCCGCGTTGGAAAAAAAGACCGGTTCTGCACCGGCAACTTAAGACCGGCTCCGCATCAGCAACAAAGACCGGTTCCGCACTTGCACCAAAGACCGGCTCCGCGTCGGCACCAAAGACCGGCTCCGCATCGACACTAAAGATCGGCTCTGCACCGGCACTTAAGACCGACTCCATGTCGGCAAAAAGACCGATTCCGCACCGGCAACTTAAGACCGGCTCCGCGTTGGCACAAAAAGACTAGTTTCGCACTGGCAATTCAAGCCCGGCTCTACGTCGGCACAGCCAAGCCCATCTCCGCGTCGGCACCTTCAAGCCCGGCTCCGCGTCGGCACCTCCAAGCTCGGCTCCGCATCGGCACACTCAAGCCTGGCTTCGTGTCGGCACCTCCAAGGCCTGCTCCGCATCGGCACCTCCAAGCCCGGCTCTGCATTGTCACATCCAAGGCCGGCTCTGCGTCGGCACCTCCAAGCCCGGCTCTGTGTCGGCACACTCAAGCCCGAGTCTCCCTCGACACTCAAGCCCAGCTCCGCGTCGGCACAGCCAAGCCTGGCTTCCGCGTCGGCACCAAAAAGCCCTGGCCAGTTAGGCACAAAGACCGGCCTCTGCGTTGACACCAAAAAGCTGTGGCCAGCCAGGCACAAAGACTGGCCTCCGCATCGGCACCAAAGACCGGCCTCCACGTCGGCACCAAAGACCGGCCTCCGCGTCGGCACAGAAGACCGGCCTCCGCGTCGGCACCAAAGACCAACCTCCGCGTCGGCACCAAAGACCAACCTCCGCATCGGCACCAAAGACCGGCCTCCGCATCGGCACTCTAAACCCAAGGCCTCCTGCGGATTCCATTCCAGCTACCCTCGGATTGTAGCACTGGTTCCCCCCACCTTTGATTATCATGGTTCCCTAAGGGGCAGGTCATCAATCCTGCAGAAGGAGACCAATTTTTTTAAAGAAAAAGGCACCTAATGACTCTCAAATTACCCTCCAGGATTAAAGGCTCCCGAGCATGGTCGGATCGCAGCGACTCTCGACTCATCCTACGAGGTTCAAAAGGCTCTCGACGGTCTCAACTTTGCCTCAACAACTTCGTTTCAGCCTCAATGGCCTCGACCCTGTGTCAGCGGCCAACAGCCAATCAGCTATCAAGAAGCCTCAAGACAACTCACAGCTGGGAGAAGCCAACTCTCCCCAGCTCATAATTAGTGGGCATCCGCTCCCAAGCCATTAAGCCTATAGTCGGCGCCGACATCAAGCACAACGCAAAGGCAAACATCTATGAAAAAGGCTCAACAGCTCCCTCTACATCAGGAGTATCATTGCAGCCTCATTGGCCCTCTGCTTCCATGACATATGGATGGGGATCCACATCCTAACATCATGTCAAAAGTTGAAGACCCAAAGTGAGGTGGGGATTAGCCACTTGGGAGGTAACGCCCCTTTAGCCTTGCTGGGGTGGGCCTGCTTCGTCCCAGGGGCGAGGGGGCATCTGATGTAGTTGATCCAACGCTGTTAGAGAACCATGAAGGAAGGAAACCGACGGAGCCCCCCTTTGGCCTCCAAAGGGCCCTTCGGCCATGGTAGCATTTATGGCCTCATAAAGCCACGCGCACCCAATTGCTCTGAGCTCCAAGGCCGATAGCTCCATGGCCGACAGCTCCAAGGCTGAGAGCTCCAAGGCCGACAGCTCCATGGCCGACAGCTCCAAGGCCGAGAGCTCCATGGTCGACAGCTCCAAGGCCGACAGCTCCAAGGTCGACAGCTCCATGGCCGACAGCTCCATGGCCGATAGCTCCAAGGCCGAGAGCTCCATGGCCGAGAGCTCCAAGGCCGACAGCTCCATGGCCGACGCCTCCAAGGCCGACAGCTCCAAGGCCGATAGCTCCATGGCCGACAGCTCCATGGCCGACAGCTCCAAGGCCAACACCTCCATGGCCGATAGCTCCAAGGCCGACAGCTCCATGACTGACAGCTCCAAGGCCGAGAGCTCCATGGTCGACAGCTCCAAGGCCGAGAGCTCCATGACCGACAGCTCCAAGGCCGACACCTCCATGGCCGACAGCTCCAAGGCCGACAGCTCCATGGCCGACAACTCCAAGGCCGGCAGCTCCAAGGCTGACAGCTCCATGGCCGACAGGTCCAAGGCCGAGAGCTCCATGGCCGATAGCTCCAAGGCCGACAGCTCCATGGCCGATGCCTCCAAGGCCGAGAGCTCCATGGCCGACAGCTCCATGGCCGACAGCTCCAAGGCCGAGAGCTCCATGGCCGACACCTCCATGGCCGACAGCTCCAAGGCCGACAGCTCCATAGCCGACACCTCTAAGCTGCCAAGCTCCCTCGCTGTTAACAGTGCCATGAAAGTGAACAGAGCCTTATACGTGAACAGTGCCATGCAAGCTCATCCAAGGGCATGAGCAGGGCAACGCAAGCGCTCCATACTCGACACTCTACGAGGGACAGTTGGCTTCAACTCAACATCATCCTTCTCCCCCCAACGGCTGTACCTTAGGAACCACATGACCCACGAGATGAGAAATCATGAGCTCAATGTCACATGGTCCGGTGCACTCCGCTCATCTCGGTCTCGGCGTCGGTCTCAGCAACGGCGTCAGCGTCAACTTTGGCAACGGCCAACTTCGACACGGCATCGGTCTCAGCAACGACGTCGGCATCGACCTCAGCGTGGCCTTGGGCCCATCTCCTCCGTGGCCCACCTCGATCTTGGTGTTGGTCATGGCCCGCTTTGACACGGCATCAGTCTCGGCAATGGCGTCGGCATCGACCTCCGCGCGGCCTTGGGCCCATCTCCTCCGCGCGGCCTTGGGCCCATCTCCTCCGCGGCCCACCTCGATCTTGGTGTCGACCACGGCCCACTTCGATGCGGCGCCGATCTCGGCGACGGTCTCGGCATCGGCCTCGGTGGCAGAGGCCAACAAGCATCCACTTGCTACAAGGAATTCCACGTGGCTTTACCAACATCACGGGTGGTCACCAAATATTATGAACCAGCAATTACTAAGGTCACGAACGGTTTCCAAAAAATTAAGAGGCGTACTTATAACATACGTTTAGCTGTTAGTACGCCCACCTACGAAGAACGGAAGATATTACTCGGCTATTACCAGTGAACGGTAAGAGGGACCCCCGAACAGGTATATAAAGACCCCAATCCCCCAACGAGGGAAGAGGGGGGCTCAATCTCTACTCTTTCATTAAAAAATTCCTGTTCTCCAGATTGCTGACTTAAGCATCGAAGGGTCCCCGCCGGAACCACCGGTCTGGGACTTTTCTTGCAGGTTTTCGGCTGAAGGAGGCGGTCCCTATCATTCCTCTGAAGGCCAACGAAGCATTTATGTCGCTTGACGCTCCTCATAAGTGATTTGACGGCAACAATATCAATTATCTATTTA
This sequence comes from Calamus simplicifolius, assembly GCA_900491605.1. Taxonomy (NCBI): domain Eukaryota; kingdom Viridiplantae; phylum Streptophyta; class Magnoliopsida; order Arecales; family Arecaceae; genus Calamus; species Calamus simplicifolius. Next base: position 428,338 of record UESW01001399.1, read on the forward strand.
ATGAATTTTAAAATTATCATCTTAAGAAAAATTTTTGTTAATTAAAACACGTCCGGCCATAGCTCATTATTCTCTCGGGCCAGTCTATGCAAAACACTGTAGGCATAGAGACTCAAGAGGCGTATTTTAATACAAAAATTTTAAACTTAAGAAATAAATGATAAAACCAATCAATTTGATTTTAAATCTCTTAAGAAAACTGAAGGACTTATAGGCAAGAAAATTGAAACCGCAACAGACGTTTTCTCTCTTTAATAGGTCACCACATGTGGTTATGAAAGCCACCTTTTTCTCTTACGTTACCGCTCCGCTCGTGAGCAAAAATGAGTAAAAACCGAAACATGAAGGAAGAAAATCAGGACGGCCAAGAAAAATGGAACAACATAGGAAAAACCTCCACTATAGATTTGAACCTGAGAGCGGCCAAGAAAAATCTGTGACGCGACAAAAATGAAAATGCATTGAATTCTTTCCTTTTGAACAAAATATGTTTCCGAACAGGCAATGTTTTCTAATATCAAGCTATAAATTCGGCTGCTCAAAATTCTGAAACAATAAATCAAAATGAAGAACCAAGAAGCAAAAATCGGAACCATAAATGTAGGATTAAGAAAGGAAAAAACTGCAAACAAACTTCATGGCAATCTATTAACTCTCCCGATATGTAGGTAGTTGGGTAAAACTCACCAAGGTACTACCAATAGCCTTCCTTTGGTGCATCCCTAATATCCCTACCATACACTCGTTGGGTCAAATAATCCAGGGTACTACCAGTAGCCTCCCCTTGGATTATCCCTATGTGAGAGAAATAGAGACCAAAAAGCCTACAAACAATAAAATAATCAAGTCTCCAATGATGAAAACGCTCACAATAAAAAAAAAAAACAAGGCAGAGATATAAGGCTCTGATACCAATTGTTAGAAAACTATTAACAATCTATATAATATTACATAGAGTTAATAGTTAGGATCCTTTTTATTACCTCTAGCCATTGCTTTCGATCTACCTCTAGAAGATTTGAATCAGAATCTCGATCTTCCTCTCGATGGATCTTGATCTTCCTCCTCTATATGGATCTTGATCTTCTTCTTGATGGATCTTGATCTTCCTCTTCTCAATGGATCTTGATCTTCTTATCGAGGAATCTTGATTGAGTGCTTCCAATCACTCTGATGGTGTATGCCCTCAAGATGTGCTTTTGATCAGGGACCCAATGCCTCCGCTTATTTTTGATTTTTCTTTCGATAACATTGTGTTATCGAAAGCCTTAGGAAGGGATATCTATTTAAAGAGATATCTTAACTCCCTTCCACCGCTTACTCCCATCAAGTAGGCGTTTAAGCATTTAAACACTATTTAATCCACCGCAGGCGTTTAAGCGTTTAACACTATTTAAGAGATTTAGTTACCACTCTTTAACCAGTGGATGTGATAAAGAATTATCCGATGATTAAGCTAAAGTAGGACCATCTTCTAAACGGGATACTACAAGAGGAATATGAAGTTGAGAAGGGAAAAAGAACCTTGCCTTTGCCCATGGCTGCAGTAGAAGACATCCCGCCCTGGGCAGTCTTCAGCACCCTATCATAGTAATTTGCCCCAGACCACTTCTGGTGAGCCAGTGTGTCCACCGCATTGTTCCTCTCCTCCCCCTGGATCCTCTCCACATAGGCTAGCATCCCCCTCCTCGCATAGTCCTTCGCAAACGTATCGATCACCAGCGCATCGGCATGGAACCCACCCAGTGTTATGAACTGCCAGCAGTAACCCAACCTGGCAATCTGGGGAATAAAGTCCATCATCTGATTGTTGCTCATCCCCGACGCATCCCAATTGAAGGATGGCGAGAGGTTGTAGGCCAACATCACCCCCTCGGCGAATTTAAGGTTGTAGGCCAACATGATCTCAGGGTGCATGAACTTCACCCCCTCGGCGAATTTAAGGTTGTAGGCCAACATGATCTCAGGGTGCATGAACTTCACCCCCTTGGCGAATTTAGTACATTCCACCAGGTCCGGGCTCGATGTTTCCATCCATAGCAGGTTAGCATGAGGTGCAAAGGCCCAACCCCTGACAATTGCCGCCGTGACCGAGCCTTGGAACCTACAGAAGCCTTCTCTGGTCCTGGGCAAGTCCCAGTCCCATAAGAGGTTCTTAATACCCAGCCTCTCAGCTATCTCCCTTCCTTTCTCATTTGAAAGACCCTGGTCATAGCTTGAATGATACGCCCACTCTTCAAGCCTCCGCCGCTTCTCGTCTTCGCTGATGTTGAGGCCAATGATTGCATCCTTGACGCAGTCAGAGAAGGATTTGAGTTTGGCCACCGATAGCCACTCGTTCTCGATGTCCTGGAGCGGGGCGCCAGTAGTCTTTCCGGCTGCATTGCTTCAGCTAACACATGAATCCTAAAGCCAAGCCTAGCGCATGCTTTCTATCTCTCTCTCTTATATATACATATATAAGAGACAATGCTGCTTAAGGATTGATCTAAATCCTAATTACTCGCTTCTTTTCTTCGCTTTAATAAAATTTAAAGTAAGTTTAAGGGCTATTTTAAATGAAAGGAGTCATATTTCGGTGTGGTAATCCTTTACTCCTAAAATTCAAAGATTTCTAGGAATTAATTAACATCTCTTTGTTGTTGATCTTTTATTTTCAAAATTAAGAGCAAATGAAATTCTCAAGAATAATTGGTCATACTTAATTTGAACTTTGCAATTTTAGATGCCGACTAATTTATTAAAGAATATGCATGAAAATATTTACTTCAAACAAATGCTTAATGTTTTATTTGGAGTCTTTCCTCATAGACTTTATTGGTTTAAGCCATTTACTAGTAATTAATTTTTTAAATAATCCATTTACTATGTAATCTAACACACACTATATCCACAAAAGAGAAAACCAATTCTATGGATCTAAACTTTTGGTAATTATTTTTCATCATTTCTTTTTGCAAAATTTAAATTAGTAAAAATAAATAAAATCATTCAAGAAAAAAAATTTATTTGCTATCATTTTGCAACTATATATATAGGCATATATGCATATAAGTAAATTGATATCCAATTCTTATGAAACAAATTATAATGTTTAATCCCTATTGACCAACCATGTAACATCTGATCCACCAAATCAATTTTTTTGTAATTTACTATCCTTCTTATTGCATAGAGTTACCTTCATATTATATAGTTTTTTCATGTTACCTTCATATTATATAGTCTTTTCATGTTACACATATTTATCTTCTTAGTACATACAATAAACATAAATGTGCACACAATCATTGTACAATAAGAAAGACCAAAATTTAAAAAGAATTAATATAATAAATTAAGCATTATGTTAATGGTCGATAGAGACCAAATACTATAGCCCAGTCCAACCAGAGGCTCCATAGCAATTTGTTGTTTGTAAAATTTGCTTTGAAGCTTTATATATATATATATATATCTTTGATGATAGAATGATTTCTTTGGCCATATCTTTTTAGTTTGTAGATATGCAGGGGAAAAGACATGACAGAGGAATATAAAGTTGAGAAGGGAGAAAGAATCTTGCCTTTGCCCATGGCTGCAGTAGAAGACATCCCGCCCTGGACAGTCTTGAGCACCCTATCATAGTAATTTGCCCCAGACCACTTCTGGTGAGCCAGTGTGTCCACCGCATTGTTCCTCTCCTCCCTCTCCTCGCATAGTCGTTCGCAAACGTATCGATCACCAGCGCATCGGCATGGAACCCACCCAGTGTTATGAACTGCCAGCAGTAACCCAACCTGGCAATCTGGGGAATGAAGTCCACCATCTGCTTGTCACTCATCCCGACGCATCCCAATTGAAGGATGGCGAGAGGTTGTAGGCCATGCATGATCTCAGGGTGCATGAACTTCACCCCCTCGGCGAATTTAGTACATTCCACCAGGTCCGGGCTCGATGTTTCCATCCATAGCAGGTCAGCATGAGGTGCAAAGGCCCAACCCCTGACAACTGCCGCCGTGACCGAGCCTTGGAACCTATAGAAGCCTTCTCTGGTCCTGGGCAAGTCCCAGTCCCATAAGAGGTTCTTAATACCCAGCCTCTCAGCTATCTCCCTTCCTTTCTTATTTGAAAGACACTTGCCATAGCTTGAATGATACGCCCACTCTTCGAGCCTCCGCCGCTTCTCGTCTTCGCTGATGTTCAGGCCACTGATTGCATCCTTGACGCAGTCAGAGAAGGATTTCGGTTTGGCAATCGATAGCCACTCGTTCTCGATGTCCTGGAGCTGGGCGCCAGTCTTTCCGGCTGCCATTGCTTCAGCTAACACGCCAGCCAAGCTCTTTCCTCTGAGATGAGGATTGGTGGTCCCCAGTATGAACTGATGGTCCCTCGAATCCACATTTGTTTGGATCATATTGGCCGCAACAGCATCAGTTCGAGCCACCAAGACAGTCTCGACGCCCATGACGTCGAACTGCAACCGCGCCGCCACGAGACGGTTGATGTGCTCGCTGACAGCAACCAGGACTTTTCCTGCCATGTGACCGCACTTCTTGCTTACCGACGACTGGTCCTCTATATGGACCCCGCCGCACCCCGTTCGACAAAAAGGTTGCAGAGCTTGACGGTGTTGAGATAATGCAAAATTGAGGTATTTCATGTTACTCTGTAGTTGAATAGCATAGAGTCCCACGTTCTTCTACTTAGACCAAGTCACTCTACGTGTCCCATGTTTATCTGTTCGTGGATTTTATCTTTTAAGTTTATCTTTACGTGGGCTAGTTAGTTTCGCACGTTATTAGATAGTGGGTAACGTGCCTCTAACTTCTTGCTGCACGATGTTTCTTTCATCTCTATTTAAACATCTGTAAATGACATCATTCGAGATAATGAAGAGCAAGTTTATCCTTTTATTTTTGCCTTCTTTCAAAATTATCCTTAGCAATTTTATTTTCCTTCTCAACTTTCTAACCATCATTGAAGAAGTCCCTACTTTCGAAATCTTTTTTTCGTATTTTTTTATCAAGTGGTTTCAGAGCCAATGTCATTCAATAGTAGTACCATCAACCCGGTGATTCCAATATTCAAAGGAGAAGGCTATGATTTCTGAAGCAAAAAGATGAAGACTCTTTTTATCACACAAGATTTATGAGAATTGGTGGAGAAAGGCCTACCAGAGGAAGGAGCATTAAAGCCAGAGAATATAAAAAAGGATGCCAAATCTCTCTTCTTCATTCAACAGGCCATTGGTGATGCAAATTTTCCTTGAATTTCAGCGGCTACAACCTCTAAAGATGCTTGGGATTTGTTGCAAGAAGAATATCAAGTTAATGTTAAGGTATTAACAGTCAAACTCCAAACTCTTCGTCAAAAATTTGAGATATTGAGCATGAAAGATGATGATTCTTTAGATCAGTTTTTTTTCAAAGTTCTAGAAATTGTTAATCAAATGAGAATTTATGGTGAAGATTTATCTAATCAAAGAGTTGTTGAAAAAATATTATGAAGCTTGTCAGTTAAGTATGATCATATTGTAGCTGCTATAGAAGAATCCAAGGATCTAACCAAACTTTCAATTAGTGCATTACTTGGCTCTCTTCAGTCACAAGATGACAGATTGAAAAGGTCCAATGAAAGTACAGTGAAAAAAGTCTTTTATTCTAAGGTGAATGCTCCAAAGGAAAGCATTAATCAGTATTGCACACCAAGAAATAGAGGAGGTTCTTTTCGAGGCAGAAGAGGTGGAGGACGTCTTGGTAAAGTTTATCAAAATCGCAATGAAGGTAACAACAAGATGAAAATTTTAAACATTTTCAATGTAATTATTGCAAGAGATATGGTCATATTGAAAGGTTTTGTCGGATAAAGGAAAGTAATGAAAAGGGTGAAATCTCTAAGCCTTTTCTTTGTCATTTTTGCAAAAAGTATGGCCACATTGAGCGTTTTTGTAGATTGAAAGAAAACATGCAAATTTTACAGAAGAACATGAAAAGGGGTCAAATGAAAATTTATTTCTTGTATGCTTTACTGCAAAAGAATGTCCTAAAGAAGTTTGGTACATTGATAGTGGATGCAGCAATCATATGACAGGTCGTGCAGAGATCTTTTCTTATTTGGACAAATCTGTTACTACAAAGGTAAAAATGGGTGATGGTAATGTTCGAGAAGCTCATGGGAAAGGTATTGTGAAACTTGATTTCTATGGCTTGAAATCAATTGAAAATGTTTTATATGTTCCTGACTTGAAGTCTAATTTGTTGAGTATTGGGCAATTTTTGACTGAAGGTTATTCACTTGTTTTTGAAGATTTAAGATGTCGTGTTTATGATAACACTAAGAGTTCACTTATTATTGAGATACCTATGATTGAAAATAAACTTTTCTCTCTAAGTCTTCATCATGCCTTGAATGTCTCATTAGCAAATGATAATATGTTATGGCATCATAGATATGGACATTTAGGTTATCACAATTTGGAGCTTTTATCAAAAAAGAATATGGTGAATGGGTTGCCTAGAGTTATGAAGAATGATCATATATGTGAGAGTTGTGTGCTTGGAAAGCATCACAGGGATGTTTTTCCAAAAGGAAAGGCTTGGTGGGCCTCAAAACCACTTGAACTGGTGCATGCAGATTTATGCGGACCAATGCAATCTCCATCCTTAGACAATAGCAAGTATTTTATTATTTTTGTTGATGATTTTAGTAGAATCACATGGGTATATTTTGTTAAAGAAAAGTCAGATAGCTTCTCTGTATTCAAAAGGTTTAAATGCTTTGTTGAAAAGAATAGTGGCCATGCATTAAAGGTATTGCGAACCGATAGGGGTGGAGAATTTCTTTCAAAAGAATTTATTCTTTTTTGTGAAGATAATGGCATTCACAGGCAATTGACTACAAGCTTCACACCACAATAAAATGGAGTAGCAGAACGAAAGAATAGGAGTCTTGTTGAGATGGCAAAAGCATGATTAAAGCAAAAGGGCTTCCTAACAATTTCTGGGCCGAAGCAGTTCATACCGCTGCCTATATACTCAATCGTAGCCCCACATCTTCACTTCAAGGCATAACACCATTTGAAGCTTGGCATGGATGGAGACCAAAGGTAATTCATTTTAGAGTATTTGGGTGTCTTGCTTATGTTCACATTCCATCTCAGAAAAGGAAAAAATTAGATGATAATAGCATGAAATGCATCTTTATTGGTTATAGTATTGAAAGCAAGGCTTATCGGTTTTATAATCCTATAACTCAAAGGCTTGTTATTAGTCGGGATGTGATATTTGATGAGCAGAATGCATGGAATTGGAATGAATTACAGAATACAGCAATAGGTGGAGTTCAAGCTGAAGAAACATCAGTGGCCTTTGATGATGAAAGTGAAGATTTAATTGATCCAAATCAATCTTCACAAAGGACAACACCTATGCAGTCTACACTTGTGAGTTCTCCTTATTTATCATCTTCTGAATCTCCTCCAAGAAAGATAAAATCCTTAATTGATATATATGTAAGATGTCAGTTTACTTCTGTTGATGAACCAAGCTGTTTTGAAGAAGCAATAAAGCACAAAGAATGGTACAAAGCTATGGATGATGAAATTTCAGCATTAAAAAAAATGGTACTTGGGAGCTTATGGATCTACCACCTAACCATGAAGCTATTGGTTTAAAATGGATATACAAAATCAAATACAAAGCAGATGGATCAATCCAAAAATTTAAAGCAAGGATGTTGCAAAGGGCTATATGCAGCGAGAAGGTATTGATTTTGCAGAAACTTATGCTCCAGTAGCTAGATTTGATACAATTAGAACAGTTTTATCTATAGCTGCTCATTATCAATGGAATGTTTTTCAACTTGATGTCAAATCAGCCTTTTTGAATGGTTTTTTGATGAAGAAGTATATGTGCAGCAACCACAGGGCTATGAAGTTGTTAACAAAGAAAAGAAGGTGTATCGATTATGGAAGGCACTTTATAGACTTAAGCAAGCACCTAGAGCATGGTATGAAAGGATTGATCAGCACTTTGTACAGAATGGCTTTCAAATGAGCAAAAGCGAGCCCACCTTATATGTCAAGTCAAAAGGTACAAATATTCTTATGGTTTGTTTATATGTTGATGACTTGCTATATACTGGCAGTAGTGATGAACTGATTACGGAATTTAAAAATAGTATGATTAAAAATTTTGAGATGTCATATCTTGGCTTGATGAATTACTTTCTTGGTTTGGAAGTAAAACAATTTGGTGATGAAATTTTTGTCTCCCAAGAGAAGTATGTAAAAGATCTTCTTCAGAAATTTGTAATGTCTGATTGTAAGCCAATGAAGACTCCAATGAATACTGGTGAGAAATTTAGCCAAAATGATGGAGAAGAATAGATTGATGCACATATGTACAAGAGTCTAATTGGAAGTTTGCTATATCTCACAAATACTCGTCCAGACATTATGTATGCAACAAGTTTGCTATCAAGGTTTATGCAAAGTCCGAGCAAAATTCATCTTGTGGCAGCGAAAAGAGTGTTGAGATACTTAAAAGGAACTATTACCTATGGTATTTCATACACTAATCCTAATAAGTTACTTTGTGTGGTTTTTCTGATAGTGATTGGGTAGGTTCATGTGATGATCGAAAAAGCACTTCTGGTTACATCTTCACCCTTGGATCTGAAGCAATATCTTGGAGTTCAAAGAAACAAAGTACTATAGCACTATCATCATCTGAAGCTGAGTACGTAGCCGTTACTGTTGCCACTTGTCACACTGTCTGATTGCGTAGAGTATTGGATGATTTGAAACTATCACAAAAGGGCCCAACTACTATCAACTGTGACAATCAATCCACAATTGCAATAACAAAGAATCTAGTGTTTCATCAGCGAACAAAGCACATTGAACTTCGACATCATTTTGTTCGTGAACTAGTGACTAATGGAAGTATTGAACTGTAATTTTGCAACACCAAAGAACAATTAGAAGATATCTTCACAAAAGCATTTTCATTGGAAAGTTTTTTATATTTAAGAGAAAATTGGGAGTATATGCATTAAGGGGGAGTGTTGAGATAATGCAGAATTGAGGTGTCCCACGTTCTCCTACTTTGCAGTTGGATAACACAGAGTCCCATATTATTCTACTTAGACCAAGTCACTCTACGTGTCCCATGTTTATCTATTCATAAGTTTTATCTTTTAAGTTTATCTATACGTGGGCTAGTTAGTTTCGCACATTATTAGATAGTGGATAACATGCCTCTAACTTCTTGCTGCACGATGTTTCTTTCATCTCTATTTAAACCTCTATAAATGACATCATTCGAGATAATGAAGAGCAAGTTTATCCTTTTATTTTTGCCTTCTTCCAAAATTATCCTTAGCAATTTTATTTCCTTCTCAACTTTCTAACCATCGTTGAAGAAGTCCCTACTTTCGAAATCTTTTTTTCATGTATTTTTTTATGAGCCGGTGGCGGTGGCGCCACCAAAGCCAATGTCGCTGTTGGCGATAATGGGCTTCAAGTAGTCAACATAAGGAGTACGTGTTGGGAATTGTATCCTAAAGCCAATCATTTGATGATTGTGTTGATGTAAATTGTATATAAATTGATATATTAATAAAAGTTATTTGGCAGTTTATTCATTACAAGAACATCTTCTTAATACTCATGAAAGTAATGAAGCCCTTAGGATCTTCCTCACGATAAAGGAGGATTTATCTTAGAAGGTCCTTAAAAGAGTTCGCGACCAAATGATATACTATGATAGGGCCATAGTACTATCAATTATAGGACGTTGTATATCATATTTGTTGGTTATCCTCTTAACCAAGGAGTGTAGAGACACTGGTATGACATACAAAAGTGTAGGAGTACATTTCACTGAACGTGACTCATTTCCGGATACTCTACTGTCAAGAGTTAATCGAGAAGATATAGGTATAAGTATCCTTCAGACCTGAAGATCACAACCAGTGGCTTACAAGCAACTCATTGTACTTAGGTGCCGGACCACCTGGATTTCTAATCCAGCTACGAAAGGTTACTGGGTGCAGTCAAGTACTTGTGGTAGTCAGTTGTGGATCAAGATGGAATTTGACCTATCCCATTAAAAGGAGAAATGCTTGTGTTTCAATTTAGCAAGACCTTGGCCAAGGCACTTCATGTGAAAGTCACATGATCACTAAAGTTGAAATCACTTTATGGATTTGCTATTTAGAGTTGACAGGCTCTTAAGCCATCCTTAGCATTTGTGGTCAAGAGGATGAATTATACGGTAACTATTTCTTAGGGTTCTTGGAGTTTGGTCGGCAACTCTTCGACCTATCAGACGTCGGGTTCCATTGCTAGATGGGCACATCGATTAGTATAGAAAGTTGTTTCTATGCTACCGGCTTAGGTTCGAACCTAGAGAGTCACACGCATAGAAGTTTCCTAGGATGATCTATTTGCTGATCAACGATTGAGAATCGTATATGATTTAATTAATCAATTTGATTGATTGAATTATCTCAATTGGGTTAAGTACAATTGAATAAGATTCAATTTGGTTTAAGTCTATTAGAAGGACAAGTCAATTTCAAATATTGATTTGAAATTAGACTTGATTTGAATTTAAATAGATTCAGGACTAGCCAAATTTGATTTGGGCTTAGGACCATGATCTATGTGGGTTAAGTCAAATAAATTCAGATCAGAACCCAAACCTCTCGAATATGGATCTCATATGATGAGATGGCTAAAATCTCATCTCATGAAATAGAATTTAATGCATGACATTTATTTACCGAACGTCGGATTTATCCCTCGTCTCTTTGGTTTTTTTCGAACGACGGAACTAAACCAAATGTCGCGACTCCTTGGTTTTCTCCGAACGTCGGAATTAAACCAAGCGCCGCGCCTTCGGCATCTCTTCGCTTTTGCCAAACGACAGGATTATTAAATGTCAGAATTAAATGTCAAGGCTAAATCGAGACTATAAATAGAGGCATTCCCTCACAGAGAACACAGAACAAAAATAGAACAACAATACATGATTTGTCATGGATTGTATTTCTAAATTATCATGGATTGTAATTCTAAAATGTTAGAATAGAAAATCCTGGTGATTCTGGTGTTAGCGGAAGCCTTGGTGGATCTTGGAGGAAGATTCAAGTGAGAGGATTCAAGATCAGCAAAGCTATTTTTCCGCGAGCTAGCACTCCCAGAAATCTGATCATTCGGGGCTTCGCGTGGACGATACTAGAGGCCGGACGATTGAACGGCTGCAGAGCAATAAAGGATTTACCTACTGTTCTTAAGGTAAGTGATTTGATCCCTAGATCTTAAGGCAGGCTTCAAGATAATAGTGTGACTAGTCATCTTGAAGATCAAGATATGATCTTGATGTTTTTATATGCATATTTTAGATCAAACGACCCTGAATATATAGGCAAAGATATGATCTTGATGCATATTAGATAGATTAATATGTAATCTTTTAATTTCTGCAATGATAATAGTTATCAATTTTTAAAAATATGCATGCCTCGGAGACTATTTCTCCCTACAAATGGTATCAGAGCCATGGTTTCATTAATGATCTAATTTATTGCATGTAAATTAATATTCTCATTAATTATGTAATTATGGCTAAAACTTATCACAAGGCCATATGGTCACAGGTGGATTGAAAATCCGAATTACCCATTCAATGAGGTATTCTGTGACATATTGCCGTGCGATTGTTTTATCTTTGATGCTTTGTTTAAAAAAAATTTAAATTTTGCTTTGGCATCAAAACATAGATTACACACACTCTCAAAAGATATTTTATATTTGATACATATTGATGTTGTATAAAACCATAATATTTGCATGTTTAGTATAAAAACATAGATATGATATATGATGGCATGATGTCTATGTTATAAACATACAAATATTTATGAGAGTTTTATTTGAATGTCAAATATTAGTTCATAATTTTTTTAGATATGATCTAAATATAGGAATTATGAGTAGTAACATTATGCTTGATTGAAATATATGACATGTTAACATGAAATATATTTAATCATTTGGGTTAGCTAAATCGGGTCCATAAAGGGTTAGACTCTAAGGTTTAAATCAACTGGACTAAAAGAGTATTTGTTCAAATCTAATTAGATTAGGTTAAGAATGCTCTAAATCAAACAATAGTTGTAGTTGATCAAGTCCTTCTCTTTGATTAAACCAAATGGAAGTAGATAGGCTCCGTGGTTGAGCATGAATCTATTAGATGGTCAAATCAGAATTGGTTAACCATATGATGTCAAGGTGGGATGGCAAGTTGCTCTAGGATCAACGATCGAATGGTTTTTAATTGGGAGCTACTCGTATTGATGCGTCTTTAACGAGTTAATGGCATATCCCTCCCATCGATCTCTTCACCTGGTCATTGTGGTGAACCATTTATGATTCAGATCATTTACCTGATTCGGGTTGACCCATGCCTGTAAGGATATCAGTATGACTGATTTAGGTGCCACTTAACCTGACTTAATCTTGTTTCATTCTACCGATTTCATAGATTCAGTGGGAGAACTTGATTAGTCAATTTATCTTCATATTATTAAAATCCTCTAAAATTATTAGGTCCTTAAAATGAAATAGTTATATGATAACTAGATCATAGCCTCCCATTAAGGTGGGTGATAATGAGTCCGATGTCTTGATAATCATTGGAGGCACTCCATGCCTGGTGCTTGTCAACCATCGGAATTATCATTCATTATATGATAAGTCAGCGTAACTATTAAATAAACAGTCAGGTGAGCCGAGCTTCACTCGGGCTTGGTTGTCTATTGATAGGTTACACTGATTATATCATTTAATGGTTGGACCTAACCAGAACTTTCAGTGGAGGCACTTCATGCCTGCTGAAGAGGTACATGGGGCAAAACTGAACACTAAGAATTTTTGGGGAAACAATTGGTTTTGAACCTACTCTTAGATGCATATGGGTTAGCCAAGCTTCACTTGGGCCTGTATGTAGTTTATGTAGATCTTAGTGCCCGCTAAAGAATTAAGAATAATTCTTCGAATTGGGGTGTAGAGGCTGCCAATTTGAACAAAATAGTGGGAGAATCTTTAGACTAAAGTCCAAGTCTTTAGACTGAATCAATTTATATACTAATAAACTTTAGTTTTTCCTTATGCAGAACATGGCCACTAATTTATCATTAAGGTCCCTATTGGATAGTGACAAATTGAATGGTTCCAATTTCAATAGCTGGTTCAGAAAACTTAAGATCGTCCTTGAGCATGAGAGGATTCTATATATTCTGAATAATCCTGCACCAAAGATACCTGATGCAAACACCCAAAGTTCTGAGAGAGACACTTATCAGAAGTGGCTCAATGATAGAACTAGCGTGCGTTGTATCATGTTAGCAGCAATGAACGATGAATTCGGTCGCCGGTTCGAGAATGCTCAGCCAGAAGAAATCATTCAAGCGTTGAATGAATCTTTCGGCACACCCGACGATGTTGAAAGGCACAAGACTAGTTGTGCTATTTTCAATGCTCGAATGAGAGATGGATCTCCTGTCACTGATCATGTATTGTACATGATCGAGAAGATAGAACTCCTAAGCAAGCTCGGCTTTCCCTTACATGAGCAGTTGGGAAAAGATGCGATCCTGAATTCCTTGCCTCCATCCTTCCGACCTTTCCTTACTCATTTTCGAATGACAAAGCCTGCAGTCAACTACCACGGTTTGTTGGGGTTGTTACAGAACTTTGAGAAGGATAACCAGCTCTCTAAGGGTTTGGTTAATGTGGTTGAAGGATCTAAGGTAGGGCGTAAACCTTTGGGAAAGGGAAGAAGAAAAAGAATAATAAAAGGTGCAACATGCTAGGACATCTATAAGGGGTCAGATGCAGAAGAAGAAAGTTGATAAAAGTCAAGCTGAATGCTTTCACTGCAAGATGCAAGGGCACTGGAAGAGGAACTGTCCTCTTTACATTGCCACACTTGATCCAAACAGGCCAAAGAAGAAAAAGGAGCAAGATGTTGCTCAACAAGGTATTTATATGATAACACCTTGTAATTTTTCTATATATGATAATCAGACCTGGGTATTGGATACCGGGAGTCCTTTTAACATTTGCAATTCATTGCAGGGACTACAGGTCACCAGAAGATTTGAGGACAATGAAAGATTCCTAAATGTCGGCGATGGAAGATTAGTTCCAGTTCTGGCATTAGGAGTTCTTGAAATAGTTTTCAATAGAAATGTCATTATACTAAATGATTGTCATTTTTGCCCAACGTTCTTATTGAACGTAATTTCTGTAGGCCTTCTGGCCAAAAGTAATTATGAAATTTCAATAAAGGATGTTACTTTGAATATCATTATGAATGGAGTCACTGTAATGACTGGGCATTTATCTAATGGCATTTATATATTATCACAGCCTGTGAATGTAGTGTACAATCAAGTAAGCGCCCTAGAACAACTGATGTCACAGATATTTATCTTTGGCACCATCGGCTGGGTCATATCAACAAGAACAGATTAAACAGGTTAACTCAGGAGGGCATCCTTCGAGTGATGATTGTGAATCATTAACTACCTGTGAATCATGTCTTCTTGGTAAAATGACCAAGTCATCTTTTACTGGAAAAGGTGAAAGAGCCAAAGAGCTATTGGTCTAGTACATACTGATGTATGTGGACCAATGAGCACTTGTGCCAAAGGTGGATATTACTACTTCATTACTTTTACAGACGACCTTTCTAGGTTCGGTTATGTCTATCTTATGCGACATAAATCTGAATCGTTTGAAATGTTCAAACTATATCATAAAGAAGTAGAAAAACAAACAGGAAAATGTATTAAGACCCTTCGATCAGATCGAGGAGGCGAATACCTTTCCAATGAATTTGTGACATATTTAAAGGGAATGAGATTCTCTCCCAATGGACTCCTCCTGGAACACCGCAACATAACGGTGTGTCGGAAAGAAGGAATCGAACTCTGTTAGACATGGTTCGGTCCATGATGGGTTTTGCAAGCTTGCCAATATCATTTTGGGGATACGCATTAGAATCAGCTTGTCATATTCTTAATAAGGTTCCAAGTAAGTCTGTTTCTAAAACTCCACATGAGATGTGGTATGGACATAAACCGGTTATTACCTATCTGAGAGTCTGGGGGTGTCCGGCTTATGTGAAACGTGCAAAATCAGACAAACTTGAACCCAAATCTGACAAATATTTTTTCATCGGCTATCCGAAAGAAACAAAAGGATATTACTTCTACAATACTGAAGAACAAAAGTTGTTCATTAGTAATAGAGCAGTTTTTCTTGAAAAGGAGTTCCTTAGTGAAGGAACAAATAGCTCTAATGTTGAACTTGAGGAAGTTCATCAAGTAGAAGGAACAACACAAACCAGTGAACCCTTAGAATCTGAGTTGATTAGATCAAACTCAAAACCCATTTTAGATGCACCATTAAGGCGATCTGGTAGAGTACCACATCAACCGGACAGATACTTAGGTTTCTTGGTCCAGAACGATGATCCTGTTGAACTCGATGAGAACAACGAGGATCCGATCACCTATATGGATGCTATGCAAAGGACTGACTCTAATAAATGGCTTGATGCCATGAAATCCGAACTTGATTCCATGAAGGACAATAATGTATGGACATTAGTTGACCCACCCGAAGGGATAAAACCCATAGGGTGTAAGTGGGTTTTCAAGAGGAAAAGAGGCGCAGACGGAAAGGTAGAGACCTATAAAGCACGTCTGGTTGCCAAGGGGTATCGTCAACGTTATGGTATTGACTATGACGAAACGTTTTCTCCTGTGGCAATGCTGAAATCCATTCGGATTATGCTAGCTATAGCAGCACACTTCGATTATGAGATTTGGCAGATGGATGTTAAAACCGCTTTTCTAAATGGTGATTTAGAAGAACAGGTGTATATGATACAGCCTGAAGGTTTTATATCTGAAGACGAGTCTAAAGTGTGCAGGCTACAGA